>JBBMEG010000021.1:10028388-10041157 GCA_037832605.1 Cyclanthera cordifolia
GATCCGCTCTCTTTAAACCGGACCTTTGCCATGCGCCTTTCTACGAGAATACACGCGGACTGCCGGGGTCGTATCAAAATTCTATCCAGAACATAGAAAGTTAAATGAGGAATAGGGTATCCTAGATCAATTCATAGAAGTAAATATTCATCCCTTCGCTGCTTGAACAATCCTCACCTTGAACTTCTGCAATGTATTACCATCCCTAAAAAACATTTCATTTCATGTTGATTCAGATAGATAATTTTTACCTTCGAATTAAAAAACAATATTAGATAAACCACGCATTGAGAGAATAGAAAAAATATGCGAAGAAATTATGGAGTCAACAAAGTGTGCTGGAGATTAAATAATATAACTAGAAAATACTAACAAATTAAGGAGGCAAGAGAGTGTTCTCAAGCTTATTAGTATGAAAATCCTTACTTTTGCATGTACCAAAGAAAGGACAGCAACATAACCCTAATTAGCAAGTTAGAAACACAATCAAGAGTTCTAAGAAATTTATGGTATTATCATTAAAAAGACGAAGACTACGATAACTTATTCCAATAAGTTAATTCTCTAGGGGATGTTTGGTACGAGATTTTTAACTAGTTTTTCAAATTAGTATTTACTAAATACTCATAAAAAAACCTATATCCAACCGAGTTTTTGATTGCAATCATTACTTCTAAATACTTAAATAAATCTTCGTTCTAAATACCAATTTTAAATACTCTTAAAAACTACATCCAAACAAGTTTTTGACTATAATCATTACTAATCATTACTTCTAAATACTCAAACTAAATTTTCATTCTAAGTACTCTTAAAAACTACATCAAAACAAGCTTTTGACTGCAATCAATATTAATCATTACTTCTAAATACTCAAATAAATCCTCATTCTAAATACTATTTTTAAATACTCTTAAAAACTACATCCAAACAAGTTTGTTACTGCAATCATTACTCTCAAATAAATACTCCTTTTAAATACTAATTCTAAATACTCTTATAATCTCAATTCAAACATCCCCTAGTCCCCATCATAGTGGGGGGAAACCATGCAACCTTGTTAATGAAGTCAAAATAGCTAACTCTCATATGTCGAATAAATTAAACGGTTCGTTGTCCAAGGTCCTGGCTATTATACTTATGTTGTGTCAGCCAAAAAGCAAAAAGAATATCACAACTAGACTTAATTGGATCCTGAGTTTTCATGCATAGAAATTGAATAAAGCTTTTACCATGTGATCTGCCCAGTTTTGAATACATGAATAGCAAAATCGGTGCCCACAGGGCAAAACTCCCCTTGTCGAACTAAAATCTGTCCAACAGATAACGCATGATAACTCTGTTGAAGTGGAGGGTAAGCTTGCATCGAGTTCGATAACTGGATCTTCAATGTTCCTTTGTAAATCATTAATAATTAGCAACTCATCTTCTGAAGTTACCGTGGAGACTCTTGCTGCATTTTCAACTGGTAAGTTCAAATCTCTGGATGTGGATTCATTCTCACAAATTTCATCTTCAAAGCTGTCACTTGCTACTCCCCTTTTTTCACACAACTGATTATGATCAGATGTTCTTCCAATGTTTACCACTTCAATGTTTGTTTCATCATCAGAGTGGCTAGATGAAACTGTAACACTATTGCCATGGTCACGAGTTCCCAGATGATAGCACTCTGGAACAGAATTCCAAACATCAAGCTCGTTATGATTTTCACTAGAATTGTATTTCACAAGCCTCCGTCTGCGTGAAGATTTCACAGTAGGGTTCTGATTACTATTTTTCCCTTTTCTATCATACCTCGCAAAGCTTGAAGAGCTACCACGCTATCAAAATGAAATAAAGGCAAAAATCCCACTAAGAAACAATTAAAAAATACATAAGAAAATGTGGTTCATGGTAAAATGCTTCTTTATAAATTGATGGTTTACCGAAAAATTTGAGAAAGAAATACATAAAGAAGAGATTGCATGGTTGAAGTGGAACAAACAATTTGAAATTATCTCCTGGTCCGTTTAAAACTGCAAATCGTTAAAAATTGTACTGTCTACGTTAATGCTTTGGATTTCTGAAATTCACTAGTCAGTGAAGCCAACCAAACGACAGTTGAGAAGCTCAGAAAACAGGATTAGCGAGCTTCCAATTCTTTCTAGATGAGGCAAAATGTTCCGAAGTCAAAGCCTAGCCACACCCAATTTATGGATTCACAAGTTTATGGTGAAGAGAGTTTGAAATTCTTGGTTGTCCATCAAATCGTATCAAATAATCAACCCTACCCAACCCATTACACAAAGACAATACAGAAGAAAACACATTAGTAAGTTAAAAGAAAACTATTCACTTTCTTTTTTTAATATCCATAAGCATTTGGGTCCAGTTTTATACATGACTATTCTACAGAAACAACCATTTGACGAATAGTCATTATTGTAGCATAATTGTAACTAAGATACAAACTCAAAACATGGTTGCATTAATATTGGTTGGAAGTTTCTATGAGGACCTCACAATACTATTAGGGAAAGGGTAAAATAGTGATTACATATGAGTAGGATTTATAAGCTGTTTGTCTTGAATGGGGAGGGAGAATAGGAGTATGATAGGAAAGTAATCGAGAGAGGAAGGGAGTCTATTCTGGAGGCTAGGTCAGAGGACTTGGAGGAGAGGCGCTCGGTACTCTTAAATTCACTGGTTAGCTTGTCATTATTCGTTATCTTTCTATCTTATTATTTCTATTAGGGTGTGTTTGTTTTTGGTAGAAAAGAGTGAAGTAGAGAAGAGTGGAGGGGAGTAGAGGGGTTAATGGTAGTTGGATACTTGTTTGGTGATTGATATTAATAGTGGTTGAGTAATTAATTACTTGTTTGGAGATTGATGTTAGTAGTGGTTAAGTGATTGAGCGGTTGATACATTTAAGAGTGGTTGTTTACTACAAAAAACAAATGAGTGGTTTTTTAGTTGTGGTTTGCCACTTCTTTTCTACCAAAAACAAGCATAGCCTTAGAGTTTGTATTGAACTACTGGATTACGAATATTATATCTGAAATATACTTAAATTCTATCAATATTTCTACTTTTTTGATGTTTGGTATCATTATGTGAATTTCTAGAAACTCGTAAGGTATAAGATATACAAATTGGTATCAAAGCACGTTCGTCTTGAGGACTAGGGGTGTACAAAAAAATGGGTAACTCGAGCTACCAGATTACCCAACCCAAATCGTAAGGGTTGGGTTGGGTTAGTTTTTTAGAAAACCCGGGTTTTCGGTTCGGTTCGCGGGTCATGGAGTTGTGTTGAACCCAACCCAAATTTCATTTAAAAAATAAAATAAAAAATATATATATTATATTTATAAATGAAATATTATGTTGATTTATAACATGTTCATTAGTAATAGGATGTATTTATATAACTTGTTCAATTATGTTACTTTTTTTTTTGACAAGTCTATTATGTTGATTTAAACTTTACCACCTCAATGAAATATTCTTTGAAACAACAAATGTTTATTCTATATTTCAAAAGCATAATAACCCGATGGTCTAACCCAACCCAACCCGAAAATATAAAGGTTGGGTTGGGTTGAATTGGGTTGGGTTGAGTTGCTTTCAAAAATTGGAATGGATGGGTTGATAAATTGACCAACCCGAAAAATTGGGTTGGTTCTATAATTCTTCTCAACCCTAGCAAACCCAACCGATGTGAGGACTTCAAGGAAGAAAATAGCAAGCTATAGAACCGTTCTAGAGTGGTTAAAAATAAGTACAGAGGAGATGAAGAACTTAGAGGAATGAAAATACATACCGAGAGGTTGATGAAACTAATAGAAGAAAAAGAAGGTGAGGAGATTGCTAAACCCGGAGGATTACAGCCAAAAAAAGCATATCCGAATATGAAAAGCATGAGGGAAAGCAAGTGTAGGCGAGGCTGTTCTACAGCAGAACCTCTGAGGCAAGTACGAAGCAAGTTGGAAAGGTGTCGTAACCAATGGAAAAAGCATCCCAAAATTTGGGGAGCAATATGAAGGAGACCAGAAATACAACATCGAGGACGATGTGGTTTTGAACTAGCGGAGAAGATGGCTTGAAGTGTGTGGGCATAGATATGTTCATGGAAGAAAAATAAAAGATAGCGACGGGGGTAAAAAGAAAATAGATGTAAGAGAAAAAAGAAAAGACACCAACGAAAGAAAGAACCCAAGCGATCAAAGAAGAATAAGAAGGGGAAGAAACGCAAGGTGGCAGAGATTAGAATGGTCGAAAGCGAGAAGAAACAAGCACCGGGGGAGTGTTCGATCGTTGAAGAGAAAATAAAATATCAAAAAACATGTACAACAAAAAATAACAATTCCATCAGAGAAGAATCTGGATCCCACCCTATTGAAGGAGGAGTATGTCAGAATCAAGAGACTTAGGTTCAACGTAGAACACGACAAGGGCAACAAAATACCACATAGAGAAATACCAAGCCCAATAGGAGAAGAAGAAAATAGAGGGATCAAAACAGAGAGACTCATCGATCAACTATCTTTTTCGAAAATAAAGACTTCGGGAAAGATTGAGTGGGGAAAGAAGAGATGGGAAATAGATAATGATAAACACTCATGGAAGAAAGAAAGATCAACAACATGATTGGGAAGAGTTGGAGAAGGCGATCAAAAATCCGTATAAGAAGCCTTGGGCAAAACATTGATGGCAACTCAAAGGGAAGAACTTTTTTTTTTTTTTTGATATCTGTGACTATCCGAGCCAGCTTGCCCATACCTCGCTAATGTCACGGGACATACCGCCCGACCCTATAACATTTGGATGTCAAAAAACCCGTAGGAAATTAATTCCTAAGTAGTGGCCACCATGGATTGAACCAATCATCATATGCACCCCAAGCGCCTCTTTGACCACTAGACCACTCCATGGTGGTCCAAAGGGAAGAACATACTAAGGTTTGTAAAGAAAAAAATTAAGAACAATAGAAAAAGAAACGGAAGCCTTGGCGGCTAACCCTAATTTAAGGAATGAGAGTAATTATGGACAATTAGAAAAATATGGGCAAGTTGAGTTGATGATTTATTGGCTATGGAGTATGGCTGAATGGGCTTCGTGGGTTAAACAAGAGTGAGTTAAGTCTGGTAAGACTTAAAGATTATGGACTTGAATTATGAGTTTGTTAAACTTGCTGGCTATATTCTAAAAGGGTTGAAATTCAAAAAACCAAGAGAAAAAAGTGGGTTATATACCAGAACCAGAAAGTGGGTTTCACTAAAAAAGAAACTGATCTGGAGCTTTTACGAATTAAAACAATGAACTGAACCGGTTAAAAGAGCTTAACCTAGAAGCCTTCTTGTTCGACGCCCTCTTGACGCAGTAGACTTGTTTTCACAAACAAACTCACAATTTCAGAATTTATTGCACGGAAGTTGTAATCCAACACAATGTTCAGAATTCACTGGTATCAAACACCCAGTTGAGATGCATCTATCATGAAAATGTCGAAGCAATTATCGCGACCACAAATAGAGGAATGGAATTCTTTTCGCAGTTGGTCAATCAAGAACGAACATATAAAATCTTTTCATCTATTTCTGCGACTAAAAAACCAACAACATGGAGCTACATGACAGTTCAGGGTTGTCATTTGGGATGAAACTCGCACATATGGTTTATCAAGATTCAAGAAAATAGGTTCTCAATTTAATTACCGGCCAAATTTCATCTTATTTGTTTAAAGATGCAGTGTGCTATGAATTGGGTAGTGTCGCACATAATATTAATGTGGTTTTGGTAATCAACGAGCTGAGGGAACTTATTCATGAAACGATCGAATATTTTGATAAGTGGATCACCATGATGGGAATAGGAACATATTTGAAAAAGGGAAATGAGGAGAATACATCACCACGGACCAAAGAAATCTATATGGTTCTTGATCAATTGAAGTCACCAATTACTACACGTTGGATCCTTGAATTTTCCTCTACAGATGCAAGTTTGCTTCTTGATAGTGATTCAAATAGTTTGGAAAGCGTAATTGGGGTCGTGATTTCAATAGTTACCTCTACCCAAAAGTTAGCAAATCAGACCAACAAGCTATTACACCAAATGAAGGTTCCAGCCACAAGCGGAAGGTCATTTCGAGGGGTAATAAAGGATTTTCTTGTTGAAGTATACCAAGTAATCGTTTCACCAAAAACCTACTACAAGGTGATGAACCATGTTTCTCAACCAAGGTCGAGGAAAGAGATAACTGCTAAAGGCTATAACGTCAAGCCAATAGTAGCCAACGAACGAGAATGGAGGGTTGAGGAAACTGAGGACAAAGATCAAAGTTTGAATCGACATCCTAGATGGAGACGCATCCAAATCAATGATATCCACCTTAAGGACAAGGTGTTTCTTGAATCCGGCTGTATGGCAAACGCAAAACCCCTAATTCTAGTGAATATTCTAGAGAAGTGTATTATGAAGGCAAAATTATTTCTAGAAAATAGCTATCGTGAGATGCAATCTACCAATAAAACTAAAGGCGGTGAAGGGAGAACCTGTTCAACAATGAAACCAAGTGTATGGGGGAATCTTTATTCCAACAAAAACGAAGAACTAGTAAAAGAAAAGAACCAAGTCCAGAGGGAGAAGCAACACTTTGAAAAGCGATGCTTACCTCAAGTTCAAATTCTTGAACCCCACCATGAAGAAGAGGCGTGTTTCAACTTCGGCGGTACTAGAAAGTATCAAATTTTAGTCAAGAATCGAGAGGTAGGGTACAAAGGAGTTCAAGAAAGTCACTATCTAGTTAACATCTTGTATCCGACCATGCCTAAGAATCTAGACTCGTCTGTGAACTGGGAGGACATCTTGGATATGTCACATGGCCCTCTTATAAGACAAGAAGAAGAATGGCACAATGGAAGAAACACGCACTAACCCTACGGATTGAAGAGATGCATGAACAAGCAAGTGAAACTGTGAAAGCCACCTTGAGAACAAGGTGTTTTGAATGGGGGAATAATTGCGAGAACCTCGCAATATTATACTATTATAGAAAGGGTAAAATAGGGATTACATAAGGGTAGGGTTTAGTTACGAACCCAAGAAGAACAACCAAGGAACGATTCTCACCCAATCAATTACTCCATTTCTTATTCGATAACCCCTAAATGTTACAAGAATTATCTATTTAAAGTCTAGGTGAAATTACACATTTGCCCTATACATAAGACCCATTAACCCCTCCTATGACGTCGTTTATACACATAATGGACCGACAGTCTATCTCTACCAGGTCCCCAAACAACCACTTTGTCCTCTAGGTGAAAATCAGGGAATTGATCTTTGATGTATGTCGCATCCTCCCACGTGGCATCATTGTCATATGTATTGTCCCATTTAATCAACACCTCGACCTTAGATGAATCACTAGGCGCCTGTCGCATACCCAACACGTCCACCGGTTGGAAAGATAAACTCAAATCAGCTCCTATATTTGCAGGCAACTCGGTGAAAGCCAAGGTCGACCCCAACGCTTTCCGTAGCTGAGAAACATGGAATACTGGGTGAATCTTCACATCCTTAAGTAGATCCAACTTATACGCCACCGCTCCAATTTGTTCCAAAATTTGAAAAAGGCCCACATAACGAGGAGCCAACTTCGCATTCAAACGACGCAAAAGTGTTCCTTGGCGATAAGATCGTAGCTTCAAATACACCCACTCACCAACTTGAAACTCTACATCACGCCGTTTAGAATTGGTTGAAGCTGCCATAAACGATTGTGCTTGTTGAAGATTCTCCTGAATGCATTTCAATTGCATATCTCGATTAAGCAGCTGCTCATCAACTGTCGCCACAGGCGATTTTGTATCACGGTAAGGAATGATCCGAGGGGGAGGTCGTCCATAAACCAACTCAAAGGGAGTGGACTTCAAGCCAGTATGATATGACGTATTGTAACTAAATTTTGCCCACGCCAACCATTTATACCACATCGATGGCGTTGTCATCATAAAATAACGAAGGCCTCCATTCCCCTATTAACAACTTCTATCTGACCATCCGTTTGAGGGTGGTAAGCAATACTAAATTTAAGAACCGTCCCCTGAGCTTGAAAAAGTTCCTTCCAGAAAAAACTAGTAAATGTAGGGATCCTGATCCGACACAATAGATTGTGGTATACCATGAAGCCTCACAACTTCTTTCAAGAACACATCTGCAACCATCACTCTTGTAAATGGATGTTTTAGGGCTATAAAGTGACTGTATTTTGTAAATCGATCCACCACAAAAATTATCGTATCATAACCATTAGATTTAGGTAATCCTGTTATCAAATCCATGGAAATGTCACTCCAAACTTGTGTTGGTATCGGTAATGGTTGTAAAAGACCAGCTAGGGCAAGGGACAAATGTTTCGCCTGTCGATGTACTGTACGCGCTTGCACAAACTCTCGAACACGAGACTTCATCCCTACTCGTTGTAATGTACGTAACGATCCTCCATGTCCTCCCATAGGGGATGAATGAAACACTTCCAGCAATAATTGAATCGTTGGTGAATCCGCCGATAACATCACCATACCTTGATACTCCAACAAGCCATCCTTATAATTATAGCCCACAGGCACATCCCAGCCATTCATCAAATCATCCATAATCGATTTATGAAATGACTCACAATGTTGTTGACCTATTCAATGTTGGATGTTGATATTGCCAACATAAGATAATGTTGAGCATTCTACAAGCTTCGAAACTTGGGATAAAGCATCTGCTACCACATTGATTCTGTCTGGTTTATATAAAACCTCAAAATCATATCCAATCAATTTGGCCAACCATTTCTCATAATCACCCTCCAACACCCTTGGTCTAAAATATATTTCAATAATCACAAAATGCCTTCCCAATAGATATGGTCTCCACTTGCGAACATCTAACACAATAGCCAAGAGTTCCCTCTCATAAACTGGCCTATTCATACGCAAATGAGGTAAAGCATGACTAAAACATCTAATAGGACGATCGTCCTACATCAATACCGCCCCAACACCAATGCCTCACGCATCAGCCTCAATAACAAATGGTGCACTGAAATCAGGAAGGCGTAACACTGGTACTGAAGACATAGCTTCTTTCAATTTCTCAAAAGCCAACGTGGCCTCTGCTGACCAGGAAAAACTATTCTTATGTAACTACTGTGTCAATGGAAAAGC
Organism: Cyclanthera cordifolia; assembly: GCA_037832605.1. Lineage (NCBI taxonomy): Eukaryota > Viridiplantae > Streptophyta > Magnoliopsida > Cucurbitales > Cucurbitaceae > Cyclanthera > Cyclanthera cordifolia. Next base: position 10,037,592 of record JBBMEG010000021.1, read on the forward strand.
AATGGTACCATAATCTTTTACAAATTTTCTATAATACACAGTCAAGCCCAAGAAACCCCGAAGATCCTTAATATTCTTTGGAACTGGCCACTTCTTCATCACCAACACTTTCTCGGGATCGACCGCCATACCATGCGCATAAATAATATAGCCTAAATACTGGATTTCTGATAAAGCAAAGATTTCTTTCTATTAGCAACTAACTGATTCTCCTGAAGAACAGCTAACACCGTACTCAAATGTTGCACATGATCTGTGATCGTCTTACTAAAGAATAGGATGTCATCAAAGAACACTAAACAAACCTTCGAAGATAGGGGTGTAAAACCTTGTTCATCAAAGATTGAAAAGTTGCTGGCGCATTCCTTAACCCAAAAAGCATAACAACAAATTCATAATGACCCTCGTGAGTGCGAAATTCCGATTTCTCAATCTCTTCTTCCCCTAGACGAATTTGATGATAGCCAGATTTCAAGTCAATTATAGAAAAAAAAACATATCCATACAACTCATCAACTATCGGAATAGGAAATTGGTTAGGGATCGTCGCTATATTCAAAGCACGATAGTCAATGCAAAATCTCCAACAACCATCCTTCTTCCGAACTAACAACACTAGACTTGAATACGAGCTATGACTAGGTCGAATAAATCCCGCGAACAATAGTTCTTCCACTAAATGTTCAATCTCTGTTTTCTGACTTTGAGCATAACGATAAGGACGAACATTAACCGATCCAGTACCAGGCAGTAAATCAATTCAATGATCAATATCCCATAAAAGAATAGTTTGAACAGGAATAAACACCGAATCATATGCCTCCAATACATCCTTAATACTCTGAGGTAATTGTACGCAATCGGACGATGAATACCTCGAAGACACACAAGTAACTGTATGTAATTCCACCAAAACACCTCTTTTTTCAACTTCAATGTTTTAATCATCGTCTTTAAAGACACGTGAGCCCAAACTAAAGAAGGATCACCTCTAAGTACAAGAGAAGACTTACCCAATATGAAACTCATCTCCAACTTATGATGATTTACCAGTGAACACCCAATATTAAATCTGCACTGCCTAATGTCATAGGAGGAAATCCTGAACAATTGTAATAACGCCCAACTAAACCACCACGCCTTTACAAACCTTCGACCCCCGAACAGAGAATACAGAACCCAACATAATTTCATACCCCTCGCATTCAGTAACGTCCATTTTCTGTTGTTCGACAATTTCTGATGAAATAAAATTGTGTCGCACCTGAATCAATCAATATCACTACAACTAATTCCCCCACCCGTCCTTTCAATTTCAAAGTTCGTGGGGAATCCAATCCCACCATGGTGTGAAGTGCCAACTCAATAGGGGACTCTTTTTCATTAACATAATCCATTTCCTGCAATTCAGAATCACAACCACGCTCAATTGTATATACTTCATCAGAAGAATCTTGATCCACCACCACTTCCATCTCTTGAAGCTCCTTCTGTTTTCACTTGTGACCCGAAAAAAAAATTCTTCACAACGGAAGCACAAACCACGTTCCATTCGAGACGTAGTTCAGCATTCGTGAGCCTCTTAAAAGGTATATTCCCTGACTTGTTAAAAGGTATCTGTAATTCAGGCATGATCCGCTAGATTCGAATTGAAAGCTTTGGCTTACCTCAAATGACTCAAGTTGATGTTTGACGTTGGATGCTCTGGATTCGATTCGCAAGGTAAGCTTTCCCCATATTCATCTTCCTTGATTTCGATTGGTTTTCTTGTGAATTTCTTCGACTATTCTTGCTGCTTTAAAATCTTTTTTCTCCACTAATTTCTACTCCAATTCTTCCTTACGATTAACACAACCTTTTGTTGTTTATGCTTTTCATTCTTCTGCTCTTTCTTTCCTTTGAATTTTCTTTTTAAAATCTTTGTCTTCACCTGTATTAGGGTGTTCGACTCGACCAGTTGTCCTTTTTTTGGTGATTCAGCCCAAGAATGCCTACATTTGATTTTTGCAATATCCGATTGTATCCCAATTTGATTTTTGATAGATTAACATTGTAAACACCTTGAGGACAAGGTGCAATTTGGGGGCCGAGTAATTGATAGGATCCTCTTATTAGGTCATTCGATTAGTTACTTGTTAGGTAGTTATAATTGGGGGTTAGTTAGTTAGTTAAGTCCTCTAAGGGCTATATATTGTACTTTTTCCCTAAATCAATACAACAAGTATATTCTCGTGACTCAATTGAGTGAAAGGGACTCTTTGATAGAATTGGAACCTATCAGTTTATGAGTTGTTTTTCTTGTATGGGGAGGGAGAATGGGAGTATAAATAGGAAAGTAATAGAGAGAAGAAGGGGGTCTTATTTTGGAGGCTAGGTCTGAGGACTTAGAGAAGAGATGTCGGGTACTCTCAAATTCGCCGGTTAGCTTGTCATTATTCATTATCTTTCTATCTTGTTATTTCTATTAAAGTTTGTATGGAAGAATAATTTAAGTTCTATCAATATTTCTACTCTTTTGATGTTTGGTATCGTTCTGTGTATTTCTAGAAACTCGTAAGGTATAAGATATTTTATCGTTTCCTCATGAACTATGCATCTTTTACGTTATGAAATGTTGTAAATCGCTTCATCTTTCTTAGAAGAAGTTGTCACAAATGTTTTTCTTTAAATGCCTATTGGACATTTATTCAAAAACATATTATTAAATAGAATGGGGCTCCCAGTGTTTTAAAAAGCCCAATGCGCACTAAGGCGCAATGGCCCTCTAGGGCCTGAGGCGCAAACCGCACCTTAAGGTGCGGGCTTTTTTACTTAAGGCGAACTATATAAAAGAACATTAAAAATATATATATATAGAAATATATGCAAAATCAAAACACTTTTCATGAAGAAAAATAAAGTTTTAACCAAGAATACCATACAAAACAAACATAAGATTCAAATATTAACCTTCATTTCATGGGAAGAAATGAAGTTTAATTGAGGAAAATATATTAATCATATATAAACTCAACCATAAACCTTCATTTTTATAGAAATAAACGAGGTTTGGATAAAAAAATGATATATAAACAGGCATAAGTGATTCAAGACATTTTGATACTTTAAAAACTTATCTCACGCTACGAATGACCTAGTCAGGGCTTCAAGCCAGCCAAAAAGGCACGCACCTTATTACGCGCATTGCGCCTTTCCAACGCGAGGCGCATATGTTACGCCTTGCGCCTAGGCGCGCGCCTGAGTGCGCCTGGGTGCGCCTTTCAAAACATTGGGGGTTCCACCTTAAAACCAAATGGTAGCGAGGGGAGTACCCCACATATCATATAAATGTGTTGAAGACTCCTCGCCTTTTCAATATGGGACAAAGACCACAAGGTGAGTATCTCCAACATGTCACATCAAGATGGCGTCTATTTGGAAAGACCATCTTGGATTAGATCTGGATTAATGGACCGTAATACTCGCTTACGCTTACTGGCTTAGGCTTACTCAGTGTTTTGAAAGGCGCGGTAAGGCGCGGTCAGGCGCGCGCCTAGGCGCAAGGCGCATGTATTGCGCCTCGCCTT
>JBBMEG010000021.1:10052746-10071273 GCA_037832605.1 Cyclanthera cordifolia
TTAAAATCTAATCCTAAAAATCAATTTAAATAAAAACCTAAAAACCAAACCTAATTCTATAAACCAAAACCTAATTCAAAAAATCTAAACTAAAAAAGACTCTAAAACCTAAATCCATAAACTCTAATCCAAAACCTAAGGAAAGTTTAAACAAATTTAACGAAACTTTTAAATGAAATTTAACAAAACTTTAAACGGAATAATATGTAAGAATGGTGGCAGATTTCGGTGAAAAAGATGGCAAAGAGGAGGAATTTTTTGAGAGCTTTTGGGAGAAAACGGATGCAGAAACGGTGAAAATGAAGAAAGAATTGCGAACTTTGCATTATGTAATTGGGAGCAAAGGCGACCGGAATAACTTTCCATCGCCGTTGATCAATAAAAAAACAATACTGATCGGTTTTCGGCGACGAAAAACCGACTCCGTTGCCGAATCCCGATCATTTTTTGGAAATTTATTTTGCATCGGCGACGGAAAACCGACTCCGTCGCCGAATCCCGATCATTTTTCGGAAATTTATTTTGCATCTGCGACGGAATAGCTCGTTCCGTCGCCTTTGCTCAGTTAAAAATGAATGGGATCAAAGGCGACTGTCGAGTCCCTTCGTCTCCCTTCGTCGCCTTTGCACTGCTAAGGCGACGGAGACTGGTTCTGTCGCCTTTAACCGATTTTTTCAACAATTTTCCATACCCTCTGTTCTCGTTGACTTTAAGCGAATTTCTTGTATTGAAAAGAAACATATATACTATTGAGACTTTTAAAGTCAGATTTTTGAAAGATAGATTATAGATTACTCTATATTGAGATACACAAAAGGTTAATCAAATAGAAAAACATTCAATTGATAGTTAGGAAGGTCAAAGTTTCGATTAATAACAAAATTGTAACAACTTTATGCATATTAAATTCTCATACACTCTAGTGAGATAGAAAGAATAGTATTATTTTTAAAAAAAAAAAAAACCAAAAAATTATAATGAGGCAAAAACTGTGAATGTGTATACGTTTGGTAAGAAGGGAAATGAGGCAGCGACAGAACATAAATGAGGAAATGGGTCTTGGGCAATGTTTTCTTTTTTTTCTTTTTTTTTTTCATTTGTGGAAAATTCAAACAAAAGTATAGTGTTATTAAACTAGAAGAATAACACTTTTTCAAAAACAATACATAAACTCAAAATTGTTCAGTGCGCGTGCGACTGTCATTTCTTTGCTTTCAAAATTGTTTAAATATGTAGTGAAGTTAATTGTTTAAACTAATAATTTTAGATCTACACTTAGATCTACATTTATAGAATTTTATATCTATAAAAATGAAAAGAAATTAAAGTACCTAGTGTGAAGAAGTAGATCGGCGGAGATGGATTTGCCGGTGGAGATCAGTCAACGGAGCAGGTGGCCGACGGAGATGATGGCTTGTAGAGAGAGTGGAAGGCAATCTAGAGAAAGTAAATGAAAATGGGTTTTTACCATAGTTATCTTTTAAGTACCATTTGCTGACGGCTAAAACACCGTCGAGAATTCATAGACTTTTCCACACGGTTAACTAAACCGTCTGCGATTCTAATATTTTTCTCGACGGCAAAATAAAGCCGTCGAAAAATATCCATGAATTCCCGACGGTTACTAACCGTCAGTAATTCATGCCACTTTTCCCGATGGTTAGTAAAATCGTCGAGAATTCTAATATTTTTCCCGACGGCTAACTTAAACCGTCGGAAAAAGTAGCATGAATTCTCGACGGTGTTACTAACCGTCGGGAATTCATGCCACGTTTTCCAGACGGTTAACCAAACCGTCGGCGATTCTAATATTTTTTTCGACGGAAAAATAAAACCATCGAAAAATATCCATGAATTCCCGACGGTTTTACTAACAGTTGGGAATTCATGCCACTTTTTCCGACAGTTTTACTAACCGTCAGGAATGCATGCCACTTTTCCCGACGGTTAGTAGAATAATCGGGAATTCTAATATTTTTCCCGATGGCTAACTTAAACCGTCGAAAAAAGTCAATAAATTCCAGACGGTTTTACTAACCGTCGGGAATTCATGCAACGTTTTCCGACGGTTAGTCAAACCATCAGCGATTCTAATATTTTTCTTGACGATTAAATAAAATCGTCGACAAATACTAACCGTCGGGAATTCATGGACTTTTTTCGACGGTTTTACTTAGCCGTCGCCAATTTGTACCTTTTTCCGACGATTTTTTTTGCCGTCGGCAATGCTTGAGTCTTTTCCGACTGTGACATTTGCCGTTGCAAATTACCACTTTTGCCGATGGAAAATTAGCCGTCAGTGATTCTCTCGTCGGGAAAATGGTGTTTTCTAGTAGTGAACTCCCCCCACATTGTTAATAATTTCATTTCTATGGTTCCAAAGACTCTAGATAACTAACAAGGCTTTATATCTATCATTTTTGTTAATTTTCAAACAAAGCCCATCCCAAAACTCCATCCCATTATCAACATATTTAAAAAATTCCTTGAGATCCCCAAACCAGGGGAAGACATCCTTCCACAACCTTCTAGCAACCTTACAATCTTTAATGATATGCATATTAGACTTTCTCCCTTTAAAGAACATGGGACAGTTAGTTGCAATGTCAACCCCACGCCCATAAATATTACATCTAGAAGGAATAGCATTGGCGATGATACACCACGCCCCGATTTTAATTTTTGGAAGACAATGAGTGTTCCAGAAACAGTCCCACACCGGAGCACTGATCACACCCTCCGAAGAGGACGCCTTCCCCTTCTCCGCCAAATCAATCGCTAACTGGTAAGCACTTTTAACCGAGAAACGCCCATTCTCACCAAGATTCCACATTATTTCATCTTTTCCCCCCGACTCACAGAGCGCCGTACTCAAAATCACCTCCGCATCCTCGGAATAGAAAATATCTCTAATAATGTCTTCCCTCCACCCATCTCTCCCAGCAATAAGATCTGCCACTTTCCTATTCTCCCAGTTCCTATCCACCTTAAGCACAAAAGGATTTCATTTTTTGACAATCCAAGGATCATGACCAATAACGGTTAAAGCCCCATCACCCACCTTCTATCTATACCCCTGCTCAAACAACTCTCTGCGCCCAGAAGATACTACGCCAGGCATAAGAAGGGTTACTACCAAGCTCGACTTTCAAAAAACAACTATTTCTAAAATACTTTCGACCCAGAACTTTACTGATGAGACTATCAGAATTCCTCAAAATTCTCCAATGTGCTTAGCAAGCATCGCCTGATTGAACAAGTTAAAGTTTCGAAACCCAAGCCCACCAGAGTTTTTCCTTTTGCAGAGCCTCTTCCAAGCCACCCAGTGAGCTTTATTCTTATTCCCATCATCACCCCACCAGAACCTAGCACACAATTGCTCCAGGTTCTCATTAAAAGTTTTAGGGAACTTAAAACAACTCATTGTGTAGGTAGAAATAGCTTGACCGACCGCTTTAATCAAAACCTCCTTCCTTCCTTTAGAAAGCAACTTCCCTTCCCAAGCCTGTAAACACTTCTCCAGCCTTCCCCTATTCGAAGAAAAAATATCTTTTTTATTCCTTTGATTTTGCGACGGCATACCCAGATGGACACCCAAATTATCATTGATCCTAACACCCAGAAGATTACTAAGGATGTCCATCCTCACCGCCCCAATACAACCACTAAAAAGCACCCCGACTTGTCAAAGTTGACTACTTGCCCGGAGGCCATCTCGTAACAATTCAAAATCTCTTTGATTTTTGTGCACCCTTCCTCGTTCGCCCTGAAAAAAACCAAACTATCATCAGCGAAAAATAAATGAGAAATAGGGGGGCAGAAATGATTAATTTTAAGACTTTTGAAAAAGTTTAAGGATTCTTCCCTGTTAAGAAGCGCTGATAGTCCTTCAGCAAAGATGAGGAACAAATAAGGCGAAAGCGGATCCCCTTTCCTCAGCCCTGTTTGCGGAGTTATATCGCCGAACGGATTGTCGTTGATTTTAACCTTGTACCTGACAGAAGAAACACATCTCTCCACTCTATTGATCCAACCCTCGCTAAACCCAATTTTCCTCATCATACCAAGGAGAAAACCCCACTCAACCCTGTCATACGCTTTACTCATGTCTAATTTAAGCGTAACCCACCCACTTTTGCTTTTTTCCGTTTAATAATAAAGTGGATACATTAGAAGCCAATAATAACATTATCAGTAATTAGTCTTCCAGGCACAAAAGCAGCCTGATTAGGACAGATCACATAGTTCAAAACCTCTTTCAGCCTATTAGCCATAGTTTTGGCAATGATTTTGTAAATGGTATTACATAAACTAATAGGCTGGTGCAAAGATTTAGGAATAAGAGTTATAATTGTTTTATTCAGATTACCAATCTCAGCTCCCTTATTAAGAACCCCCAGACACAACTCCACCACCTCATTACCAACAATATCCCAATATTTTTGAAAAAACCGCGCATTAGTACCATCCATGCCAGGGGTTCATTCCTCGTAAACTCCCTTCTATTTCCGATCTAGTGAACGACTTATCTAACCATAACGCATCCTCATCAGAAATCTTCTTTTCCACCCCTATAAAGCTTCGCTTACTGGCCTCATCATTCCCCTCAGAAGCACAAAAAATGTTTTTGAAGTAATCAATAGCTGTAGAAGCAATATTCTCATCATTCTCAGCCCAATCCCCCCTCCCTCACAATCCTCTCAATATGATTTCTTTTCTTTCTATGAGTTGCTCTCATGTGAAACCACCTTGTATTTCTGTCCCCCCACTTCAACCAATCTTCTCTAGATCTTTGTTTCCAGTAAATTTCTTCCTCCTCAAGGCGTTTTTCTAAACTACATTCCGTTTTAATAATTAAGTTGGTTCTAAAGTTATTGCTTTTACTAACTAGATTATTCAGCTCGATCTCTTTATCTCTAATCACCTCTTTAATAGACCCCTTAAGCCTATTTCTATTCCACCTATTCATATTAGATAGACATTTTTTAATCCCAATCAATAAATTATCTGCATTAATACTCATTTTCCCATGCCCCTTCCAGCTATCCCTAATAATCTCCCTACACTTCTCAAACTTCACCCAACCATCCTCAAACCTTAGTGGCTTAGCCACCAATCTATTATCCTTCTCCCTATTCACATTCTAGAGAAATTCAGAAATTATCGGCCTATGATCCGAAGAATGGAAATTATTATGCGAAACATAAATTTTACCTGATAAAGCAATAAAAGAGGGGTTAGCGAAATACCTATCCAGCCGACATCTCATAGCATTGCAATCTTTCTTGTTCTTGATCCACGTAAAATCCTCGCCCGAGTACCCCAAGTCAATGAGAAAGCACTCATTGATAACATCTCTGAAGTCTTTCATACCCGACTCACACCTATTACCTCCATAACTTTGCTCTTTAGCCTCCAAAATCTCGTTGAAATCACCTCCAATAATCCAAGGTAAGCCATGAGCTTCACCCAGTCTTATAAGCAGCTTCCAAGAGTCTTTTCTTTTAGAAGAAACCGGGTGCCCATAAAATCAAGAAAATCTCCACCTCCTACCAGAGTCACAAATTGCTGCATCAATATGCCTCTGAGAAGAGGAACTAATCTCGATTTTCGAAGAAGAGTTCCAAAGGAGTATCAGGCCTCGACTAGCCCCAATACTCGGCAGACACCAACAACTATCACAATCGACTAACAACTTAACACTTTCCATCGCCATTTCCACACATTTTGACTTGCAAACAAAGATTAATTGAGGTCTCACTCTCAGCACTTCAAAACGAAGTGCCCTCCTGGCTCGGGGGTTTCCCAACCCCCGACCATTCCAACATAAGATTTTCATTGCGTCCGGCGAGACTGCTGATATCCCGCTGAGAATCTCAGCGCAGTTCAGTCTTCCTCTCTTTTCATTACTTACCGTCTCAAATCCTTCCAAATCATGTTTTGTCCCACTATAGCTTTCCTTCGTACAATCAACCTCCATTTCGATCCCCTAGGTTGCTCTAAGTCTGGCTCTTCTTTTCCAACTCATAGCAGTTTTGTTCCTGGCTAATTTATTGTCGACCTTAGAAAACCCCTTACCTCCGTCCTCCCCATCATCCTTCCCATTTCCTCCCAAACCTGTATCAATCTCATATCTCACCCCATTTCCAACATCTTTAAGCTCGATCACTGAATTTAGACACATATTCTTGACTTCAATTCTTCCCAAATTCTTGTTCTTCATCGCATCGCTAAGTAATTTCTTCCCTTTATTTGTTATGTCGCCCCCATTTTTCCAATCACCCACTGCCAAGGGTCCTTTTAATTTTTGGTCCCCCACATTAGTAAAAAATAGTCCCTCGCTGGCCTTCTATTTTGGTCTGTTACTCTTCTGCAAAGACTTAACTATCGGCCCATGCAAATCCCTCATTTTCTGTCAAGCAGCGCTAACTTCACAGCCGAGCCCACCTGAGAATTGCCTAGGCCCAGCTCCAAATCCTTCCCCTTCTTTAGCCAAATACACCTCAGCCCAACCATCACCGTCCTGCCCAATATCAAAAATCGGCCCCAGCCTACTTACACTATCATCCAAATCCAGCCTAGCAACTCTCACCCCCCTCTCTTTTTCCACGTGAGCGACTGCTCTTTCCCCTTCCCATCAGTCTCACCATGCCCCATCGTACGATCCATGCCGTTTCTAACCATCTTCCCCCTTTTTTGGTATTCCAAATCGTCTTCCTTCTGCAAAATCTCAGAAAAAACTCCATCCCCATGAAACTTCCCTCCATCATCGCCTCTTTCCCCACCGCTTTTGTCAGAAGCTGTTACCTCCTTACCTGAGTCACAAATCGACCGATTCCCACCTAGTTGGCTCATTATTGGAATCTCCGACTCGCTCAGACCACCCACCCCTTCCGTCCGCCCCTGCCTCTGAACATTCCGACCACCCATCCCACCGTCAACACCTTCTTTTTCTCTACTTATTCCACAATTTTTATCTTTACCCATAACCATCCCCATTCTTTTCTGATTCCTCCTTCTGCGTGGAAAAAATTCGACCCTTGGCTTCTCAGCGGGCTTGATTCTCTCAGTTCGTCCCCAAATGGCCATGGCTTCCCCTCCTCTACCACAACAAAAGAGCAATTTAGAACCCCATGACCCATACGACCACAACCCTTACAAAAATCCGGCAGCTTTTCATACGATATTCTAACCCATTTATCATCAGCCATAACCCCGTTCTTTACCTTCAAAGCCCTCCTCAACGGTTTTAGGACATTTAAAATCACTTTCATACGTATAAACTTACCTCTGTTCCTCTCGTCAACTTCACCGTCCCATTTCACAAATTCTCCAACCAAGTCTCCCATCTTTTGAGCACTTCCTTCCGAGTGGCAAGCAGGAGGAACGTCGTGAATGCAAATCCAAAATTGGGCTTTGTTGAGCTCCATCTCCGAAATCCTTTTGCCCCCCGACATTTGTTCAAGCAACACCAGCGAGCTATCGAAGATCCAGGGACCCCTTTCCAACACCCTCTCCTTCGTTATTTTGCAGGAAACGCACATAGAAACAAGTTCGCCCCCAACACCTCGATTCTAACTTTATTATCCGCATTCCAGATTTTAGGGATTATCCTCCTGAAAGCATCTGAACTCACTGCCTTAACCGAGAGGATTTTGCACACTAAATCGCCCTCCAGTCTCCCCTTGAAATATCTTATCTCCTCCTCATCGAGCTTGAACACGTCGCCTTCTTCCTCTCCCCCTAGAGCCAACCAGTTCATAAGTTCATCAAAGGCATTTGCATCCATCATTACCTCCGAAACACTCCAAAAAACTTACCCCGCCTCTTCCCTCCAACCCCAAAACTACTCACACACTCCTTCCATAGAAGGACCTCACACTCTTAAGACTCTTCAGAGAGAATCAGCAAGACCCTTCCTCTATTTTTCTAGAGATTCGGTGCATTGCCACGTCATATCTGCAACCACCCCATCTTTTTGACCATAAACATGGAGTGTTTCCATTTACAGAAGAATTGCAAATGTTTTAAAGAGAAACTTACTGAGTCAAATCTAAAAAATAATTATAAATATAGACACTTTTGAAAAAAATCAGCAAATGTCATTTTTGTATTAATAAATATTATAATGTATTTTTTATAATACAATATTAATGACTACATATAAAAATATTTTAAAATTTAACTAGATTTGTAATTATTTGAAGACAATAACACATTCATCACAGTTTCTTTATTTTAAAAACAGACAAAAGCTAGATGAAAAGAGAAAAAAATCAGAAAACCAACAGAGAGAAAATTTCAATTTGATTTCTCAGTAAATCATTATAGAGAGGGTATAATTTATAGCATATGTGCAGAGGTGTGTGTAATGTCCAGCCAATACGGGAAGGACACGTATTGTACAATGTAACAAACAAGATGACGTCGTATGATAAGTGAGAGAAGAGTTCCTTAACGCTGTTGTATATACAGTTCTGTCTATCATCCCCTCAAACGAGAGGGTACGGCAGAACACCGAGTTTGGCTCTTAAGTCACAAAAGCGTGGTTCCGAAAGAGGTTTGGTGAGAGCATCAGCTAACTGATATGCTGATGGAACATATTGAACATGGAGTCGGTGCAAGAACTTTGTCTCTTATGTAATGTAGATCTATCTCAACGTGTTTGCTTCGAGCACGGAAAACCGGATTGGCTGCCAAGGACAATGCAGTGATGTCGTCACACCAAATGGTGGTTAAGGATGGAGTTTGAAGCTATAGTTCACTTAGTAGAGATTTGAGCCAGCTTATATCAGCATAAGCATGTGCAAACAGTATGCTAAAGTTGATTTCAATTAGGTGACGATGTTTTCGTTCCACAATTCCATTTTCTTGACTTGTGTCGGGGCAAGAATGGCGAAACTCAATCCCAAACTCTTATAATATTGGTGTGAAAGATCGAAATTCTCCAACCCAATCACTTGTAGGGTCTTGATTTTGGAGTTAAACTTGTTTTCTACTTGGTTTTTGTATTGGATGAAGGAGGTGAAAGCTTGGTAGCACCAACTGTGTGAACCGACTATGATTATCTACGAAGCTTATGTAGTAGTAATAGCCCGCGACTATGATTATCTACGAAGCTTATGTAGTAGTAATAGCCCGCAGTTGGTGCTATAGGGGATGGTCACTAAAGGTCATAATAAACAAGTTCAAGTGGATTGTGTGCACCATATTCAGACAACGAGAAAGGTAAAACATGAGATTTTCTAAGTTGACAAGATTTACAAAACGAGTTTCTATCCATAGGAGAAATAAAATTACATAATTTAAAAGCAGTGGAAACAACTTTAGATAAAGCATGACAAGACGTTGGTGCCATATTTGAAAGGGCGCCTTACAAGATTCGGAACTACTAGAAACATTAAAGTAAAGTGCAAGACTCATGACATTTTGACTAGGACTCACTTTATTGGAATGAAAGATATTATGAACAACATAAAGACTCTTTGGATTGAATGGAAATTCATCATGGTTGGGAATGGAGCGATGGGATAGGTATTTGAAGGTGATAAAGCCCATTCTTAAGTGTTCCTTGCAGCACCACCTTCTCTATGTCCTTGTCCTTCACAACACAATGAAACAGGTGAATTCAACTACAACATTGTTATCTGCAGTTAACTTGGAAATGCTAAGTAACTTATGTTGAATTTTTGGAACATGAAGAATATTTTTCAGCATAACATAATGATTGTTTGTGTTTACAGCAGAGTTTCCAACTTGAGATATCAAAAGTTTTGAATCATCACCTATAATTAAGATATCATTTGTGGTTTCAACAGTTTGAGTGAGGTTATTACATGGGTCAATAGTGATATGAGAAGTAGCTCCCCTGTCGGCTAGCCAGCGAGGATATTTGAAAACCTCAAAAGTGGCTAAATAAGATGTGTTCTGGTCAGTAGTGCGGGTACATGTAAGACCATTCGAGTTTTTTAATGTCTCACCAAACCGGTAGAAACATATATTTGTAGTATGACCAATTCGACAGCACAGCTAACATTCAACACTGTTTTTGGTACTGTTGTTGTTTCCATTTCGTCCACCATTGGATCGACCTCATCCTCCGCTGCAATTGTTTTGATACCGCCCACCAGAGCCATTGTGGTTATTCTATACTTCTCAATCCTGATCTCATTGGTAATTTTGTTTGTTGTCGTGTTTTTGATAGGCAATATTTGTAGCAGGAGATGTGAGAGCATGTTTTGGAACGGGACTGTACCTGTTTAGTGTCCCTTCAAAGGTTATCAGTAGTGAGTGTGCCTCTTATCATGATGAAATTTCTTTGCCTTCAATGGAACAAATGATGGGTATGTACTATGCATCTAAACCTCCCAAGACATAGAAGACCTGATCCGACAAAGGGATAGGGGCGCCGACCAGTTGAAGACTTTCCGCAGCTTGACGCAGGACAGAGAGATAGTCAAGCATTTTGGTTGTTCCTTTCTCTGTGTTTTGAACGACACCACACCTCTGATTAATTCAAGCTTTGCTCGTTGCTCCAAACATGAGTTTAAGGGCTTTCTAGACATCTCGGGAGGTGTTGAAATTAATCACATCAGCTGCCACTGCTAAAGTCATTGAATCGAATAACCAGCCCATCAAGGCTTGATCAACGGTTACCCACTCTTGTAGGAGGGGATTTGGGATGTTCTGTATTTTTCCAAAATCATCACTAGGTCTCAACACATTCAGCTGGTTGAGTTTTGGTTCCAAGGACGAATCCGTCCACTTTCTGTCCTCGAAGAATGGCTAAAACCATTCCTGTCCAGAGTAAGCAGTTCTTCTCATCTAATTTCACAGAGAGAACAGTACTTAAGGGATGACTAAAGGAGGAGTTCGTGGATTTGGTTTTTGCTGGTGAAGCTTCAGCCGAAGTAATAACAGGGCTGGAGCTTGCGGTAGCTGAGCCTTCAGTAGCCGTTAAGAGCGGCTATGAATAACTTTGATGCCAACAGAGAAAAGCTTAAAAGATGAAAAGAGAGAGAAACCTGAAAACCAAGAGAGAGAATTTAAATTTGATTTCTGAGTAAATCATTACAGAGGATAGGGTTTAATTTATAACAGATGTGCAGAGGTGTGTGTAATGTCCAGCCAATATGGGAAGGACACGTATTGTACAATATAACAACAAATTATAACAAATACAATACGACGTCGTGTGATAAGGGAGAGAAAAGTTCCTTAAACGCTGTCGTTATATATCATAAAATCATGATAGTTGTAAATATGTTTTTAAACTTGAATATCTCTCACAACTGAATTATATGCAACTTTTTGGGCTTTAAATTTGGGCTGACCCAGTCCTTTGCGTGTGGGCCTGGTCCTGAGTAACCCGACAGGATCCACCCATCTAATCTTCAACTAAGAAGAAAAGCATATTGCAGCTTCGTCTTCTTCTTAGATTTCTCTCTACTTCGTAAGATTGGCTGGGATGTCATCCATGGCAGCTCAGCTTCAGCCTAACATCAATTTCTGCCTCAATGCCTGCAATTTCTCTTCCCATAACGCCTGTTCCAAACCTTTCGAGTCCCATTTGCTGTAAAGCAAACAACCACAGCTTTCTCCTCCTCCACTTCTTCCTGTATTCCCAACTTGCATTCTGATTCTGGTTTCAAATTTAGGAACAAAAGCTTCAGAACTCTCCAAGTCTCTGCTCCAGAATCGCTTCTCGCTGATGATTCCGATTCACAGTCCTCTCCTATTAACGAGGTCTCTCATGTGCTTTCCCTGTTTATCTCTCATGTGCTTGTTCCATTTATTTTTGGTTGGTGATTAGTAAGTTTAAATGAATGTTTGTTTTGTTTGCTTGTTTGTTTGGGATGGTTTGAACTGGTAGTAGAACGTTTGATAATGAGGTAATGTTCATGTTGTTTGGCAATTGGGATGACATAAAATTTTTGAATACTCATGTTTAGGTTAAGTATTTTCTTTGGTTGTTTGTCTTTGTGATTCAAAGGAGTGAACCCTGAGTTGCTGAGTTTCGAATCGGCTAGCTGAAATTTGGGCGTTCCATTTCCTACCCCCCCGGAATTTGAAGTGATTCGTTTGTTGTTTTTAACTTTTAGCAACTTTTTAGGTTGATTGGAGTAGGATTGAATTTCACTTATTATTTAGGTTTAGAAGGGAAAGAATTCATTCGGATAAAATTATAACTTGATCAATCAATGTAGATGTTGGATTTTGTTCTTACAAGTTAGATATTCATTGTTTTTTGATGTTGTAGAAACCTGGGGTGGTTGTAAAGCCGATGGAAAAGCCAAACTTGTGCTAAAGTTCGTATGGATGGAAAAGAACATTGATATTGCACTTGATCAAATGATTCTTGATCATGGAACTATTCCTCTCAGCCCATACTACTTCTGGCCTCGCATGGGAAGAACTCAAACTCTTGCTTGAGAGCAAGCCCTGGATTTCTCAAAAGCAGATGATTATCCTCCTTAATCAGGTATCTGATATCATCAATTTGTGGCAGCAGGGTGGTGGCAACTTCACTTAACCTCTAATGTAAAAAAAAAAATGTTTTTTTTTTCTTTTTTTATAGTGGTCTTAGATTGCGACTATTTATTCTGATGTCCTTTTAGAAGTAAATTTTATAACTTATATACTCATCTTTTGTTGTGTATCTTGTTGGTCATGCAAGCCACCTATATTTCTCATTTTCGTTCGAAAAATTTGTCCATAGTGATTGTACAGCCCTGTTCTTTTATGTATATCTAAGAAAAGTTTCGTCAGTTAAGCATCCAATAGTCAGAACTGCATTAAACATTTAAGTTCTTTTTCTTCCAATAGAAATGAGATGTTTAGCTCATAGGTTTAACATATCTGGCTCTATGAAGCCTGAAGTTTGGAAACTTTGAATTTTGTTTAATATATATTCTGATTAAACAAAGGAATAGATTATAGAAACATAGATTTGTGTAACATTAACTTTAGAGTTTGTAGAGCCTATATTTATGTAATATGGGTTCTGTATTTTGCAGGATGATCCCATAATCTGGGATAAACAACTCTCACTACATCAATTAAATTTGATCATAGCTTAATTATGCGCAATTGATTAGTAAGATATCTTTGATCAAAAGTCGGAGGATCAAATATCTCTACCTTACATGTACTAAACAAAAAACCACACATCAAATTTAGGTTTGCTTCCTAACCCCAAGATACATAAGCCTCGACCTTTAAATGTACTGATTTTTCTAGTTCACATTTTTCAAGTAAGTTTTCGTCCAAGATTTTGTTAGAATAGTAAATCAAGGAAAGATTTTTTTTTTTTCGAGGTTACAACATTGGGTGTGGGGGACTTGAACCACAAATCAATCAAGTAGATGCTAGCGCATCACTACGGCCAGTTGAACTATGCTCACTTTGATAAATTAAGGAAAGGTTTTGCAGAACTCAAGATTATTTAATATCCTAGTGTTAATTACAACCGTATAAATGTAATGTTCCAAAATAGAAATCTAGAATAATACTAAAGTTTACATATCTAGTCTATCAAAATTGACTGCACCCTTTAACTTAGAAATTAGAAGCTATTGATTGTATGCTGGGTCCAAGAGTTTAAGTTCACGTTTGCTTCCAATCTAGATGTGCTCAGCTTGGGTTTTCAGCAAAATTCACTTGAATTTGGCAATAAAGTTATTTCAGTTCACGACCTCTGATATTCTCATCTGAACTTCCATTTTTACTAGCAACCACTTCTTCTTTACTGATTATTAACTTGTCATTTTCTGGCTCAGATTGCTCCTTAAGATTGCTAATATCTGAATCCAATTTTGGTACAGATGACATACTTTCTATATCAGGATCTTCTGGCGATTCTCCTTGATTGCTTTCTGCTATGTCTTCATATTCACATTCTGAACTGCAGCTTTCAACTTCAACATGATGAGTCTTTTCAAATGTAAAATCATCTGAATGGCTAATCGTAATCGAAGGTGTGTGAAGATTAGACTCATCTTCATGATCTTTATCAATTTCTCGTGTTTCGGACCTCGAAAGCTCGATGGCAGCTTTAGCTGCCAATGCTGCATAAGCTGCTGATTCGAAGGCTTCTTGAGCTGCACTAGCTACATCTTTAAACTTTTTTTCTCTCACTGATTCTGATGCTGACTCATCACTTGCAATAACTTTAGATAGATTATCTTCGGTGTTTATGATTTCAGGATTATCCAAGTCTTCTGATTTCTTGGATTCCAGCTTTTGGTTTAGCTTTTCCTGCAGTTAACAGATAGTTTTTTCTTTTACTTAAAGGATAGCTTAAAAAATAGAAACATTTATTGGTATTGCTGTTAGAAATTTTCTTACCTTGATGATTATTGCAGGTTCTTCCTCTAGATGCAGAGTAATGCCATTCTCAGATGCAATTTCCTTTAGCACTTTCAGTTTAGTTTCAGCGGTGGGTTGTCTTGTTGAGAACTTTTGGATCATCTGTGACACGGAAGAAGCTGTGGTTATTAATTGCAAGAAATGATATATGCAGGAAATTAATTAGTTTCTTGCAGTTGATATCAAACTCACCTTGGGACTAACTCCGCAGTTGTTGCGTAAATCAACGGCACTGCTGGCAAACTCTTTCCCAAATTTCAATTCGAAAATCCGACGAATCTCCTGAAGTTCTGGAAACTCTCCGCACCTTGAAGCTGCAAAGATCAGACTCGATACCGCCTCCTTAACTTCACCAGGGCATTTCCTGCATTTAACCAGAATGAGAGTCAGTAAAAGGTTATGATTCTTTCATAAGTCCGGAATTCAATGGCGCTGATGAATACGGAGAATGAAATTCAACCGAATTAAAGGAAGCTTACTTGTTATTTTGAAGAAGAGCCACACTTTCTATGAGGAGGCAACAGTCATTCTCTATCATTCCAAGTGCATCCAACATGTTATTTTCCTTGATCACAATCTCAGCCTGTTCATTCACATTCACATCCAATCTTAGCATGCAAATTTACTAGTAACAAGAGAGAAAAGGAGCTGAGCTGATAAAGTTTAGAGTTAGAGAAAACAAATTACTCTAAGGTGAGCGCGTTGTTGGTAACCAAGGTTCAAGAGCTGAAGAACGTCGGCCCGGGCAAGAGAGCAGCGAGCTCGGTGCTGTTTCTTGAGGATGGCAGTCCTAGAAATGGCCATATTAGCAAGGGTCTTGAATTTCGAAGACTTCAAATATGCGTTCCTTCCCAGTAGAGCATCCAGTTTCCTTCCCATGATTAGAAACTCAGTTATTGATGGTTTTGGCTGCCTGTTTGTCTGTGAGAAGCGCTTGAATGAGGTACTTTTTTTTGTTGTTGGTTGCTGATATTACATATCATTTATAGGGAATATGATGAACCTTACCATCAAATATTCTCATGCATTAAATATTATTATTATCATTCATGGCAGGTTTATTTAAACTTGGCTTGGCTCCCAATTTTGACTTTGAAATAGTCTTTGATCAGTGAAATTTCCAGGTTTTGAGTGGGCCAGAATTGACCGTGGGGATGCATTGAAGGGCGGCTTTAGTTTAGAAAGTGATATTGCCATATATGGAAATGGGAAGCTTCTGAGGTATTATGTCTACTTCATGTCATCAAGAATTGCTTCTTCTATAATCAACTCATTCAATTGGAAAAATATATTTTTTAATTTTTCCAAAAAAGAAAATTATAATTTTCATTCTTCAACTTTGTTTTGTTGTATAGTTAAGGGTATTTTTATTGAGTTTTAAGACTAATTTAATTATTGTTTCTCTTAAAAGGGCATGTAGAAAAAAAAAAAAAGCTTCACTCAAAGAACCTCTCAATTTTTTTTATTGGAACTCAAGAAATTATCTAAGAAAAAGTAAAGTTGTATGGTTATAAATGAAAGGGAAAATTGCACAAACCACCCCTAAAGTATGTTGTTTGTAACAATTAAGTCTTAAACTTTCAATTCGAGCAATCACCTCGCCTAAAGTTTAAAAAGTGTTACAATTAATCTATTTGAATTAATTTTAATAGAATTTCACGTGTGTCAAGAGGGTAAAATTGTCCAAAATATATTTAGTTTGTATTTTGTCTTTGTAAACATCTATAACTAGAGAAATTTATAATTTTTTTATCTCTTATAAATTTATAATGAAAGATTTATAAACTAATAAAAATTTTAAATGTGTATATTTGTTAATTAATGACACTTTTCAATATTATAGTAAATTTCACAAGAAAATTTTAAAATAAAAAAGTATTAAAATATATATCTTTATCAATTATTCTTTTTAATGAAATTATTAAAATTTTGATTATTTTTGTTGGCTTATTTGTAGCGTTTGAAATTTTCTACTTTAATGTTTTATTAATAATTAATGATATTTTATGTCAAGAAAAAAAAAAGAAAAGAAATTTATAACTTCTTAGCTCTTATAAATTTATAATGAAAATTAATAAGTTAATGAATTTTTTAAATGTATATATTTATTAATTAATGGATCGTTTCAATATTATAGTTATTTTCTCAAGAAAATTTTAAAATTAAAAAATTGAATTAAAAACATTAAAAAAAATATATCTTTATCGATAATTCTTCTTAATAAAATTGTTAAAACTTTGATTCTTTTTGTCGTTGAAATTTTCTACTTTAATGTTTTATTAATAATTAATGATACTTTCTGTTAAGAAAAAAATGTTTCAAATTTTTCTATAATAATTAATCATTTTTTAAAAAATTCTCGAGAAAATTATTATGATATTGAAAAAACTCATTAATTAACAAATATACAAACATTTAAAAAAACTCATTCATTACAAATTTATAAGAGGTAAGAAGTTTTGAAATTCTCTATTTATAAACTTTTAGAGGGACAAAAGAAAGACTAAATATTTTTTGGACAATTTTACCTGAAAATCTCTTAATATTAATTGCAACATTTTTGAAACTTTAGGGAGGTGATTACTCAAATTGAA
The DNA here is from genome assembly GCA_037832605.1 of Cyclanthera cordifolia. NCBI lineage: Eukaryota > Viridiplantae > Streptophyta > Magnoliopsida > Cucurbitales > Cucurbitaceae > Cyclanthera > Cyclanthera cordifolia. The sequence continues at coordinate 10,069,708 of JBBMEG010000021.1, forward strand.
AATTTAAGACTTAATTGTTACAAACACAATGCTTTAAAAGTGGTTTGTGCAATTTTCCCTAAACGAAATCAATAATTTTGATCCAAGTATTTATTTGGAATCATACCAAAGGCAATATGCTAAAATTTTATGTTTCTAACTATTAAAAAAAAAAAAAAAAAAAAAACAGAAGTAGAGTCCTAAAATACAGAAATTAATATATAAAATGTATGGTATATTGCATTCACATTCTCTTTTAAGCATTGGTTTAAAATTTCCATGAATAAATTTATGTTGGTCGAGCTATTTCTTATAAATTCCTAAATCTCACATTCTTATTTTGATTATACCAACTTTTTTTTTTAGAATATTTCATACATATAAAAATATGAAAATATTTAAATGGATTAAAATCTATGAGTTTTATTAGTTTTACCTATTAAAATTTATCATTTTCATTTGTTTCACTTGATTGAAATCTATTATTTTCGTTCGTTTCATTTGATTGAATCCTATCAATTTTCTAACCATCACGTAAGTGATTGAATCTATTATGTTGTACTGACTCCTAATCAAAACATAGTCTAGTTAACTTAATATTTGTTGATCTTATAGAAAAAGAAAACAAAAGATAGGTTTAAATTTGAGAAAAAAGGGTTGACAATGACTTCAATTGCTATTCCACGCGGAAACTCATAAATGTCGAGAGCGCGTGACATGAATTTTCTAAATTTTTCAACTTGGGCTTACCATTTCTTGCTTTTCTTTCTTCACTCCAAAAATCAGAGGAATGTTTTGAAAGGATTATTTAAAGAGGATTTAAAAATTAGTATTTAGTACAAATTAGTATTTATTAAATACTCTTCAAAAAAATTATATCCAAACGAGTTTTTGATTATCATTATTTTTATATACTTAAAATAAACAATCATTCTAAATATTAATTATATATGCTCTTAAAAATTACATGCAAACAAGTTTTTGGCGGTAATCATTACTTTTAAATACTCAAAATTAATTCTCATTCTAAATACTAATTTTAAATACTCTTAAAAACTACATCAAAACAAACATTTTATTGCAATCACTACTAATCATTACTCTAAATACTTAACAAAATTTTTAATTTTAAATATTCTTAAAATCTACATTCAAACAAATTTTTTATTATAATCATTAATTTTAAATACTTAAAATAAAACCTCATTCTAAATACTAATACTATATATTCTTAAAAACTATATTCAAACATCCACTTGGATTAAATTAATTTAATATTCTAATAACAAACTAATTTTAATATTCAAATTATTATAATATAAAAATATTTCCATTTGTAAAAAAAAAAGTTATAAGTTTTAAATTACTATAATATCATGAAATAGGAATGGATGTATGAAAATTATGTAGTACTGAATTAATATTCATTGAAGAGTAGTACAAGATGAATTTGATATTCAAAGTAATGATCATCAAATGTGCTTACAAGTGCGACATTTTTTTCAAGAAAGTCTCCTAAGCATGTATGTACAATAATTACGAGTCATGCGGTCGTCTAGCTGAAGGAAAGTGGCTACCTTGTCTCCA
>JBBMEG010000021.1:10071373-10081778 GCA_037832605.1 Cyclanthera cordifolia
CAATATTAACAAAATAACATAAAAGCATGATAAAAAAGGGGTGTAGAGGTTCATGCGGCCATGTGCAACATGCACTGAACAAGCATGACCGTGACACTGAGCGTCCGACAGCCGCCACCTGCCACCGTCAGAGTTGTCGTCAGGTTGTCAGCGCTTGTTTCCTTCTCAACTTCGGATTGGATGACGCTGCCGAATCTGCATGAAGCTATTGCCCGAACCTGATTCGTGCCAGTCCGTGTGCGCCACGAGTCCCACACCTGCAGCCTCGGTGTTTCGCGCGTCCAACTCATGCGCCGGCGAGTCACTGTCACCACTTTTTCAGCCACGCGCCGCCGCCGGTCTCCGAAAACTTTCCAGATAATCGGTTTTGGGTAATTTCGATGCTCTGGACCCGTTTTGATGGTTTCAAGGCCAAATTCTTACTGTTTTATCATGTTTGACCAGTTAAGCTTGGAAAACAGCCCCGAAACGCGTAAGTCGAGCCAATTAAAGGGATTTAGTGATTTTCGGCCAAGGGAAGGGAATTTTACTTGAACTTGTGAGTTTTATAATAAAGTAGATGCTCATGTGATTAGCTTAGAGGAAATTGGGTAGCATTGTATGTCGTGTTTGCCGGTTACTTTATAAATTGTGGATTGCCTCTGTTTATTTATAGTACATATATATTCATCTTGACTGTTATGCATATTCCGATAAATCCATGAGCACGTGACTTAATGGAAGGCCCGGGAGTGGCATTCCCTAACAGGGTAGCCCCGAAAGTGTACTATTTCATCGTGTGGGACCCGGGAGTGGCATGTTCCTTTGGAATAGCCCCAGAGTCACCTTCATCATCCATTGAACGCCAGGACTGTATGAGTCCTAAGGGACCCCCTTGCTTCATTTACTCCTTCATTTACTATTCCATAGCTTACGTAATATTGTTTAGTCGTATCAAGCCCAGTTAGCTAGGGATCCTTACTGAGTTTCATAACTCACCCTATTTATTTTCTGTGGATTCCACAGGTACGCATGGACTCTACCAGGATGGCTGATCGGAGAGGTTGGAAAGACCATGGGCTCGTGTCGAGTGGTGTCTAATTTTCTTAGCGTTATTTCTTTATGCGCAAGTCGTCTGATTTCTACTGTACCATGTTTTCTCTACTTCTATTTGAACACTTTATAAACTGTGTACCCGTTTTATGTGTTTTCGAATGACTTTTACTGCACTTTAAATGAAGTATTTATTAACGTGTTTTTTGTACCTCTAAGTACTATTTTAAATCATGCATTTATGGTTAGCCTAGGAGTGGGCCTAGTTTGGGTCGGGTCTTTACATTTACCCACCTATTAATAACTTCCTTTCAACTATCCACATCCCCTAAAATCTCTCACTCACGATTCTTGTTTTTCTTTATTATATTTCGGACATTTGATTTTTCGGAAGAAACAAAATCAATTGCAAATCTTCAGCCGTCAAAAAATCTCTCACCCACGATTTCTTTCTGTTTCAGTTTCGCAGCCTTGAAAATCTTTGGTTTTGCATCTCTTCAGCCATATTTTCTAGGGTTTTCAGACAGTAGTGTGCGGTAAAATCGACGGCCATTGACGTTTTTCTTTCTTACTACGGTGGCGTTATACGTAATCATTCTTGGAATATCTTTTTGGGTTCTCTTTCTTTTTGTGTAGAACCATTATGTTTCAAGTGATCGAAGAAGATGGACATGGATGACCAGAGAAAATGGCCACAAACGTTGGAATCTTCACCGTCGCTATCGTCGAGAAGCTCCATTTCCGCCGACGATTGTTGTTTAATGCTCCATCCATCAATGTTCAATGATCTATTTTATTTAATGCTAAAATTTCTCACAAATTATTGATGATGACGAATGCAAAAACTCCCCTAATATTAGAGTCTGCAACATTAAGTTTCTATTATATAGAAGATGAAAAATACATATATAATACCATACAATACTGTATTAATATCTTTTTTGTTACATAGTTGATATTGTATTACAATTACTGTATTATGCTATACCAAAACCAATGTTAAAAATACCAATTTAATACTCTATAAGTTGTAAACCACTAACATGCTAACGATAATAATACCTAGATGATTATCATAATAATATGCCGATGCGTATAAATACAATAGTAATACAATTCAGATTGGATTGTAAACGTTATAATACATGAGCAATACCAACTGGAAGTTGCGATAACTGAAAGAGGAACAAAGATAAAAACTTACTCATTTGGAAAATGATAACTCTGACTACCTAACCAATTCAAAAAGAAAAAGAAACATAAAAGTTTACTGGATATTAGTGATTAGACATATGGATAATAAGGGTATTATCACGAAAGGGCGAAATACCTCTTGACGATTCAACGAAAAAGCACAATCCGAACGAAGATGGAGATATTTCTAAACGTACGTACAACTGAAATTAAAAAAAAAAAAAAAAGAGATTGAACGAAATTAGGGGTTCTTGATGAAAAAGAAAATTGCTATACATATATAAGGAAATAATTTATTTAAAGAAAAAGAAGTATTGAATACAAAAAAAAAAAAAAAAAAAAAAAAAAAAATACAACTTGTCAAATATGAAAAAAGAAAAATTTCATATTAGGTAATCAAGAGCAAAATGATGATTCGAATTAAATTCATTTATGTATTAAAATTCATTTGAATATCCTTGCAATTAAAATCAATTTAGGATACATAGGTAAAATTTATGCTCAGTTTAAATATTCATATTAAATACCATATTAAATATAATGTAAGAATAAAATAATATTAAAAAAAACATGAAAATCTTGAAATCAAATTAAAAAAACAAAAGTTTTACTAATTATTTATAATTGGGGCATTGTATAATTATTTTTCCAAAATTGTAAATTTATATTTGGAGAAATTTTAAACCAAATTCGATATTATACTATCAAAGATATATGATTTATCAACTAATTTTGAGTTTGAGTGTTACTTGTTCGAACATTGTTATTGGCGCCTTTTATTCACTATTTTTTTAGCCCTTTATTCAAATAAAAACAAAATTCTGTTTTTCTAAAATTTCTAAATTAAATTAAAGATTTCGATTGTTTTAAAAAAAAACAGCAAAACCTATTTAATTAAAATTTTCAAAACTTTTTAAATATATTTTTTGTCGCAAATAATATATATATATATATATATATATATATAATATATATATATATTTTAGATGACAAATAGTATCTTTTTATAAGGTAACGTTTATGTATTAAAGGCAACAATTTTTTCTTAAAAGGAAAAAGGTATTTTTTAAAATATATTAATTTCTTAAAAAAAAAAAGTATTTTCATAGAAGGATACTGAGTTGTTGCTTATAAATTGGCTTTGGATCATTCATACAATCCACCCAAATTTCTTTCTCCCTTCTCTGTTCTCTCTCTTTCTAAAACAGCTTTCTCTGATCATAAGCCATGGCTATTGTAATTTTTCTAACATCAATTTTAGTTATCTTTATTTCATTTATAACGAAGATTGCCTATGAGACTTTCTCATGCTACTGGCTCACTCCAAGAAGAATCAGAAAGAGGATGGCTAAACAAGGTGTTCACGGACCGAACCCGCGTCCGCTGATCGGAAACATCGGCGATGTAGCCAGCCTCGTTGCGAAATCCACTGCCAATGACATGACCTCGATCAATCACGATGTGGTAGACCGCCTGTTGCCCCATTACACTGCATGGACAAAGCAATACGGTAAGAGTTATTATTAAGTGGTTTTGGTTAAGAGTATGAATAAATGATTAAATAATAGGTGAACGGTGATTAGGAAAGAGGTTTATTTTTTGGAACGGGACGGAGCCGAGGCTGTGTTTGGCGGAAACGGAGTTGATTAAGGAAGTAATGGGGAAAACGAGCCGTGTGTGTGGGAGATCATGGCTCCAAACACAGGGGACAAAACACTTCATTGGGAAAGGATTGTTGATGGCTAACGGGGAAGAATGGCAACATCAACGTCACATCGTTGCGCCTGCGTTTATGGGTGAAAAGCTTAAGGTATTTTTCTTTGAAATATTAAAGATAAACTTTTATAATAAGTCTATAAAAAAATTAATCCAAATCAGTTATTATAAAAAATTTAATCCTTATAACTCACTTAAAATAATTCATTATTTCTAATTATTTAAAATAATCATTTCACAATTTTACAAACAATTTTTTGTTTTTTGAGACAGACAAACATCTCCTTAGTATAAGATGATGTTTGACTTTGACAAAAATAAAAAGAAAAAGAAAAAGAAAATAACAATAATGACAATGTGATGAATCAAGAGAAGGGATCTCTTCCCTCTTTGTCCATTTACATTATTCTAAACACACTCTCACTTTTTTTCTCTCACCTCTCATATTTTATTAAATTATTTTTCTTTAAATAAAGAAAGATTTAGAAATGTTTGGAGTTGTGGAATAGAAAATTTCTTCCTAATGTTGATGGTTTACAATTGCTATCCTATTAATTATTAATTTATTTTTACTTTTCTTTACTTACTCTTTAGCTAAACTGGCCCTATATGGATAGTTATTTCATAATTATTATTCCTTTTAAAATATATAGAAATATGTATTAATATAATTATAAATAAAATAATTTTTTTTTTACTATTTTATGTATTTATTAAAATTTATATATTCTCATTTTGAGAATAAATTAAAATATAAACTTGTTTTTAGTGAAAAATAATATTCAAATTTATTGGATTATATATTTTACCAAAAGAGTATGAAAATATTGAAAACAAAGAAAACACAAATAAAATATTCGATTACATTAAAATTATTTTTATTTATGGATTTAATAACATAAATATGGTAAGAAACTAATTTTATTCATATTATTAAAGAATACAAAAAATAAAATACAGACTAGTATCCAAAGATTGGGGTCGCCTTGGTTTTATCATTTTGTGTTAATCAAATTTAACACCATGGTCACGAATTCTATCCCGAATCAGTATGTAACTCTCATTTATTTGAGAATCTTGGTGTCTTCTGGTTTGTGGTACTTTCTCTCATTTAAACTAAAAATAAAAATAAAAATAAAAAATAAAAAATAAAAATAGTGGACTAGTATTTTTTTTTTTCGTTACTTTTAGAACATATAATTTGTATTGAATAAATATGAAAAAAGGACGGAAAATGTAGAAATTATTGGAAGAATATAGAGAGGGAGAGTTGAATTGACAAAGCTCAAATCAAAAATCCTAGGGTTGTACCTTTTGTCTGTAAAAAACAGAAAATATAGGACCCATATGTAGAGAGACAAACAAGGAACATGAAAAAAAAAAAAAAAAAAAGTAATTTTGATGTTTTTGTAATTATATAATTTGAATTTTAGTTTAAATGGGTTGTTGTTTTGTAATGGCCTGTACAGAGCTATGCGGGGTTCATGGTGGAGTGCACTCAGAAAATGATCCAATCATTGGAGAGCGAGTTGGAATCGGGCCGGACCGAGTTCGAAATCGCTGATTACATGAAGCGACTCACTGCCGACATCATTTCTCGCACCGAGTTCGACACCAGCGCTGACAAAGGCAAACAAATCTTCCATTTGCTCACTCTTCTCCAACGCCTCTGCGCCCAAGCCAGCCGCCACCTCTGCCTTCCCGGTAGCCGGTATATGCTTCACAATCTTTTCCTTCAAAAATATATTTGTTTTTTTTTATTATGTCATATATGATTTTCAATATTGTTTTTCATTTTCTTCAGAATTTTTTTTTAACTCCATACCAAAAACATTATTTAAAATTATAAAACTAAAGAAATAAATTAAGAGGTAGAAACAATATTTATATGCTTAGTTTTAAAATACCAACAACCAATTATGAAAATATTATAGATATGGTAATGTAAAATTGTAAAACTTTTTCCAATAAAAGAAAATCTATAAGATTACATTTTACTTATATTTATATTATTCTGATCATTGAATTCACGTATATTTTTTAACAACTGAAAATATATTTTATTAAAGTCTTATATTCATGCGAGGATAAAATCCTGCAGGTGGAACAAAAAATATTATTATATAGGGACAACAGTTACCTTCTATACAAATTATTTATATAATATTTTTTTAGTGGGAGATTTTTTTTTTTTTTTTTTTTTGAATATTTAAATAGATGGGAGATAAATTATCCCTAAACTGTTTGGGTTAGTTTTTGAAGAAAATTTAGTTAATTTCTAATTTATCTTTCATAATTTGATGGCTTAAAGAAATATAATAAATATTACTTTGTTTATTTTGTTTTAAAAAATATTATTAAATTTTGAAGCATCTCTAAAAAAAAAAAAAAAAAAACACAATGACTTGGTCAACCGGGAGAGGAAGAGAAGACTTCCATCTCAGCGTCCGAGACGTGTTTTGTATTCTGCCAAATTCCAGCAGGTGGACTCCATGCGCTAAGATATCCCGACTCGTTGATCTTCGCTTGTTTTTTCTTTTGTATAAACTATCCTTATTGGTAGATTTACTTTTAAATTCTTTAATTTACATTTAATGTTTTTCTTTTTTTTTTTTATTTCCTTATGAATTTTTTTCATTTAATTTTTTTCCTTATGGGTTTTCATTTTTTTTTACTCGAGTTATATATGTATATATATATATATATAGTTTGAAATTAATTTTTTTTTCTTTAATTTCCTTAATTATTTTGTTATTTATATTTCGTTATTGATTTTATTTAAAAGCAAATCGTCGATGGGTGGATCTGTTTTTTCTTTTTTAACTATCTTTATTTGTACGTTTACTTTCAATTTTTAAATTTGCATTTAATGTTTTTCTTTTTTTTATTCTTTATAAGTTTTCCTTGTACATTTTTTTCATGTAATATTTTTTCATATACGTTTTCAGTTTTTTTTTTTTTTATTTGAGTTATATCTGTATATAATTTTTAAGATTCCTATTAAATGTTTTCATCCTTTAATTTCTTTAATTATTTTGTTACTAATATATTTGTTATTATATTTATTCAAAACCAAATTATCAAAACTATGAATATTTTCCATTTAATGTTTTTTCTTTTTAAAAAAAAAAAATTCATTTAAGTTATATAAATATATATTATATTAAATAGTTTTCTTCTTTAATTTTCTAAACCTTTGTTAATTACATTAATCAAACGTTGAGTAATCTTTGAAATAAGATTTATAGTTGAGTTTGTTGACGGATTCATCATATTCAATTATAACTATTATATATATTAAAAATTATTAAATAAGAAAGTTGCATCTTTTCTCTTACTTTCTATCAAACTTCAATTTACTATCGTTTTTCTTTCCTTTTCTTCTTAACAAGATCAATTTATGAATTTACTACTATTTCTTTTCTTTTCTTTTTTTCATTTTTGAGTACAAATTAGAGGAGGGGACAATAACAATTTACATGATCGAACCTATGACGCTGGTGTTAAACTGGATTAACACTAAACAATGAAACCACAGCAATGACCATTTCAATTCATTTTCCTTTCCTTCCTTCCTACAATGCCCTTAAAGTTATAAATAAAAGTAGTATTAATTACAATATAAATTTATTGAGCGATGCTAGTGCATCTCTAATGCCAGTTGAGTTATGCTCGCTTTGACATTTTAATTTGGTTTAAAACATTACTTGATCCAATTTTGCAATATTTTTACGAAACATGTTTTAAAAATTAAAAAAGAAATAAATCAAGTAATTTATTGGCTATCAAAAAGTTTAGAATTGGGTAGGAAGGGTTTGATTCCCAGATCTTGTTTCTTTTGGTATATTCCTAATTCATATTTTTTATATTTTTATTTTTGAAAAATTACAGGTTTTTTCCAAGTAAATACAATAGAGAAATAAAGTGTCTGAAAATGGAAGTGGAGAGGCTGTTAATGGAGATCATAGAAAGCAGAAGAGATGGAGTAGAGATAGGAAGAAGCAGTGGGTATGGGAGCGATTTGCTTGGAATGCTTCTAAATGAAATGCAAAGGAAAAGAGAGGATGGATTCAGCTTGAGCTTACAGCTTATAATGGATGAATGCAAGACTTTCTTCTTTGCCGGCCATGAAACCACTGCTCTTCTGCTCACTTGGACCATCATGTTGTTAGCCACCAACCCTACTTGGCAACACAAGCTTCGTCATGAACTCAACCAAGTTACCAATTCTTCAACTCCCTCTGCTGAACATCTCTCCAAGCTCACTTTGGTAACCCATCTATAACTTTTAATTTGCTTTTTACATTTTTAACCCAAGAGATTATAATTTTAGGGTTTTAATATTAGTATTTATATAAAAGTACGTGACTATTCTCATTAATGTTTTAATATTGTATTATAAATATTTTATTAATATATGTATTATCAGAAAGTACCTCACAATACTAGTTAGTATTAAAGATTATATTTGAGTTTGAATTAACTATTTGTAATTATTTTTTAGATTTCGTTAATTTTACTAAATAAAGTTGAAGAGTGTAGTTGGTAACTAACTTCATATATTTAGTTTTATATATTAAATCATTATTTTAAGTATTTTTTTCTAAATATATTGATCATTTCTAATTAGTTTACGCAGTACTACTAAAATACAATAATCATGTATTTTATTTAAAATTTTAGTCTCTCAATCTTGGATAGTGCTAATTTGAGTGTATCAGTCTTGAGTAAGATCTCATTTTTTAGATAAAAAATATTTGTTTTCATTTTTTTTTAATTTACCCATTTAGAAACTATAATGGATAATCACAAGATTAAATCTTCAAACTAACAAATATATATTAGGTTATTAAAAACGTAAGGTCTTTCCAACATGAAACTATCATAAAAAATGTTCTTACATGTATTTATTTTTTAATCCAATATGGTTTTGCAGCTAAATATGGTGATAAATGAATCCCTAAGGCTGTACCCACCGGCGACAGTGCTTCCGAGAATGGCATTCGAAGACATTAAGATTGGAGATTTAGAGATCCCGAAAGGGCTGTCGATATGGATCCCGGTACTTGCAATTCATCACAGCGAAGAATTGTGGGGGAAAGACGCAAACGAGTTCAACCCCGAAAGATTTGCCTCAAAACCATTCAGTGGTGGACGTTTCATTCCATTTGCAGCTGGACCAAGAAACTGCATTGGCCAAGGGTTTGCATTAATGGAAGCTAAGATCATCTTGGCTATGTTACTCTCAAAGTTTAGCTTCACTATTTCTGACACTTATCGTCATGCTCCAGTTATTGTTCTCACCATACAGCCCAAGTATGGAGTACAAGTTTGTTTGACACCATTGAATTCTTGAACCTAATAATTATTTTCTTAATACAGTTGAGACCCTATATACTTTCTCAATGAACCCTAATCTTCTTTTCCTACAATTTTATGGTCGCTATGAATTTTCTCTTTCTCCAGATTCACGAGTTTCGAACTCAAATGTACAAGTAACAAATGAATACAAGTATCAAAATCAAATTATAAATCTCTTCTTAGATGAAGGGTGTATACTTCTAAATTCCCAAAGGTTCAATATATTAATATATTTCAGAATGAATTACATTTTGAAGTAGAGGGTATTTATAGAACTATAGCTTTGGGTGAAGTTATTAAAAACTAACTAATAGGGATGAATCTTAATTTACTACACACTTTATTATATCATCTAATATTCCCCTCAGACAAGGGTATAGATATGTAGTCAGATGTTTCTACAAAAAAAAAAAAAAAAAAAGTAAGATCTGATATTCTAAAAATTTTCTAACAAGAATCCTTAATTAGCAACATGCATGATTTGAAACAGACAACTAAATTAGAATTGTTTATATTCAAAATAAATATTAATTCAAATATAAATGAATTAGCTTATAGCTGGAGTTTATGAATAAATAAATATAATTCAAAACTCAATTCAAATAACTACCATACATATTCAAAACGGTGCAAGAAGGAAATGACTCAAAATAAACAAACGACTGTACGAAAACTCCCCTATGATCCTGCCAGCTCCTATCTAGCTAGCCACCTCGATACTGTCATTGCTTATCTGATGGAAAACTCATAATAAAAGGTGAGTACAAATATGCTCAATAAGAATCTCTAATCTGAGTACGATATACACAATCCAGCTACACTAAATAGTAAATATATGTTCAACTGATCTAAATATCAACGCAACAACTAACTAAGTCATGAGATATGTTACGCACTACTTGGAAGCACGCACATGTCTTCTCTATGTGCTCTTAATGGACTCACCCAAAATTGTTGGCACATGAAACATGTTCATGGCTTGGAAGGCTCGCATATGCTTCTATTATGAGGCCTTGTGCATGTGCCACTACTACAAATAAGGGAATAGGTGACGGTCAAACAAAAAAATTTTCAAAAACACGGATATTTGGTGTCGGTCACC
>JBBMEG010000021.1:10094168-10114597 GCA_037832605.1 Cyclanthera cordifolia
TGGTGTCTCTCTTTCTCTTAACTTTTATATTCCGCTACTTCATTATTGCATATCATATTTACTTTATTGAGTGTTTTAGTTACAAAGTTTAGATTATAAAATTATTTTTAAAGAACTAAAAGTTAGCAAACACTATTCCCACTCTCTTCAGAGTATTCTATCTCAGATAGAAAGCACTCTCAGAAGTTGAGTTTTCCTGTTCCACATCCATGGTCATATCTCGAACGAAATTATTCTTGCTCCCTTCTCTATAGGCTTTTCATCAAGCACTCAATGTAACAAATAAGTCATAGCCTAGAAGACAGGAGGAGATCCTACTTAACATAAAGACCCGCTAGATTAGATTAGAGGCGTCAGTCAATGTAAGTATGGTTTAACAACATGTCAATCACCTAAGGTAATGCATATAGTTAATTAATGGGATTAATAAATGGTAAAACTACGTGGTTAAAGTGTATAGGTTAATTGGGATACAATCAAGATATTATGGAATTGACATGTGATAACCAAAGTGTCATTCACCTAAACCAAGAGTCAACAACACCATGACAGATCTAAGCGCATTAGTGTCAACCTATACTCGATGAGAGATGTGGTGGACAAGGAACGACCACTGTCATCAAGATTAAGAATAAGGACAATGATGCTAATATGTTGACTAAAGTTGTGACTAAAAACAAGTTTGAACATTGTTTGAGTCTACACAAAGTAGTAAGCTCACTTATCAAACAAATCAGGAAAAGAATACAAGCACATGTACAACAAATGCATTGAGTTCAAGATGAAAAATTGGTATAAGCATCAACAAGTTACCCTTATGTTATAATTGACATGATCAGTCATAAAACAAGCAAGCATCCATGCTAAATAATTTGGAAATGGTTTGATAAGCTCTAACAAGTTATGATAACTCAAGCAAATAGTTGAAGTTGCTTTTACAAACTTCAACTGTTCGTTCAGCCAACGAAGCAAAGTTTTGAATGCAACTTCCTAAAAGCATAATCACTCTACACAAGCACAAAGAAAAATCACTTCTCGATCATGTGTGATGAGTTAATGAGTGATTATGTGCAACTGATAATCACTGTGAGTTGAAGAGTATGCGTTTGTTTGAAATCTTACCTTGAAAGGAATGAGAAGTGTATCTATGTGTCATTTTAAATGATCTTGATATTCATCTTCTTTCTTTTGTATTCATAATTATAGTTTCCTTTTATTGATCCTCGACAAAAAAACAAAGAAAGAGTAAAGTTAAGATGCAATATGGTTGGAGCTCACAGCTCGACAACTTCACTGATTGCATGGCCACATCACGCTTGTCGGGTCATGTGAATTGGATTAAGGTAAATGTGTACATGACCTTTAGTTTGTGGGTCTGATTATTGATGTTTTGTGTTAGACATTCTGCAAAATATGTCTAGATTAAAATTAGTCACTAAAACCTGAAGCAAATTTTTTTAAATTTGAGCATACCTTCAGCCATTGCTTTGGTAACCGAGATGAAAGCTAATGATCATCTGAACGACAATACGAACACCTGACAGATGAGTTCTTGGATCTTCTACATCATCTCGCTTCCTAAATAAAAGAGTAGGCGTAGGGACCAAAACTTAAAAAGAAAATACATAAGAGTTATCTGTAAAACTATGTAGGTTTTTCTCTGTACTCTAACTTTTCTGGTGAATCCATACAAAAAAATTACCATTAAGAGAATAAAACGATAAAATGAAAAACAAAATCGGTAGTTACACAATGGTGGAAAGGTAGGTGGTTACTAGAATCGTAAGCCACTAAATTAATGAGAAAATTCAATTTAATTAAAATAATTCCGTTTTGGACTTTAGGTAGAAGAAATCAAAAGAAATACGGAAATAGAGAGGCGATGTCATCGTATCTCATAACTTTCTTGCGTTGAATTGAGAGATGACATCAACAACCATGAAATTGGGAAATAGAGAGTTTGGATGAAACCCATCTTCAAAAATCTTCCTTACACTTTACTTGTCGATCTTGCAATCTATTAGTGGGAAACTTGTACGTTTCCTTTTTCTTTCCCAACTTAGTGTTCTTTTCTTTTTAGAACTGATGAAGACGCCATTGCCGTTCCTTTTCATCTTCCATTTCTGTTCTCTGCTTTCCCTATGGGTTTCTTCCCTTCTTCTACTTCATCTTCTCTTCTCACTTCCTCTCTCTCAGTTAAGGTGCGTTTTCTCCATGCTTCTTATTTCTGAGTTCTTTTTATCTCTATTGCTTTCTTTCTATACTGTTGTTCTTTTTTTTCTTTTTTTTTTTGTGTTGTACGTTTGGATTGAGATTTTTAGAGCATTTAGAATAAGGATTAAATATTTAGAAGTAATAGTTGTAGTCAAAAACTTGTTTAGATGTAGATTTTAAGAGTGTTTAGAATTAATCTTTAGAATGAGAATTTATTTTGAGTATTTAGATTTAATGATTAATAATGATTTAGTCAAAATTTTTTTAGAAATTGATGATTGCAGTAAAAAAAACTTGTGTAGACGTAGTTTTTAACAATATTTAAAATTAGTATTTATAATGAAGATTTATTTTTTAGTATTTAGGAGTAATAATTGCGGTCAAAAGCTCGTTTGGATGTCTTTTTTTTAAGAGTATTTAGTAAATATTCATTCTAAATACTCAATCAGAAGATCTATGAAGGGTTTCTTCCAACTTTACTGTTAATCTAGTTGTGATAGTACATGTTTGAGAAGGATGGAAAAGAGAAGGAATCCCTCCGCTAGTTGGTTATCATCTCATCAATTACTAGATTACTTCTTTTCTCTTTTTTTTCTTGGCATTGTACCCAAACATGGTCATTGTGAACCCAGTTGTGTTTTTTTTTTTAATATTTGGGATTCCAAGTTGGCTTGTGAATCAGTTATTGTCGTGTTTTGCTGATACTTGTTCTGGTCTGATGAAGTGATCCTTGTTTTGATTAGTTGGGAATTCAATGATTATAACTTAACATTGTATGCATTTCCAAAAACAAGTGGGAAACATACTCTTACATGATGACCTCAAAGTGTTTGTTACTTGGTTTTCCACAAAATTCATGTTTTCCTTTCTTACTTATTCCAGGTTAAGCTACAAATTTTGTCATAGACATTATGCATTGTGTATAATCAGTCATGAATTTTAAAAGAAACTTAAATTGCATTCTTCAATTCTCGATTGCGATTTTGCTTAGTCTTTGTTAACAACACCAATAATGTATGCCACCTGCTCATTAGATGAATTTTGATTTAGTTGATTTTTGTATGCCCTTGTTTTTGTTTTGGGAAGATACCTTGAACTATTTGATGCCCTACGATTACTTATTGGAAGTCTCGTTGTCCAGTCAGCGAGTGGATCCTCTATTTGATGAACATTTTTGTATTCGCTCTTCGTAGTAAAACGGTTTTCCTTTTCTGTTCGTGGATGTTAGCTAACACATTTTTAGTGAACCACATAAATCTGTGAGTTCTTCTTCACATTCTTTACAGTTGTACTTCGGTGATTGTTCTATTTTTATAATATTTTCAACTTTCTCCGCTTAATCGAAAACATTTGGGGTCATCTTCAACTTTTGAAGCTTCCTCCTCATGAAAATTTACTTTCTGTTGAAAACTTGGGCAGATTACAAAGCCCTGTTGTGATGTCAGACTTGGCCGAAGATCCTCCATCTGTGCTAGAAGTCATCATGGCTTGGCTGCAGATGGATCAACAAACTGGAGTTTCATTACAGGATCAAAATTTGCTATCAATTCTAAACTTGCAAGAGTAGATTTGTCCAAGAAAGCTCATGGAGTACATGCTTCATGTAATCACTTTTCCTTTTAACGTTGTTAAAATTACTTTATCTTTACAGATTTTAGGACCTGAGTTTATCTCAAGTGAATGGTTGATGCTTGGAACATTTTGTTTTATACATCATCTCGACAGTACAGCACATGATTTGTTAGCTTGGGAAAGGGAAAAAAGCGGGTCGTGTCGGGTTGGTTTTCATTCTTATCCGATCTAGAGATCATTTCTCCTATCGGCAGCTTGAGTTCTATCATGCTTGATAGCCATTTTGTTTTTTGTTTTTGAAAATGAAGTCTACAGCAGACACTCAAACTTATGGTTTTTCTTGTTTTCGTCTGTACATTTTATCTATGTTTTTAAAAACCAAAGCAAAATTTGAGAATTGAGGCCTTATTTGACAACCATTTGATTTTTTATTTTTGGTTTTTGAAATTTAAGCTTATATTTACTCAAATTTTTGACACATAATTTTATCTTCCTTATTTTAACCAAATTTCATAAAGCATAACAAGTATTTGGAAGCCATTTCTTTAGCTTTCAAATTTTGGTTTGATTTTTAAAAACTCAAGTAAAATGCATAGATTAAAGGAAA
The DNA here is from genome assembly GCA_037832605.1 of Cyclanthera cordifolia. NCBI lineage: Eukaryota > Viridiplantae > Streptophyta > Magnoliopsida > Cucurbitales > Cucurbitaceae > Cyclanthera > Cyclanthera cordifolia. The sequence goes on from JBBMEG010000021.1 coordinate 10,098,562, forward strand.
ATAATACTTAGAGTAGTAAAACAAAAAACAAAAATCCAAGTAGTTATCAAACAAGCCTAATAACTAACTTTCAAAAACTTATTTTGGTGTTTGGAAGTTGGTTAAGATTCATATACTTTGTTCCGGGAAGATGAAACTCTTTGTAGAGAATTTGAGTGAAAACAATTAAAATTTTAAAAACCAATTGGTTATCAAACGAGGTCTAAGATACATCCTAGAGCTTTAGATCTCCTTGTGGGCAGAGTTTTCGGGTTTATGGAATGTTCGCTGACAGCAAAAGCAAGAAAAAGAGACGAGTTATCTTAGCATAGAGATACAAAATCTGAACCTAACCTTGATATTTTATCCCATATTTAGCAGTACATGTGGATTAACATGGTTTTTTTAATTCAACAACGAGAGATTTGAACCTATAACCTTTTTGTTTGTGTGCGGATAATGTTTTATTGCAAAGGAACATATTTATTTTTAAACACACATATCTGAATACTTATATGTTGGCATTTTATACAGGGTTTGCGAACGCTCAAATTGCTAGCTATGCTTTTACTTTAGGTACAACATCTGTCCTCCCCTTCTATGCCCTCATGGTTCTGGCTCCAAAATCTGAATTGGTATGCCAAAAATCTGATCAAATCTGCCCATCAGTTTTTTTTTTTTTTTTTTTTTTTTAATTCAACAATATTTAGGAGATTGAGTATTCGAATCTATAATCTCGTGGTTACTGAGCTCTATTTTTTTTTTTTTTACTTTCTATCTTCCTGATTTTATTTATATATGACTTTTTTTTTTTTCCTTTTAAGTTGTTTTCTATGCTTAATTTAAAGAAACCAAACCTTTTTTTTTAAATTTCTACAGACTAAGAAGTCTACGCAAAGTAACATACCATATGTGGTGCTTGGGCTTCTATATGCATATCTCCTGTATCTTTCTTGGACACCAGAGTCTATCCAGCTTATTTTTGCAAGCAAATACTGGCTGCCAGAGGTGAGTTTTTTTTTTTTTTTTTTTTTTTTTTTTTTTCAAATAGTCAACTAAATTTTCATTGACGATACAAAGGTATGCTGAAAGATATCGCTTCAAAAAAAAAAAAAAACAACCTAACATAATGGTTTCCAATCTAGAATAATCTGATTAAGGATTAATTACAAAATAATTTTGTCTCTAAAACGTAAAGAGAAACATAGAATTTAATAAGTTTACAAGAGGTGAGTTCTTAACAATTTGAGAAACTTGGACTGTGTGGAATAGTTGCGATTCATCTCGTGCAGTTCATCATATTCTTTCAACTCAGTGTTAATGGTATACTGTAAATGTTCAGCTGTCTGGTATGTTAAAGATGTTCTCTAGTGAAATGACATTGGCTTCTGCTTGGATTCACCTGCTGGTTGTTGACCTCTTTGCCGCAAGGTTTCCCTCTCACTATCTCTCTTCAAAGTAATTTTAACAGGCTCAAATCTATGCCACCCCTTTAAAGTGTTTTTTGGTTAGAACATCACCTAATAAAAATGGAAGATCTAGGATGTGGAATTGAAGCTTTTGTATCTTTCAAGCAACTTTGAAATCAGCTGCCACTATGATGTTCAACTAATTTTTTGATCAAATTGAAAGATTGGGAGTAGATTTAGAACATGCTTACAATAATAAAAATGAACTTAGAGCATTTTAATAACTTAGCTAAGAATTTTTCAATTTTCTTAGGCCTCATTTGATAACAATTTGATTTTTCATTTTTGATTTTGAAATATAAGCTTGTAATTACCTAAATTCTCTAATCAAATTTCATAAATCAAAACAAGTATTTAAAAGCTATTTTTTTTAAGTTTTATAGTTTTTAAAAACACAAATACGATGTAGATATCAAAGTCATGAAAATTATACGTTGGAGTAGTAAACTAAAATTTCAAAAACTAAAAACAAAAAAAGTGTAATGATTATCAAACGGGACCTTAATTGACAATATTTTTATTTTCCATTCCAGACAGGTTTTTCACGACGGACTTGAAAATAAAATAGAGACCCGACATTCAATCTCTCTTTGCCTATTCTCTTGCCCCATTGGAGTCCTGACTCATGTCATCACTAAAGCAATAACCACAAGAACTGCTCATAACAAGGCAAAGTAGATTTGAACAATTGTTTCACTCATCTGTTTGATGCCCATGTCATCACAATTTGAATGTAATAAAAGTTGCCGAACTTTTTTTATAACTCCTTGTTTCACTTGGCTGGAAATCTATGCTTGGGTGCAAACTATGGCATATTTAATGTTAGTTTGATTGAAAAAAAAAATCAAATTTTACGAAAATTCTCAGTAAAAAGCAATGCAGTTAAATCTGTTTATCATTTTATCGAACTTGAAAGCAATTACCTTAAACCAAAGCCATTGATCCGGCATAGAAATACACCTGGAGCAATTAAGAAAAACTTTCATACACATTGTTGTATAGGAAAAACTTATTTGGTGCCACGTATATTTATAAATAAAAACTATTAAAAATGAAAACTCTATTTGTATGCGGCCGTGCAGAAAAGTATCAGTATATGATTTATCTGTAATTCTGATGAGTAAGAAGATTTGGCTTTGTAACGTAATGAAGGAACGAAGAAATTTCAACAAGTGAAAATTATATATAGTGTATAGATCAGTAAAGTTTGAAGTACAAATTAGAGATCAAATAAAGGCGTACAATGGAGGCTAAGGATACACCTTTGAAGAACCTTACAAAATGGTCAGAACACTACATACTTTCAGCAAAAATTTGTGAAGGCGAAGTGCGACCAACGTGTTCATTTGCACGATGCATGGTCTGAGTGCAGTACATTTGGCAGCCAACTAATCTAGTTTTTCCACCTCATAACAGTTTCAACATGGGCCAGACACCATCTGCAGAAATAGAATTGGTAAGGTGCTGTCAAAAAAATTGTCAATTGTTCATGATTAATATGAATGTCGTTTCACCAATTTCTTGAATAAGAAACAATTTCATTAATATGTAAATCACAGAGAGTTTCGAAGGGTTACAAAAGAGGCCTTCAATTGTTTAGTAAAGTATCAAAGCTATAGTTATGAAAGGTTGGATACAATTTGCAACATGATACAACCATAGATATAATACATTACATTCAATGAAAAATGAGGAGGATGCATCTTTGTCTTCAAAAGTATGTTCGTTCCTCTCATTCCATACATCCAACAATAAGCAAGAATAAATGACTTTTGTATCTTTTTGAAAGGATGGCCAGTAAGAGTCAAGTGGAGCATCGAATTCATATCCCCAAGCATAGCAAAACTCCATGAGAAAGATACCCTAATGAAGTTCCAAAAATAAGTTGCAAATGAACAGTGTAGGCACAAGTGTGGCAAGGTCTCCAGATTGCTTTTACACATAGCACACCAATCAGGAGAGAGGTACATGTGGAGTAGCCTTCATTGAAGCGTGTCTTGAGTGCTAATAACTCCTTTTAACATTTCCCATAAACAGAATTTAATCTTTTTAGGGTACTTTCCAATCCAAATTGCCGCGTAGATTGATTTAGATTCTTCTGATGAATTGTTAGATAAATCAGTCAACAATGATTGTACAAAGAGATCCAGATGAGTCTGGTTTCCATATACAATAATCTTCTCTGTTGGATAACTAGACATCATTAAGAGCAAGGGAGAGTGATGAGAATTCATTAATCTCCACATCTTTGAGGTTCCTTCTAAGCCCCAGATCCTAGAATAAAAGTGACAAATTCCAAGTTTCCTTCACTGATTTTCCTCTATTACTGAGGATCCGGGGAATTGATATTTTAAAGGATTATGGTGAATCCAAGGATCATCCCAAAAAGATGTATCAGCCCCATTGCCAATTGTATAGGATATTCTATCAAAATGATATGCCAAGGTCCTTTTGCTTTAGAGAGACAATTCAAATTCGGTCTACAACTCCCAGGTACAGCACCGTATTTTGCTTCAACGTGCCTCCTCCAAAGTGCTTTTTTTTTCACCATGTACCTCCAGATCCATTTCCAGGATGAGAGCTTCGATTCAATGTTATCAATCAACTTATCCCAAAAAGCGGGCGAACTTGGTCTCCCATTAAGAGGCAATCCCAAGTATGATGTAGGCCAGGTTCCCTTCTTGCATCCATATTTCAATGCAATGTCGGTAAGTTCTTGATCATCAACGTTTATGCCAAGGATCTCCGACTTGTGTACATCGATTTTTAATCCCGATAGAGATTCAAAATAAGCAAGAGTCTTAAAAAGCTCCTCTATTGCATCTTTTCGAAAGTAGAGAATAACAAAGTGTCGTCAGCAAATTGACGACAAATTGAAGATGGTGCAAATGGATGGACTTACGAATAACAAGGTGTCATCAGCAAATTGAAGATGGTGCAAATGGATGGATTTAATGTGTATACCTCTAATTCTGTTTTCTTACAGCTGCCAAATTCATCAATCTGCAGTCCGTAATAAGCATGAAAAGGAAAGGTGAAAAAGGATCACCTTAGCGAAGACCCCTAGTAGCTTAGATCTTCCCTCTAGGTTTCCCGTTAATGATGAAGGAAAAAATTTGTTGAGATACATCCATGGATCCATTTTCTCCGGGTCAAGCCAAACCTTTTAATTTTCAAGATACCATCAAGAAAATCCCAATCAACTGTGTTAAATGCCTTTTCAATATCCAATTTGATGACAACCATCTTCAAGTTCTTTCTATAGCATTCATCGATGGCTACATTATTAATAAGAATGGCGTCGAGAATCTATCTACCTTTAACAAAAGTCGATTGCTACTCGCTAATGGTGAGGGGAAGGACCCTCTTAAGTCTCTTAAGCATGACAAGGTTCTAGCAATGATCTTGTACATACAAGATGTCAAACTAATAGGTCTATAGTCATTAACACATTTCGTCTCGGTTTTCTTGGGATCAAACAAATATATGTTTGATTAAGACTTGCATTTTTTTTTGAGATTACAACATTTAGGAGTGGGGTGATTCAGACTTGCATCGATAATGTTATTCTTAAAAAAATTTTGGAACACCCTCATGATGGTCGAATTTAAGGATGTTCCAGGACTTTTTAAAGAATTTTATCGTAAATCCATCAGGTCCAGGTGTCTTATTTGTTTCCAAGTCTAGGATAGCCGACCAAACTTCAATATCAGAGAGTGCATCCTCCATACCAACTGCTCGTTGCGATGATAAGGCCTGCCATGTCAATAATACAGGGGGAGTATGACATCCACTCTGCTTATTCTCAGTGTTTCATAGAATAGAAATGAATTCTCTTTCAATAACCCCATCATTAATAAGGCTGATTCTGTTTGATGATAGTATTTCGACTATGGAGTTTCTTCGTATTCGAGCACTCATAAACCTATGGAATAACTTGGTATTTGAGTCCTCGTATTCTAACCACTTAGATTTGCAAATTTGTTTCCACGGTAACTCCTCTTTGACAACGATAGCCAACAATAATGCTCTAATAGAAGTTCGTTGATGTCTATGTACAGTGAGAAGAGTCTTGGATTCTTCAATGTCATCCAAGATAGAAAGCTCACGATTGAGTTGGTCTTTTTAATAAATGATGCTACCATAGATCTCCTTGTTCCATGTCTTGACCATAATCATAAAGCTTTTAAGTTTTTGGATAAAACCATGGCCAAGCCACCCTCTCAAAGGTGTATTAAGCCACCAATATTCCATCCTGGGAAGGAAATCCTTATGAGATAATCACATATTGTAGAATCGGAATGGTGTCGGACCCTATTTCTGTTCGCCAACAAAAAATTGGATGGGGAAGTGATCTGATGTAGGACAATCCAATCTTCTAGTATGGATATTGGTGTCGCAGATATCTTTGCTAATAAGAAAACAATCAATCCTGGAAAGGATCGAAGGGTCTCTGAAGTCAGACCAGGTAAAATCTTCTATTGAGAATGGGTAAATCAATCAGAGATTGGTTGTTGATGAATACGTTGAAACTGTTTGTGTCGGGTGTAGGATTCTTGTGGTTAGAATTCTCATTAGACCATCTGATGGTATTAAAGTCGCCACCCAAAATACATGGTCCTTTACAAGAGATGCAAGTTAATCAAGCTCATTCCAAAATCAGGGGAACAATCAACTCTAGATGGACCATAAACACCTGTTTTAACCAAAAGGAGAAACCGTCAGCCATAGCAATATTCAAAGTCAGGGAGTAGGTACCTGTTTTTATCACAGTGATTGATAAATCAGGGATCATTCCACAGGATTAATACGCCTCCCAATGATCCCACAAAATCAATGGAAGTTCAAGCAATATCCCAGGTGCTCCAAATCGATTTAATGAACAATCGATCCATGGCAGATGTTTTTTGTTTCCTGAAGAATAACCATGGTAGGATTATATTTAAGAATGGAGATTTTAACCATGGCCCTTTTCTCTTTGTTCCCCAATCCCAGAACATTCCAAGAGAGGATAATCATGAAGATTCCACCACCCTCGTTGTAAATATCACTGTATGATACTTCATAGTTGTTGGATGAAATGAGGTTGATCACCTCGCGATGATGCTTGTTTTTCTTTCAGAGATTCTTTGACTTCCTTGGATAAGCTTTTGTCCTCCTTCAGACTCTCATAATCCTTTTCAAGCAGCACTACTCAGAATGTTCGGTAGCTTCTCATAGGCCCTCTCTTAATAAGAAGGCTCAATTCCTATGGGTTAACAATGTTAAAAGTAAGCTATATGAATTTGGTGGAAGCGAAATCGACGCATATTTCAGGACTCTCATCGTCCATGGTTCAAATGTTTTGATGAAGCTCAGTTACAGTCTAGCTTATGGGCTATCTCCTCAAAAGCCTTCTCAAGCTAGGTTTTTAGCCTTAGTCTTTTTTATAATTCTTGTTGTCTTGGCATTCCTTATGCTTATGTTTTGTATTTGTTTCTCTAGGCTTCTGTTCTGTTTTTTCCTTTTCCTTTTCTAATTTTTTTTGTTGTATTCTTCCTTTTTTACTTTAAGAATAAAAGTTTCCGTTTCAAAAAAACGTTTTGTAGGTAGTGGGAAAATACCCAGTCCCATGGTACGAAGCCACGGAATAACAATCTCCAAGTACATAGATGGATGGACCGTTGTTTCACAAATTTTCATGATGAAGTGCTACTTTAGTGTCAGTGTTTGTTTGGGTACCAGGTCTTAAAGCTTTCGTTCTTACATCCCAGATTCTTTGACTTCCTTGAACGCTGTTTCACAAATTTTCATGATTAACTGCTACTGTAGTGTCAGTGTTTGTTTGGGTACCAGGTCTTAAAGCTTTCGTTCTTAAATCCCAGATTATTTGACTTCCTTGAACACTGTTTCACAAATTTTCATGACTAAGTGCTACATAAGTGGCAGTGTTTGTTTGGGTACCAGGTCTTAAAAGCTTCCGTTCCTAAATCCCAGATTAAGCTGGTAAGTTTATGGTTTAAGAGTATTTGAAGCAAGAGACGATAACCGTTGTTACTATTATTGGTGGATTATCTGTGTTTAGAAAGGAGGCAAGGGTGAGTAGAAAAGATTTCGGTGAAAATTGATTATTGGACACTGGACAGTACCAAATATGCATATTTTTTGTCTCAAAAACCATATATATTTCTCTTAGAGGGAATTGAAATGAATAGTAACTATAATTTAAAGGCGCAAACAACCCCGTGTACCAATATAAATGAAAATCAGTTACACTAAAATACTTGGTTCTCTTCGGATATGGATAGTTTATAAAAGTTCAATCAACACGAATGGAATTTTCAAGTATGATTCAATAATCAACTAACTTATAAAACATGGAAACAAAATATACGTAAGGTTGACATGAACATACATTAAGTTGGAAGTGATGACATCTGCTCTCTGTCGTCCAACAGTCCATTTGATGTATCATGAATGCGGGAAGAATCTTTTCTGCTGCGGTCTAGAGAAGTTGCTTCATATATTCCTAAAGACATTGGCATTGAATATTAGACAATCAAATTGAAGAAGTGAAAAGTATAGGAAGAAGGAATAGAGAGAAGCGACTGTTCATATGGCTTGAATTATGGCAAATTTCATCCATGTTCTTTTTATAGATTCGAGCAATAATAAACCAAATTGATGAAAACTTGCGCATACCAAACCCCAAAATTGAGCAGCAGACAATGAAGCCGACTAGAGAAAAATCCATCTTGTATACAATCTCCAGCAGAATGATGCTTCCACCAGCTACCATCAAATGTCTTGGAGAAGAAAAAACCATGTGCAATCTGAAAACGTAGGAGTATTGTCATTTTCAGTGTCCTCGAATGAACAAAACTGATGAATAGTCTGTAATGTACTGTAGAATTCTACTTTTAGATGATTGTTGAGATACGATGAGTATAGTTGGCAGATAAAGACAAACATACATAGGGCCCATAGCCATTGAACCAACTGTCGCGCGATTTTTTACATTTTTTTTCTCAAAACAAGCTAAATTTCACAAACGACAATATAATGTCACAAAGGTTGCTAACAGAGAATACTATTTATATCTTTTCATATATATGTATGTATGTATGTATATATAGTGCTGATAACGATAAGGGCAAAGTTTTGCAGTGCAAGTAGAAGGCTCAAGACACAACAGCCAGCTACACCAACTCATGCTCAGGTATTAGATATTATCATGTTAGGAGGTTATAATTCTTGACTTCAGGATAAAGCGAAATATGAAACTGTTTAGTGTTTGCCATGCTAGGAAAGGACAGAGAGCAAGAAGGGAAAATGGGGAACAAATACTGAAATTTCTATCATTTGAATCCCCATTACCAGATTCAAATCATTACCTCTCTTCAGCAATGCTATCAATGTAAAATATCAAAATAACACCAAAAATTATAGTGCTTAAAAATGCCCAGGTGGAAAAAGGAAGCTCTCTGCCGTTATCAGAAGTTGAACCCTGAAGTTATACAATTAAGGAAAAATCAAGCACTACTCCAGGAGTTAGAAAAATCATGAAACATAGCTGAGACTTACAATTATCATGTCCCACATGGCTATAGGAAAGAGAAAACAAGTCGCAGAAGCCATTGTTATAGCATGGAGTCGTTTCTTAAGTTGATTCTAGGGCGTAAAAACAAATCACATATCAGGATGTTAGGTTGAATAGCAAACTGAATAAAACAAAGTAAACAGAATATTAGACAGCACCTTAAGTGAAACACGCCGAGCAATGACCCTTCTAAATGCTGATAAAATTCCAGCAAAGATAGGGATTGCCATTTCTGTCAAACCCAACACTTCTTCTGTCTGATTCTCAGAGTCAGAGCCATCTTTTACGGGTAGTCTTAGGTTAAAGTTTACAACAATTTTGATATGGAAATGAAAATACATAGGATGTGTTTGGGGCAAAGGAAATGATAATGATTATGAGAGGAATTGAAATTGGGGGAAGAATGAGAAAAAGAATGATTATGGGGAGAATGATTAATTGTGTTTGTGGTTAAAGAAATGATTATGTGGAGAATGATTAATTGTGTTTGGGCGAAGAGAATGATAATGAAAAAATAAAATAATGGGTATTCAGCTCAAGACTTAGTGATCAACTCGGAAGCACTTTTATACGCATTTCTATTAATTTTATGTTTCTCTGTTCTGTTCTCTTAGTCCTGTGAAGTCAGATTTTATTTCCTTTGTTTTTGTTTTTTTTCTTTGTTGTTCCTTTCGGGGTTTGTTTTCTTGATGTACTCATTTTTCATTTTCTTAATGAGAAGTTGTGATCTTTTCAAAAAAAAGAACGTGAGTGAAGAATAGTTATGGAGAGAATTAAAAGTTATTATAGGAAGAATAAAAAGATGATCTTTGGAAAACGTGATTATGGGAGGAATGACGGTGGCCCAAACACTGGGAATCATTCACCGACTCATTCTCTCTCTTTATTAATGGTTGCCCAAACACACACCCCCCCCCCATAAGGATCACAAAAAGAAGGATAATAAAAAAAATAATGATGATAATAACGTCTGAAAAGAAAAAAGACCCCAGAAGGTTGCAACTAACAATCACAGCCTTATTTTCATACATGAAATATAGATCCAATTGAGCTTTCAAGGATATAGAAGGGAAAATGTGTCGCCATGGCCCACCCTTGTGATAAAAAGTAGAAAGATACCAACATTGCAATGAGGCCACCAACCTGATATGATATGTCAAGTAGAAAGGATAGTTATTTAAAACTGAAATAATCAAACATAACAACTGTGAACAACCTCTCAAGTTTAAACTTAAACTCCAAGCCTAATTTACAAAGACAACTTCAAAGCTACAAGATACATGCAATTTCCCCCTAAAAACGTACCCACTGGGGAATGGGATATGTGGATGACATAATAATAATAAACAAACAATATAAGAGTAGAATCTCAAAAATAAATTAAACTAGATTGAAGCCATCACTTCTATTCTATGCAGCCTATAAATAGTAAATGAATTTACTCAAAGAAACCCCATAATACACAACTAGATTTAAACACAACCTTTTTCCAAACAAAGCCCCTTCGACCATACAAAACAGCAGAAAGCACTCCCAGAACAGCACCAGAATACTCAGCAAGTATAACCCTAAAACAGAAAATTAAGAAAAAAAAAACAGTAAATAAACGGATCGTGGAAAAAAATGAATAATCAAGCAACAAAGCCGCATCCATAAATATGAAAGATCCTCTTCCGATTATATTAGAATTACTTTAAAGAGAGTCAAAATACAACAAAAAAACACAAGCATTACAAGATATCAAGGAGTTTTAAGAGCTCCTGACCTCTCCTTCAATCCTCACTGTGAAAATTCCCCAGGTGACCCAAATTGCCAAAAGATAAAACTTTCCTCACTCATTCCCCCCATTTAACCTAGCTGCTCACTCTGACAAACTGGGACCCACTCCTCCCATACCTAATAGATTGGGCCCCATACGCTTCCAGCACGTCATTTCCCTTCCTCTCTCTTTCTTCCTTTCTTTCGGTGATACACCTTCGTAACAGGGGGCCATCATCTTTAACCAATTGGGCCATCATCATTTTTTATTTTAGGTCCATTAGCTACAATTTCCTTAGCTCGCTTTGAATTTCATCCTTAAGCCCACTCTTGAGCTTCCCTTCAAGAACTTCATCCCTAATGTTTTTCAATCCCGCTGCATATTTCTCAAACTGTCGTCAATACTCACGCACCATCGTTAAATGTTGAAGCTTCATAAGGCAAGCATAGCGATTTCCACGGTTAGATGGACGAAATCTCTCCAGGAGGAGTTTGCGAAATTCTCCCCAATCTTTGATCGGAGTTCTCTCCTCTTCATACTGGTGCGAGTCGAGGGCTTCCCCTTCCAAGCACAACACCGCAGCTTCAAGTTTATCCCTCTCGATTAGCCGATTCACCACAAAATAACACTCGACCCAGTGTAACCATCCATCGGGATCTTCCTCTTCTTCCCCTATAAAGATTGGTACCTCCAATTTTCTCCATCTGATGTCGAATAGGGAAACTTCCTTGATGTTAGAGATTGAAATGCCTCTCGAGCTCTCCGTTTTCACCTCCGTCACCTCAACGTCATTTCCCTTCGTCCCGACTCTTGTTCCATTATCCCATTTCCCTTATCAGTCAGCGTCCACTCCGATGAGTTCGTCTCCTAGCTCCCCGTTGTTCGTGACCATATTTGGCCTACGAGCTCCCTGATCTTTTCTCTTAAGATTGTGAATTGAATATCTATCTTTAACGATAAAGCAGTCTGCCTTTCCCCAGATTCCACGTACTGCAAGTCCTTTCATTTTCCCTTTCGTTTTGTTTCCGACTAAACTCTGCCAATTGAGCTTCCAGTTCATTAATCCTCCCTACCATTTTCCCAATCATCACCAGAATAGAGCTGCTCTGGTACCAACGTGATAGATCCTCTTTCGATTATATTAGAATTACTTAAAACAAAGTCGAAATACAACAAAAAACACAAGCATTACAAGATAACAAGGAGTTTTAAGAGCTCCTCCTTACCTCTCCCTGAATCCTCATTGTGAGAATTGACTCAAGTTTGTACGAGCTCTGTCACAATACCTGTGACATTAAATTGTAGACATCTCATGTGTCTCTAATCTTTCAATGTCTCCTGATGCCTAGTCTAGGTACAAGCATCATTACCTCGGGTGTAGTGAAGCAAAACTTCGATTTCCCAATTTCCAAAAAAAAAATACTCACTCTGTCACTCAGAAGATTTACATTACAACACACAGTGTTTTGAAAGATGCACCCTTGATGCCTTGCTTGAAGCCCTAAGGCGTGCCTAAGTGGGCTTAAGTGTTTTGTTTTTACTATTTTTCTTACTCTTTTAGTATTTTGGCCCCCAATAACCTCTTTTTGATTCAAACTTCATTTCTTTCAATGAAATGAAGGTTTATAGTTGAGTTTATGTATGTTTCATATGTTTTCCTTACTTAAACTTCATTTCTTTCCATGAAATGAAGGTTAATATTTGAATCTTATGTTTGTTTTGTATATTACTCTTGGTTAAAATTTTATTTTTCTCCATGAAAAGTGTTTTGATTGTGCATATATTTTTTTCTTTTTTTAATGTTTTTTTATATAGTGCGCCTTAAGTAAAAAAGTACGCGCCTTTTGGTGCATCTTGCGTCTCAGGCTCTAGAGGGTCATTGCACCTTTGTGCACCTTGAGCTTTTTAAAACATTGACAACATAGTTGATTAGGAAAAATAAATAAATAAATCAAAGATAACATACTTTTCCACATTAGTTTTCACAATAGCCCTAAAATTCTAAGGTGAACCTTTTTTGACCTGTTGGAAAATAGAATCAGATAATATTTAGAATCCAATATTTCTTATTCTATTAACAATTTGTAGTTCGAGCATTTCAAATCCAAATGAGACTCAGTTTTCCATAAAACAAAGATCGCCTAAATATAGTCATATGATGTCAATCGAAGCATTTTCTTGATCATTCTATAGAATAGAACAAGGAATGTAAGAACCTATCTTATGAAAGTGTGTGATTATTTATACTCATATTCATCCTGACTATACTTGTATTCATCCTGACCTGAACTTTCCATAAAAAATATGAGCTCGTGTTCATGTGGTGCATACATACATGATTTGTGTACATGACAATAAGAAAGAGCAAGTCTAGGTATCACATGTAACTCACCTCAAAGGCCCACAGGCTTTAAGACCCTTTCCCCACAAGATAAAGTATAAAGCTGTTATGCCACCATTTATCACAGAAGGAACTACCTAAGGGAGCAAGTTAGATCTAATAAACAAACTGATGAAATAATATGAAGAGGCTGAACGCATTTGGTTCTTACAGCTATATTTTCAACTTCACCTGTGCATTTGAAAGGGGCTTTCCCTTCCAAGGCCTTTGCAAAGTCAAGAATATGATGGCTGCTGGGGCCAAACAACAAAACAGAAAAAGTACAACTGAAGCTCCCGTCTGAGAAAAATAGCGATACATGGAATAGATTGACCATATCCGAAAAAAATTTCCAACCACGTGGATTATCTGCAATGGTGTATGTCTGCAAAGAAGGCCAACTCACCAGCATGAAAAAGAAATCATATAACAAGACATGGATACAACTTTATTATTATACTAGGTGGACAAACTAACCCTCTAAAATAGAAATCTAAGACATCATATATATAATAGCAGCCTATTAAATCAATAGAAGTATTCAGAATTACTTAACCAACAGTTAGCACGCCAATGTTTGGCAGAGCTTAAGCGTGTCGAACACCGGAAGAGGAAAATAACACGGATCATCTCCATTAACAAAATTAAAGGAATCAATAGTGATCAATGATGTGTAATATTTTCACTGAAGTAATTTCATGTCTTGCCAATTCATTAAATTTTGATAAAATTTGAACTAAATTTCATATTGTAGCATTCAAGTTTCGAGAAGCTGGTGAGAAGATCAAGTACAAAAGTCAGGCATCCAACAATTCAACCAGACTATGGACTATCAATTCCGCCAAAGCAGAAATTTCGCTTTCGAAGGCATCGGCAACCATAATAAGATTCAGAAATTCCAATGACTAGTAATATCCCTCGAGTTATCTAAGGGGCGAACAACATGCGAAGAGAACAGAAGCAAGAAATTGGAGGAATGGGGAACAGAAAACCTGAAATGAGGCGAAGATCCTCGATCCTCGGACATCGGCCCTGGTGACATCATCTCCCGAATCAGCGCCGGCAACGGCTGAGCAACAGCAAGTGAAGCGAACAGGAAGAATTAATTAGAGTTGGATTGAGAAAGAATCGAGCTTAATGGTTGTATTTCGCCTCTGCAACTCCGTTCGTGCCTCGGTCCACTCAACTTCTCTTCTTCTGCTATTACACCAACGATTCTCTCTCTTCTTACAACTGTCCAATTTTGGGCCGTGTTGAAGCCCAATAACAAGAAATTGGTTAGGGTGTTTATGGGATGGGAAATGTGAAAAATTATGATAAATAAGAAGTAGAAGGAGAATACGAAAGGCTAAAGAGAACATATGTAACGGTCATGGTTGTCAAGTACATGTTGCATATGGCTGCATGTTCGTTTCATCTGTTTTTTATGTTATTTTGTCATTATTGCATATTAAGATAGTTTCTTTTATGTTTATTCTAATCGTGATTCCTCGTCATTTTCATATATCATTTCAAAGAAATAAACATTTCTAAAATTTTCTCTCCTTTTTTCGAAAACTTTTTCAAGATGCTCGTGATAGAGGTTGTACATGTTGTGCCAACATCTTTCCGTTTTTGTTCGGATGACTTGCTCGTAGGGTTAGAGCAAGTGTTGCACGGTCGTCATTCGTCTACTTCTGAAATGTGACTGTGACAAATAGCTCAGCTAGCATTAGAAATGCACCAGTATCCACTAAATTTGTGGTTCAAGTCCCCACCCCTAATATCGTAACTTCAAATTTAGAAGATCGTATAATCATATAGTTCAATCTAAAAAATAACTAGATCCTTGAAAGGAATTAAAAAAAAAAAACTTTGAACACTTAAAATCCATGGCTAAAAGTGATTTTTCAAAAATTATTAAATACTTAATTGGAATGTAATTGACACTTTCGTCCCTTTTTATACGGCAAAATAGTCAAGTCATAAAAGAAAGAATGTCACGTCGTGCGATATCACCAAGCTTAAGTTGACGAAACCCAATTAGATTCTACAAAGCAGCACCACCAATCCCATGCATGGGATCGGCATGCCGCTCTGGTCCTTTAAGGATCGGTCCACTAAAAAACAGTGTCAATCCTCACCCAAAGGAGATCGGCATGTGTTTGATAAACCCAATCAACATTATTAGTGTTGAGATGCTAAAGGCCACCTTCAGGTCGAGTGGAGAAAATTCAAGCCTTAAAGGTGAAACGTCAAATGTGTAACATCTCACACGTGAATAAATATCTTAATTACAAAGAGAAAGGAGAAATGTAAGAAAAATTAAACAACTCTCATCTGCTAATTCTCTCATTCCAAGGAGATTCCTAACTTAAATGTAAGAGAGGCGGTATGAGTTCACCAACAGCTTCTTACCCTTTTGTTCTCTTTTGCAGGCCGTGACCTTTGACTCCGAAAACAAATTTACATACAGTATGAACATCCCTAACATTATTATATGTGTGTGATTTATTTAATTGTATTTTAAATTTACTTAAAAATTCTACCCTATTGGAAACTTAAAAATTAGTCAAATCTATAGCATAATTATAAATACGATTAATTTCTATAGACTTAGTAAGGGCGCGTTTGGATGATGAGAAGGGATAGGATGAGAAGGGATGGGATGAGAAGTGTTATTAAAATGGTGTTTGGTGGGGGTGAGAAGTGTTATTAAAATGATGTTTGGTGGGGTGAGAAGTGTTATTAAAATGGTGTTTGGTGGGGTAGGTTGAGGTGGAATAAAAGTAGATGGTATGATTGATAGGATGTTTTTTTTATAAAAAGTAAAATGGATTGTTTTTTTATAAAAAGTAAAATAATTAATAAATAATATTTTTAATTGAATA
>JBBMEG010000021.1:10114697-10175216 GCA_037832605.1 Cyclanthera cordifolia
ATCATATACCTTTCAAAGACAAAACGTATTTCAAAACGTTCTTTCTCTCTCTTTCGAAAACCTTTCTCGAGACTTGTGGGGGAGGTTGGCCCTGTCGTGCCACCCGCTCTGCGATTTTTGTTTGGCTGACTTGCTCGCCGGGTTAGAGCAGGTGCCTCACGATCGCTTTGCAACGACAACGAAGTTGGATCGTGATACAGCGCCTCCATACGTTACTTGGGCTTGGTCGACTCTAGGGGGAGTCTTGACCTCCATGATCAGCCCACTCTGACTGACCTACTTATTGCCGAACCTGAGGAGGGTGAGGCTGCAAAGGCCAACCTCGGGGGGTTTTGGCCTTCCTTGGCCGACCCCTAAAGGTTTCGGACTTGCTTAGGCGACCCTTGGAAGGTCAGTATGAACTCGACTGAACCCCGAGGGGGTTGTGGCCTCCATTTGGCCGACATTCAAGGGGTCGTTAGTGGCGAGGCTGACCCCTGGAGATTAAAGGAAAGGCATCATTACAAGATAAGGTATAGCTGTAAGAACTGTTGGAGAATAAGGACAGCAAGGACAACTAGAGATTAAAGGAAAAAGACATTATGTCATGAGAGGGACCATATCTTACTTCAAGTTGTAGACGAACAACTTGATCCTTAACGAAGTGAACATCAATTTCAATATACTTTGTGAGACCTTGAACAATCGAGTTATACCCAAGAGCAGCATCATTTACAATGTCACACAAAGTAATGGGCGATGAGGCTAAGGGGATGCATAATTCTTTTAATAAAGAACACAACCATCGAATTTCACATGCACCATATGCTAAAGCACGATCCTCAGACACAACACTGGATCGAGCAACTACTTATTGATTCTTAGATGACCAGGAGATGATGGTGTTACCAAGAAACACATAGTAGCCTCAACAAACTTTTTATCAATTATACAGGCAACCCAGTCAGCGTAGGAATAGCTAATAATGGTAAGGGAAGTAGTAGGTTGAATGACAAGCCCATGTGTCAGAGTTCCACTTAAGTAAGGAAGAACATGTTTCATAACCTTCCAATTATAATTGGTTGGATTATGTCCATGTTGACTAAGTTTGTTAACAACAAAAGCAATATATGGCTGAATGAGGAGAACATAGTGTAAAGAGACCAATGTAATCTGATATAGAAAGGGATTTGAAAACAAATCACTATCGCCAATGTAGTGGTTAAGGAAAAACTAGTCATGGTATCAGTAGGAGCGTGCTTGAGAGAAGTCACGTTGAAGCGAGATAGTAAGTCACGAGTATAAGCTTCTTGAGACAACGAAAAACCAGGCGGGCTACTATCAACTCAAATACCTGGGAAATAGTGAATCGGGCCAAGATCTCGGATTGTGAATGCTTGATGTAACCGAGTGATAGTGTCTTGAATGCAAAGGATCGGTACCGGTGACTAAAATTTCATCTACATAGACCAACAATGTAAGAAGGTTTGTCTCTCGTCGAAGATAAAATAGCGAGGTATCAGTTGTACTTTGAGAAAAGTCCTAAGATGTGAGTGTGAGCCGAAGTCTGTCATATAGAGCATAAAGGGCCTACTTTATCCCATATATAGCTTTAGATAGTTTACATACATGATGAGGTTGACTGGGATTAACCTCCCTTAGGTTGAGGCATATAGATAGTCTTTGTAAAAGTACCATTGAGAAAAGCATTACTAACATCAAGTTATCGTAACGATTATGCCCAAGTAGCTGCAAGAATAAGTATGAGACGAATGGTTGTTTGTTTAACAACCAAACTGTAGGTTTCATTATAATCGATTTGTTGAGTTCCATAAAAACCTTTGGCAACCAACCTTGCCTTATAACGTTCAATAGAACCATCAGCTAGACGATTCAATTTGAACACCCATTTGTTGCCAACTAAATGATGATTATGAGAAGGAGAGACAAGCGTCCAGGTAGAATTACGTTGAAGAGCCGACAACTCCTCATTCATTGCTCGTTTCGAATTAGTACTGGTAACAGCTTAACTAAATGTGGTTGATTCAACCTTGTTCTAATCAACTCTTGGTGAAGTAACTACAAGGTAGTTGAATAGATATTTAGGCTTGGTAATGCCGGATTTGCTCTTGGTTACCATGGCATGGTCATTGATGGGTGGTGCAGGGGAGACAAGTCTAGGGGAAGGATTTAGAGAGCATGATGGGGCAACAGGAAGGGGTGTCTAAGAGGGGAACAATCAGATTGGCAAATGAAGAAGGAGACAATAGTAGTGAGGTTGGGATGGATGTGAGTATCGT
Source organism: Cyclanthera cordifolia (assembly GCA_037832605.1). NCBI lineage: Eukaryota > Viridiplantae > Streptophyta > Magnoliopsida > Cucurbitales > Cucurbitaceae > Cyclanthera > Cyclanthera cordifolia. Next base: position 10,116,977 of record JBBMEG010000021.1, read on the forward strand.
GAATAGGATAATTGTCTTGACCCGTGTTGGTAATAGGTGAAGGAATACAAAAAATAGTAGATGAGTGGGGACTTGAAAGTTATGGCCTAGAGTTCGAAGAAAAGAGCAAGGTTGAGGAATAGGATTTAGTATAGGGAGCTAAGACAAGATCTCAGAAGAGGGAGCAGAAGAGGTCCCAGTTTTCATAAAATCGTGAGCTAAAGGGAAAATAATCTCCTTGAAGCAAACATGATGCAAAAAATAAATGCGTCCAGAATTACTCAAGCAGTGATATCCCCGATGATTATTACTTACCCAATAAACACACATTTAGACGTATGAAAGTCGAATTTGTGTTGTTGGTAGGGTCTTTAGCAAGGATAGCAAGCTAACCCAAAGACATACAAAGAGTGATAGTCAGGATCCACGAAAGTGAGATTGTTGTAAGGAACTTTTCCATGAATCATATACGAAGGCATACGATTAATAAGGTGCACGACTTTATGAAAAGATTCCCACCAAAAGTGTATGGCATCTTAGCTTGAGCAAGCAATGTAAGACCAGTTTCAACTATATCTCGATGCTTTCGTTCCACGTGGCTATTTTTAGTAGAAGTGTGGGGACAAGAAGTTGAGTTTATATTCTATGTTCAGAGGCAAACTGAATGATAGATCGGAACTCACCCCCTTCGTCACAACTGAGAGTTTTGATCTTCCTGTCCTAGACATTCTCAACAAGAGCCTTCAATTGCTTAAATAATATGATGGCATCACTCTTGAGAGTAAGAGGAAAAATCCATGTAAACCGAGAATGATCATCAAGAAAACTAATGTAGTATTTGAAGCCATTGCTGAAAATAATAGATGATGGCTCTCATACACCAGTATGAGTAAGATCAAGATAGCAAGAATCATGAAATGTTGATAAAGGAAAAGGTAACCTATTGTCATTCGCCAAGTTGGCCAGCCCGAGTGGGTTGGTCATGGAGGTCAAGACGCTCCTATGGACGAGTTGACTAAGTCCAAGTAACATTTGGGGACGCTGCACCTTGTGGCATCCTAGGGTTACATCGAGTAGGCCAGCCCGAGTGGGTTAATTGTGGAGGTTAGGACTCTCATGTGGACAAGTCGACCGAGTCCAAGTAACGTTTGGGGACGTTGCACCTCATAGCGTCCTAGGGTTACAACGAGTAGGCCAGCCCGAATGGGTTGATCATGGAGGTTATGACTCTCCCCAAAGAGTCGATTGAGTCTAAGTAACGCATGGAGACGTTGCACCCCACAACATTTCAAGGTTACATCGAGTAGGCCAGTCCGAGTGGGTTGGTCGTGGAGGTGAGGTCCCGTAAGGGTTGATCGAGTCCAAAGTCAACCTCTAAGGAGATCGATCGAGTGGGCCAGCCTGAGTGGCTTGGTCGTGGAGGTTATGACTCTTCTATGGACGAGTCGTCCGAGTTCAAGTAATGCTTGGAGACGTTGCATGCCCGCAACGTCCTAAGGTTACAACGAGATGATTGCTCCCGTAAGGGGTCGACCGTGGAGGTGAGAACTTGCGAAGGTTCATTGAGTCCAAGTAACTCCTGAGTTAAAGCCATTACACCTCCAAAGGGTAACAGTCAGAAGTTACGCCAATATTCATTTTTGGCTTAATGACAGACGTTTCCAACGGCTAGTCATTAAGCCGCCAATAAATGAGCTGTAGCGCTTACTAAACCGACTGATATAAGAAGTCAGATCATTCTTCATTTCAAGGGGAGCGAATCTTAAGCCAAACTACGTTAAGTATTCTTAAGCCGTTCTAAGTTCTAAAAGTCGTCTAAATTACTCTCCTAAACTCTTAATCACTTGAGCATCGAAGACCCTGTGGCTCACACCACACCGGTGTATCCTAAAAATTTTCTTTTTTGTAGGCTTCTCGTCCTCGGTAATATAAATTGTACTGTGGATATCCATTTACCAATTTTCCGTATCAACAGTTGTGGGGATGAGAGAGTATTCTACCTAAGAAGCTTAATTCTTACACATTTTCTGTAAAAATGACGAAATTGAGAAGAGTCGGATGTCGAGCACACTTCAAGGAGAATTGCCTCAAGAGGATATGACAATATTCATGTCAAGAACCACCCGGATCCTTAGGGTGCAATAACCAGGCAAGAATTTGAGTGTGTTGATCCGAAGTTAGCAGCTTTGGAGGAATAAGTGCAAGGGATGGCGGAGAGTTTGAGTCACCTGGTGGAGTTACTCCGTTAATCTCCTCCGGCTTAGACATCCGTCGGTGGAAACCAGCAAGCACCGCAGGAGGTGTTAAGGCGACAACCTACGAAGAAAAAGGCTGCGACAGAAAAGTCAGCGCCTTTGGTTGGGGACCCTGCCAAAGGAAAAGCCCAAGCCATGGAGGCTCCAAGAAAGGCTCATTCTTGACACCAAAGACCGGTCGAACGACTTCCACTAGGCGGTAATGATCGAAGGAGGGAGCACTCGATTCACCAGAGGATTAGTTCTAGATCTGAAGAGTCTTCCAAAACGCAGTCAGTCAAGAGTAGCCAGTCGCGGAGTACCACGCAATGTTCATCCACCTTACATCCATCAAGAACTCCAAGTGCCCAGACGACAGGATTAGACTTGAGAGCCGATCTCAAGGATGTACTCAACCAACGCCGAAGAGAGGTGGGACTCAGCGAAGCCGAGGATCAACCTTGGTTAGCTCAGCATTGCCTTCTCCAAGATCAGTTGGGAAGCATGAAAAAAACGCAGGAACAAGACGAACTGGACCTGGACAGTTTAGTCGGCCAGGTCGACACTCCTTTCATCGATGAAATCATGAAGGAGTCCGTCTCATCTAAGTTTGAGCCCTAACGATCAAGGAGTATGACGGATCTACAGATCCCGTGAAACACTTAGATTCCTATACAGCATAGATAGAACTTCATGGAGTCTGAGACGTAATCAAGTGTCGAGCGTTTTCATTTACGCTCACGGGACTAGCCAAAAGATGGTTCAGACAGCTCAAGCGTAAGTCTATTTCCTCATTCAGAGAGCTAGCTAGAGCTTTTGTCACCCAATTCTTGGGTGGGCCGGATCAGAAAAAGTCGGTCACCCATCTAATGACCGCGAGACAAAGAAGCCAGGAGACCCTTTGGGAGTACATAACACGTTTCAACAATGAGGCGCTGCAAGTCGAAGGGTACACCGATAGTACGACTATTGCAGTGGTTGTAGCTGGACTCAAGGATGAGAAGTTCCTGTGGTCACTAGGGAAGAAGGCTTCACTCACTTATGTCGAGCTGCTAACTAGGGCGCTAAAATACATGAGTGCAGGGGAGCTGGTCAACTCCCGAGGAGGCACGGAAAGAAAGCGTTCCATTCGGGAGCGTGATAAGTCGACAAGTCGCCGCGATTTTGACTACAAAGAGTTACGAAAGTGAAGGGCGGAAGAACGCCTAGTGAAAAAAGAAACGACCAATCGAAATAAGGTACCACCTAGCCGATTCGAAAAATACACCCCAATGGCGGTTCCATTAGAGCATATCTTGATGGAGATTCAATATAAGGAGGAGCTAATGTGGTCTAGCAGAATCAAGGCGGGATCCAACAAGATAAATAAGGGCAAATACTGCCTATTTCATAGGGATCACGCCCACACGACCTCGAACTGCTACGATCTAAAGGAGTCCATAGAGTCCCTCATCCAAAGAGGACGATTGGACAAGTATGTGGAAGAGGGTGGAAAGACGTCTGAGTCCCCTAGCAAAAAATAAGGAGGCAAAAGATCACCACCGCCTACCAGAAATCAGAACCATCGTTAGAGGGCCAGTTATAGTGGAGTCGAACCGGAGTCAGAAAAAAAAAGTGAGACAAGCCAGAGGCGTGCTAAGGGGCGAAGAAGTGCGAATAATGGCAGCGGTGGAGGAGCAACTTGGCTCCACTACCGCAGAGGCTGCCGCACTACACCAGCCGCACAATGACGCCTTGGTGGTGTCCCTGACCGTCTCCAACATCCACGTTAGAAGAATCCTTATGGACTGAGGTAGTTCGGCAGATGTACTATCGCTAAAAGCTTACGACGCCATGAAGCTAGGAAAAGAAAGGCTCAAGCCGAATACGACACCCATTGTCAGATTTGGTGGGAGCACTCTGACTTGTGAAGGCTCAGTCGAACTCTCGGTAACCTTTAGCTAAGGGGACAACATAGTCCTCTACTTTGTTAATTGCTTGGTGGTGAACGACAACGCCCCCTACAATGCGTACTTGGAAGACCCACGATACATGGATTAAGGGTGGTCGCGTCAAACAACCACCAGGTGATAAAGTTCTCTACTCCCATGGGGGTGGGGCAAGTAAGAGGAGAACAACTATCTTCGAGAGAGTGCTACCACACAGTCCTACGAGGAGTGGTAAGGGTCAAATAGATGAAATCTATCGAAGAGGAACCTAGGCCAGGTGAGGCTGTCAAAAACACAACATATGTTAAAGGTCAGCCCTCGGAAACGGATCTTGGCCCCACCTCCAGAGGAGTTGAGCAAGGCAGAGGAGAACCTGCCAAAGAATTAGAAGTAGTACCCTTGCTAGGCGATTACGTCCATACTTTTAAGTACACAAGATAGTGGTGTTGACCAACTTTCCGTTACGATAAGTCCTGCAGAAGCTGGACATTGCTGGTAGGTTGATGAAATGGGCAGTGGAGCGCAGTGAATACGACATACACTACCAAGCCAGACCCTCTGCTAAAGGGCAGGCGGTAGCCGAATTCATCGTGGAACTTACTCCACTACTGGAGAAGTCAGAAGAAATTAGAGTCCTTGAAGATTCAAGGATGTGGACGTTTCATGTTGATGGGTCCTTAAACAATAAAGGATGTGGATCTGGGCTGCTGTTGTGGTCACCTAAAGGTAACCGGCTCGAGGATGCCCTCATGACTTTCAAGCGTCCAACAATGAAGTTGAATACGAAGCCCTAATCACTGGATTGCAGATAGCTATAGTGATATGGGCCAAAAGCTCACCATCATGAGCGACTCTTAGTTGATATTCAGTCAAGCTTCGAGGATGTACCAGGAAAAAAAAAGCGAATGATGGCCTACTTAGAAAGGGTCAAGCGATTGCTGGCATTGTTCGTAGAGGTACAAATCCAACAATACCTAGGTCTCAAAGCGCCAACGCCGATGCCTTGGCAAAGTTAGGTGCCGCCTATGAAACTAAGGTGGCCGGAACCATGCCAGTAGAGATCCTAGACAAGCCTAGCATCACCACCGAGCCGCTGCACGAAGTTAGCTAGACAACCCAGATCTCGCCAACAACCTGAATCACCACCTTCCTTGAATACTTAGGGGAGGGAAAGTTACTAGACGACAAAAAGGACGCACGACGACTTAAGTTCAAAGCTTCCAAGTACATGGTGCAAGGAGATAAGCTGTACAAAAAGTGGTTTTCTTTACCTCTCTTTAGATGCTTATACCCCAGCGAGACCACTTATGTAATGCAGGAAGTGCAAGAAAGCGTGTGCTGCAACCATGAAATGGCAAGGTCCCTAGCCAAGAGGTTGGTCATGCAAGGTTACTTTATGGCCGACCATGGCAAAAGACTCCAAGAAGTACACTCGGGCATGCGACCAGTGCCAGTAGTTCGCTACCATCCAAAGACAGCTGCCTGAGGTCTTTACTAGCATGATGAGACCACGACCATTTGCACAATGGGGGTAGACCTTATAGGACTCTTACCAGTTAGGCGAGGCCAAGTCAAGTTCGCGGTGGTAGTAGTGGATTACTTCACCAAGTGTGCTGAAATCGAGGCCCTGACAACTATCACCGAAAAGAAGGTGACTGAGTCTTCTAAATGTGTATAGTCTGTCAATTTGGGATACCGCGAACCCTTATCACTGATAATGGAAAGTAGTTTGACAACCAAGCTTTCCAGTAATTCTGCTCTAAGCTAGGAATCCAGCACAACTTCTCATCACCAGCTCACTTACAAGTCAATGGGCAAGTGAAGGTAGTGAACAAGATCATTACGAAAACCTCAAGACCAAGCTCAAAAGCTTGGAAAGGTCATGGTCGGAAGAGCCCCAACAAGCACTGTGGGCGCACCACACCACGCCTAGAACATCAAAACCCCTTGCTCTTTAGCATTTGGGGTAGAAGCAGTAACCCTAGTCGAGATGAACCTCGCATCCCCGAGTATCCAGTCTTTTGACACATAACAAAATGACTGACAACTACGGATGATTTTGGATCTTTTGGAAGAAAGAAAAGGTGTATTCCACCTAAAGTAACAAGAGTTCGACAATTGAGTCCATGGGCCGCATGGGACAGGACCTTAGAAGATCACCAAAGTTGCCTGCCCAAGCACCCACTACCTTGAAGGCATGGACTGGAGTAATATCCTCCATCCTTGGACCATGTACATTTGAGAAATATATTTTCAATAAAATGTAGTCCAAGTTTCCAACGAGTATCAGCAAAAAGATTGTTCTATCATTTTATATAAAGCTCTCTAAATTTAAGCTATAAGTCTATTGATTTATAATACTTTAAAGCTTAAATTGGGGGTAAGCAAGGGTAGAGAATTGATCGACATTCAAATTGCAAAATTCTAAGAGATAAAAAACTCTAACATGAACATACAACATTAAAGAAAAATGTTCTGCTTTAGAAAATGAAAAGGAGTACATCAAAAAGCAACAAAGTCATCCAGTGCTGCACTTGCTGGAACTCGGCCTACTAAGTCTGGCTTGGACAATTTCAGTTCTAACGGGAGGAGCCTGAACAAGGAAGACATTCTCAGACACACCTAGGAAAGATGCGGGAATCTAGAGCAACCTGCACTGGATCACTAAGAGGTCTAGACTCGAAGGTCGGCAAAGAAGGGTCAACATCCTTTGCTGTAGTTATGGCGCAAAAAAACTTGGAGAGAGACTAGAGGCTTCACTTTAGCAGAAGACAAACTCTTTACAAAGCCGAAGCGATGGTAGATGAACCTTCCTTGTAAGTACAAGCAATAAGATTTTGGACCGCCTTAGCGGAAGTTCGAAAGTCAGCGGCGACCTCATCAGCACGTTGAGCCTTACGACTTGGGCCAAGTCTCACTTGAGTTGATCCATGCTTGAAAACCAAGAGAAGTGCGTATGAGGCAAGTCCTCTAAAAGGTGCCGAGAAGTCAAAGCGATGTGTATAAAGGCCTGACATCCAAAACTACAATGAAGAGAGCATTCCTCTGATGTAAGGTTCACCATACCATAGGTGAGAGTCCTAAAAATAAGGAAAGGTGATCCCGACCATTAAGAAGCATTCAACGCCAGTGTACCGGGCAGGTTGTGGACTCCATAGAACACGGTCTAAGTGTTGGTAGCCGCCTACGTCAGACCCAGACTCGACTACCACGACCTTACGCCGAGTTCTCTTTTGAGAAGAGGAAGCTAAGGTGGGGCGTACTTTATCCTCATTGTCAAACGAATGACCTATGAGCAAACTCAAAGAATGTGCATGCGAAGAAGCAAAAGTTCAAAAAGGCGCTTAAAAATGGGCAAGTCTCTGCAAAGGGAGCCTAAGTAGCCTAAAAATTCAAAAAAAATGCTTATAATGGCGAGTATCTACATGGAGGGCCTAAGGAAACTTTCAGTCAAAAAAGCTTTGAAAAAACAGAAAAGCCTTTACATAGAGGGCAAGTCTCAACTAAGAGTGCCTACCTAACCTAAATTTTGAAAAGGTGCCTAAATGTAGTAAGTCTTTGAAAAGAAAGCCTACTTGGAAAAAATTTGAAAAAGGTGCTAAGGGGTGGTGAGTCTCTGAAAAGGGAGCCTACTTGGCCGAAAAAAGCCAAAGGGTAGTGAGTCTCTGAAAAGGGAGCCTACTTGGCCCAAAAGAGTCGAATGGTAGTGAGTCTTTAAAAAGGGAGCCTACTTAGCCGAAAAGAGCCAAAAAGTGGTGAGTCTCTGAAAATGGAGCCTACATAGCCAAATTTCTAAAAAAGGATGTCTAAAAATGTGACACTCTAAAAACAGAGCCTACTTAGTCGCAATTTTCGAAAAAGTTCCCAAAATAGGTGAAACTCTAAAAGGAGAACCTACTTGGCCAAAATTTTGAAAAAAATGACTAAAAATGGCAAGTCTCTAAAAAGAGAGCCTTCTTACAACGAACTACTCTTCAAATTTTGGCAACAAAGTAAGTCCGAAAATGAAGAGTAGGGGTAATGTTGTAGGCTAAAATATCCTGAAATACTTGAACAAGACAAGGACCCCTCTCGGGGGTCGGCCAAATCAAGGCTACAACCCCTAGGGGTCGGCCAAATGGAGGCCAACCCAAGTGGGTTGGTCGTGGAGGTTAGGACTCTCGCCTAGGAGTCGACCGAGTCCAAGTAATGCATGAAGATGCTTCATCCTGCGGCGTCCCAAGGTTACATCGAGTAGGCCAGCCCGAGTGGATTGGTCGTGGAGGTGAGGACCTGTAAGGGTTGACTGAGTCCAAAGCCAACCTCTAAGGAGATCGGTCAAGTGGGCCAGCCCGTGTGGGTTGGTCGTGGAGGTTATGACTCTCCTGTAGACGAGTCGACCGAGTCCAAGTAACACTTGGAGACGTTGCACCCCCGTAACGTCCTAAGGTTACATACAATGAGAGGGTTGCACCCCTAAGGGGTCGGTCGTGGAGATGAGAACCTGCGAAGGTTGACTGAGTCCAAGTAACTCCTGAGTCAAAGTTGTTACACCTCTACAGGGTAACGGTCAGGAGTTACGCCGATATTCATTTTCGACTTAATGACGGACGTTCCAACGACTAGTCATTAAGTCGCCCATAAGTGAGCTGTAGCGGTTAATAAACCGACTGATATAAGAAGTCAGATCATTCTCTATTTCAAGGGGGCAAATCCTAAGCCAAACTACAGTAAGTATTCTTAAGCCATTCTAAGTTCTAAAAGTCTTGTAAATTACTCTCATAAACTCTTACTGAATTAAGCATCGAAAGTCCTGTGGCTCACACCACACTGGTGTGTCCTAAAATTGTTCTTTTTTACAGGCTTATCGTCCTCGGCAATACAAAATGTACTGTGGATATCCGTTGACCATTTTTCTGCAACAACATCATACATTAAATGTTGTTATTTAATCAAAACTACTAGGTCTTTAGGGCATAGTCCGAAATAGTCATTACATCTGATATTCCATAACATATATTCTTCTATAAATATCGACAATATAGTTCTAATAGTAGTTAGTTTAATTACAGGAAAAAATATTTCATTAAAGTCGATAGATTCATTTTGCTAAAAGCCTTGACTATACTTCTTGCTTTATATCACTTGCTGCCATCAGATTTCATCTTGATTTTATAAACTCATTTATTCTGCAAAACTTTTTTTATCTCTGGGTAACTCAACTAGTTGTCATGTCTCATTCTTCATACAAAAATTCATCTCATCTTTCATGGACAACTCCCATTTGACTTAATCTTCTACTTGAATTGCCTCATCGTAAGATTCTAGTTTGCCTTTGTAAGTCAATATAACATAAATTATGAGTAGGGGAGCATCACAGTAGAGGTTTAAATAGTTCTCCTAGACCTTCTTAATGTTGAAGATGACATTTTCCTAACTTCCTTAGGTTCCACCATTTCCTCTTCACTTTCAACAGCTTGTCTTTTAGATTCTACAATTGATTAATTTGAAGTAAAATACATTCTGATTTTCAACTTTTGTATTATGGTTTCAACATCTGAGAAACTTATATAGTGAGTTTTATTTAACTTATGTGTATCCGTCTTTTAAAAAACTATTGTTATGTTCTTCTATAAAACTTCCGCATTGAATATCACAACCATGTTTCTTGCTAAATTCTCATTTTTGTCATCCATAACTTGTAGCCCATTGCAGCACCCCATATCTATTAAAGTAACAGTTTTTTGATTTAATATCTAGTGTGCACTCTTATCTGCAACATCTATGTGAAGTTAAAGACAAACAACCAAAAACCTTTAGATTATAAAAGGTGTACCTATTAATTACTATATAATTCTTCAAAAAATTTAAAATCTAGTGGTATATATGGTCAGGCTTTTATTGATCACACATGTCATCTTACTAATTTCCTATGTCTAGAAAATCTTAGTCAATTTTATATGTAATATCAAGCTCATAGCACGCTCACTTGGCATTTATTTCATTCTCTTTGCAACAACTTTATGTTGTGGTGTCCTGAGAACATTCTTTACCAACATATTCATCGTCGTTATCTAACTTCAAGTTCTCGACTTTCAAATTGTCCTAATTCTCAACGCTAACTTCCAAATTTTGTAAACAAAAAATACATCAGATTTATGTTTAAGAAAACAAGTCCATATCTTTCTAGTCGAGTTATCTATAAAAAGGACATATATAGTATCTTTAACCACTAGATGAAGATATACTTCTAAAGAACTCCACACATCATTGTGTCCTAAGTCTAATCCCGTTGGTTTTAGCTCTATTTGTGTTTTGATAAACTGGCCTTTTGTTGCTTCATAAATACACAGCTTGCAGTACACAACTTGTCTTAACTGCCTTCAACCTCTATAACTTTCTTATAAAGTGAAGAATGTTCATATCTTTTTCACTCATGAGACCAACTTGTGCCACAAATTAGTTTTGTCTGATTAATCAGAGCAACCCTACATCTTTTCCATTTATATTGGCATACAAAATTCATGATTTGTTTCTTCGAACAATGATCATGCCATTTGGTAACCTTCCAGCTCTTTGGATAAAACATATCTTATAACCTTAACTTTCTAATTGCCCTCTAAATAAAATTCATCACCATATTTTTGAACTTGACCTACCTTCAAGTTTTCGAGTTGAACCATTTAATTTCAAGGCATTAATCTCAACGATATGCGTAAATGCTATCCATCTCTTAGATACATCGTTTCATGATTTCTGTTAATATAAGTATCAAAAATGTCTGAATGAGAAAATCACATGTAGTATTGGAAGTGTCTTAAAAAAAGAATTAAAAATGAATCCACTTAGGCCTTAAATGTTATGTCGCCACCTTGTCTCCCACATTACATCACTATTTTTCACTTGTACTTTGCAATTTTCAAAATCCAGTGTACAAATTGTTGACTCTTTTTGCCGACAACCCAATACATTGTTGCCACGTGTAGAGTTGATGGTCTATGAAACCTAAGCTAGTGCTTAGTCTTTTCATTCTCCTTGTCAAATGCATTCAATTTTTTTATTACTTTTATTTTCAAATCCACAAATTAATGGTTTTTTCCAGAAACGATATGTATATTAGGAGTATGCCAAACCAAAATCATAGGAAATAAAATATAAGAAAAAGATTACGAAAATACTTTCAAATTTTAAGCAAAAAAAACTTTACAAAACAAAATTTGAGGCCATTAAATGTATGATTGAAATCTTAAATTCATTCATAATTTAAAGAGGATTCATGATAAGTGAACTACAAGTACACATATGCAGTTGTTTTTTGTTTTTTTTTATTTATATAAATTAGGAAGAAACCACAAACTTTACATAAATGACCGTACTTCTATGAAATAATTTGAGAGTCAAATATCAAAGTAATTTCTTCACTTTATATTTAATAATTTTGAAAAAGAAGTCTAAAGTTTCCATTTTCTTCAATAAGTTTTTACAAATATAGTAGGTGAAATTTCAAATTTCAAAAGATTTTCCGATAAATTTTAGATAACATCTGATTAATATTTATATTTTTTATATAATCATTCAACTTTATTCTAAATAAAAATAATCATTCTCTTTAAAAAAACAAATAATCATTTTCCACGTGATTATTTTCTTTCTTATTCTTCTCAAATTCTCGTTCTCGTTACTAATTTTCATTCCCTTGACATCGTGTTAGTAAAATGCCAAATTTGTTGAAAACGAAAAGGGTGAAATACTTTCCCTTACGCTACGGATTATTTATTTTAACATTGATGCGGAGTCTAGGGAGCACTTATTCTAGCTACCAAACTCCATACTTTCTCTAATTTCTTTATTATTATTCTGGCAAGTTTGAATTAAGGATATTTTCTTGAGTTAATTAAGGAATTAATTAAAGCTATGTTTGGCGGATTCGACGTGTTTTCTTAATCCAGCATTAAAGTTCAATCCAATTAATAATATTTATGATTTAATATCTCGAATCTTTCTTTATAATAAACAAATGGCATCATGAGTAGTTTATGTTAATTGATACTGGAAAATAAAAGATCATTCAACTTTCTTGTTAATGGTGAAGGAAGATTCTAGATCATACACATTGAAGATAATTTTAGAATAACTACTTTGTATATTAAAGAACGTGCATTTAATGTTAGACATTTAATATTATTTTTCAGTTATTAATAAAAATTATTAATTTTTTTTTATAAATTTGCATATTTAATATTCAAACGTCATTCAATCTTATCACATTAATTTGATTAATGTCGATAAACGCTTGGTTATTAATATGAACATTTTGACAAAATTAAATGTGTGGGACATACAAGTGGTCTACTTCCAAGTTTATAATCTAAATTGCCTACAATATATGGTCTAAGGCTAGGGTTCCTAAGTCTTGCTAACAATGTGGGTGCGGCCCGCTTTGCAATAGTTGCAAACAACCTGATCCGGTTCTTCATGTGGAGACATGTGAGTATGGGGCGTTTATGCAAAAAGGAGTTCTTGTATATGACTAGACCGTATATAGACTCGTATCAACTACTTCTCCAAGGATCGATGATCGTATGTCGATGTGATCTTAATCCTGAGTGAGTTGTGAACTCCTACTTTAAGAAAGCGTCATTTGATGTGCATGGGTGAGACTAGTCAAACAGCACTTGGTCAAGAAGCCTCCCATGTTTGAGATTGTCGTAGTGAGTAGCTGGGAACACAATGTTACAAGAAGAAATTCACGCCTTCCCCTAATATTGTGAAAGATGTAGAGTTGTACTCTTAAGAACTCATTTTAGTACATGAACAAATGGTACCCGCCTCTCATTGGCCCGAGAGGACACTGATTAATAGTGTGACTATAAACAACTTGTTCATTAGAGAAATCAGTGATGCTTAAGGAGAAAGATGTAATCACAGGGGTAGAACGAATTTCTTGAGTTTTCAGTTACGAGCAAGCTCGTGAAGGAACATATTACAAATAGCTGATTATATTCGTGGACGTTAACTTGTTCTATAGTGCGAGAGAGTTCAGCACAAGCCTTTAGTGAAATAAGTCTGATGTTAACGAGCAGGGATTAGATCCCAAGTCGCTGTAGCTTCCAATCACCAGTCCCCGGGCTAGCTCACTTGTTGGTACACTGTTTTATTAGAGAATGAATTTGAAGAGCTCAAATTCACAAATTAATTATGTTTGACATAATTAATAGGAGTGTTAAGTTTAATGGATAAACTTAACTAATAAGTATATTGGATATATTAATTCGATATTTTGGATAAATATTAATAAGAAGAAATTAATTTATTGAATAAATTAATTATAAATAATTATTGGATAATTATTGAGAGAACTCAACTAATAATATGTTAGACATATTAAAGTTTAAATAAAATTATAATAAATATGTTAGACATATTTGTTTAATAATTATTGGATAATTATTAAATGAAGAATATTAATTAAATATGTTGGACTTATTAATTGAATTAATAATTATTAGATAATTATTATTTGTAGAAAAGCTAATATATTGGATATATTAATTGTAGAGATTTATTCATTATAATATATTGAATATATTATATGATTGAGATTTATTGGATAAATATCAATTAAAAATAAATAAAATTAATTTTAAATTTGGATGGGAAAATCTTTGATTTTTCCTAATATCTTTTATTATTGGATATCAAAAGATATTATATTTTCGTAATTGAAAGATTCACTTTTTATATGATCCACTCAATTGAGAGTAACCTAATTCTCAAATAGAGGAACCTCCCTGCAATTGAGTTCTCCTTTTCCTCGGGAGAAAAATACTTCCAAGCTCCCTTCTCTAAAAAGCTTCCCACCGAGCACTCAGTGTTGCATAGAAGATATAGTCTGGAAGATTGATGAACACTAATCAAGAAGGTCCAAGATTGATCGTGATCCTACCCAGCAGGTTCAGGGAATTGATTGTGATCCTCTCCCGCATAAAGATCCGCCAGATGATCAGAGCCGTCAACCAATGTGGGTTTTTATTTACAACATATGTCAATCACCTAGGGAAAATTACATGTAGATTAATTAGATTAATCTAAAGTTAATTAATTAGATTAATTAATGAGAAATTTAATTAGATTAATTAATGAGAAATTTAATTAGATTAATTAATGTGAAATTTTTATTATTCACACGCTTACGCCGTGTTTAAATGCATGCACATCCCCACAATTCCCAACATACACATCATCCAAAGTTCAGTTGTGGCAAAATTGAGATCATGTAATTTACTTGAGATGTGGTCAATTTATGGCCACTAGATTTTACTTCGAGCCCAACTCTACGAGGCTTATAAATTGGCTAGTGTTCATTATTGGCAATCCATCACAAAATCTCCCAAAATATTCTTGAGTGAGGGTGTGAGATATAATTAGAGTGATCAAGTTTCTACTTATAAGAGGGTTTATTGCTACATTGCAAGAGATAAAGTTTATAACTTTTCTTTTTATGGTGAAGTTCTTCTATGTATAATTGTGGTTTTTGCTCTAATTTGTTTAAGAGAGTTTTCCACGTTAAATTATTGTGTGTTATTCTTTCTATTCTTCATTTTCATTGTTATTTTAGTTTTTCAATCTATTATAGTTGCGACTCTTACACTATTCGATTAAACAATCACAACAATTTAGGTTTTTTCTTTCCTCTCTATTTTTTTTTAAGTGAAAATGAAAACCCATACTTAGCAGAAACAATAGGCTCAACCACAAATTGAGTTTAACTCTTTAAGATAAATAGACACCACACAAGAAATGACTTATTCAATCCAATAAATTAAACTTTTAGTATCATTCTTTAAAGCCTCTTTAACCAATCCATGAGCTAGAAAGTTGCCTCGATGATGACACCAACTGAAATAAAACGAGTGTAAGTTCTTTGCCATATATCTAATCTCCATCACAACCATAGCTAATTTTGAACAATATTCTTTATCTCGAGCTAAATTGTACGTTGACAACTATCGCAACATTAGACTCAACTATTAGATTTGGAAAACCCTGCTTCAACGCTCGATTGATGTCATCTTGAATGGTCATTGCTTCTCTAATCTCTATGTTAGACACCCTTTAAAAAGTCTTGACCATCGAAGCCATTACTTCATCTTTCTCATTTCTAATAACGCAAGTCATTTCAAATTTTGTACCTACAAAATTAGGCGCAACATCAGAGTTCAATTTATACTATCCATCAACTGTGGTTTCCACTATTAAGAAACCACCATCGACTTCGGTGATGCTAAATCATTATTGCTTCTAATGGCACTAATAAATTTATCATAATAATTTTGATAGGAAATTTAATCGATATAAACATTATTTCCATTATTCAAATCATTCATAACTCTAAAGTTCCTACAATTTCACATCCCCAACTCACAATAATAAACATATCAAACTTTTGTAGGCTAAAATATCCCGAAAGACTTAAAACAGGTTGGGACCCACCCAGTGGCCAACCAAGCAAACGCCGACCCCCCGATGGTCGGTCAAGTCTATTGCCGACCAAGTCCAAGTAACATATAGAGGCTCTGCACCCCATGGCATCCCCCTTTACAACAAGTAGGTCAACCCGAGTGGGTTGGTCGTGGAGGTCAAGACTCCACGAAGAGTGGACCAAGTCCAAGTACCATATGGAGGCGGTGCACACTGTGGCGTTCCCCGTTACAACGAGTAGGTCAGTTCGAGTGGGTTGGTCGTGTAGTTCAAGACTCTCTGAAGAGTCGATCGAGTCCAAGTAATGTATGGAGGCGCTGCACCCCGTGGCCTCCCACGTTACAACGAGTAGGTTAGCCATACTGGACTGGTCGTGGAGGACAGGACTCTCCAAAGAGTCGACAGAGTCCAAGTAACATATGGAGGCGCTGCACCCCGTGGCGTCCGACGTTACACGAGTAGGTCAATCCGAGTGGGTTGGTCGTGGAGGTCAGGACTCTGCGAAGAGTTGATCGAGTCCAAGTTACTCTAGAGTCAAGACAGTTACACCTCCAAAGGGTAGCGGTCAGGAGTTACGCCGGTATTCATACCCGGCTTAATGATGGATGTTTCTAACGGCTAGCCATTATGTCGCTCATAAGTGAGCGGCAGAGGTTACGAAACCGAGTACTATAAGAGTCACTTCATTCACCATTTCAAGGGGAGGATCCTAAGCTAATCGAGCTAAGTATTCTTATGCCATTCTGAGTTCTAAATTATCCTCCTAAAATCCTTTACTGACTTAGGCATCAGAGGCCATATGGCTCACACCATATCGGTGTGTCCTAATTTTTACTTTTTTGTAGGCTTTTTCGTCCTTAGTTAAACAAATTTACTGTGGATATCCGTTGACCATTTTTCGGTATCAACACAAACATTTCAAGGTTTAAAAATTTGAAATATCACACAATAATATCTTTAAATCCACTTGTATTTCTAGGCCAAGGAAACTTATAATAAGGTGTTATTTTCCAAGTATTATTGGAGAGTGAGAAATCCTAAATAACATGATAAATAAACTCATAACTACCATTACACTTTCCACATTGTGCCTTATGTTCCTTTGAAATAACTCTAGATAAGTAGCGAGAAAATCATGAAACGATTTCCATATGGAAATTTTGATTATAGAAGGAACCATTTAATTTCAAACTTTCCTCCACTAATAACAGATTTCATAAATATGAGAATAAGAACCAACTAATAACGTTTGATGCTAAACGATAACCAAACTTGACAGAATAACACCTATTTCTTTTGTAATGCCACATCAAGGTATCTTCATTATTAGTGAAGAAACAGGGAATAATAATAATAATAATAATAATACTCACTTCATTCGGGTTAAACAAGAAATGAACAAGATTCGAGTTCCACGAGTCATCCAGATGCAACGAGGAATCCAACTTCTCTCTATCTCCCACTCCTCCACAATTCGAAACTTTACAGGTCCACGGCTGAGACACTAATCGTGTGATAACTGTCCATACAAAGAGTTATTTAGCTTCATTTCTATTAGATTTCATGTTCTTTATCAATTTACTAAAGCTAAAAATATAAGAATTGCATGATTTTATATGGAGATTAGGCTAAATACATTACTTTTGTCAATTTATGCATAATAAATATGAAATATGTTGAAATTGCACTTTTAAGGTGTGTTTTTTAATGTTTGTCGCATTTTATTGCTATAAACTAATCAATTCATGAGCATTCATATTTAGCACAGGAAAAGGGAAGTTAAAGACATCAGTTTAGCCATAACGTTATCGATGTTGGCCACATTCCTAGATTAGTACAAAAGTACAGATGTTGAAGGCATTGACAAAGGTAGTGCATTCATTATGTGAAGGGTCTAATTGTACTGTTTTGGTGGATGTCCTGCACATTGGGATTGCTTTTTTGTGTTATTTCTGTTAAATAATATGTTGTATGCATTCAATATGAGAAGGGTTCAGTTGTACTGTTTTGGTCGGTGTCTGTCTCATTGTGATTGTTCTAAGCATTATTCTTGTTAAGTAGTTTCATGTTAAAGTTAGTAATATGAGAACTAAGTAGCTAGCTATGGAAAGGGAAGAAGTAATCACTTACAAAGTAAGCATGTTAGTTAACAAGAGTCGACCGATCATCCACTTTTTGTTTGCTTTTCACTTAGTTTCAGGGGAAAGGGGTGATGAGATGATCATTACTGTTGTTATTAGGTTACTATAGAGCTCTATAGGCTTAGGGAAGACACCTATATCTATCCCACTAATGAATGCAAACAACAACCTTAATGCAGACAACATTAAGAGGAGATGTATTTTAGGTAAAGGCATTTGTTTGCAACATAAGTTATTTTGCTTACCACAAAACTGTCCTAAGTAATGTTCCTTATCTTTGTGGTATTGATTTATTGTTGTTACTTAACTTAGTTTTATTCTTCAAACATGTTTCAATATAGCTTATTATTGTTCAAAATGTTATTTGGCCATAGACAATGTCTGTCGCATAAAGCATATATCCTGCATTTATGTTATAAACTAATTTAACCCATCCTTTATATAAGTGTTCGATGATTCTCAAGTTAGAATATGAAATAAACAAAATAATTAGTCCATGTGAAGATGACTTGGAATTTATTACTTGATTACAATTGATAACACACACTTGTGATTTCATCCGTGTATTGATACTTAGAACATATTCAATGCAAACCACATTATAATGATCAATAGTAATTTTAAAGCACCATTGTACATAATCATCGTGCAAGGAAATAGACACAAATTTCTCATTCTTCATACGTCATTGCAAATCTTTAGATAAGAGGTCACGATCCCAAGAATTCTACGCCAAATGAAGGAACAGTACAAGGTTTATCGACCTCTAAAAAAATCATGATTATACTTTGAAGAACTTGAAATAAAGAAAGAGTCATGTTTATGTTAAGGGTAATGCCCAAAATGCCTAGTAGTTTGTAATTAATAAACAAAAAATTTAATGTTAGACATTTAGCGTGTTATTTCAGTTATTAATCAAGGTTACTATTTTTAATTAATTGCGCATTTAATATACAAATGACATTCAACTATATCGCATTAGTTTGATTAATTGCGATACACCAATGGTTATTTGGATGTACACTTGGATAAGTATGCGTGACATATAAGTGAATCTAGTTTCAGGTTAATAACTTAAAATGTCTCTATTATATAGAATAAGGTAGAATGTCTAAGTCCTGATGACGTTGTTGGTACAACTCGCTTGCAATAGTTGCAAATGATCTGATCATATCATTGTTCATGTAGAGAATATAGCCTATTCAGGCTTGAATCCAAAATTAATTAATGTTTTGATGATAACAAACTTGATTTGGATTACTGATCATTTTATTGTTTCAAGATATCCGTAATGCTCGAAGCAAGAATTCCAACGTAATTTGAATTACCCAAATTGGAGTTAAAACGAAAAAGTGTTAATGAAAACAAGATTGACTGCAGAATACTCGAGATGATGACGTGGCAGCTAAGTGAACATCCTAGACCATTTTAAGATTGACATGTAGAGTCTTGTATGAGTGACACATGACTGGCTTTTGATTGATTTTAAAATTATTAAATAAAATCAATAATTTTCAAATTCAAATTCAAATTCTAAAGTTGCCACGATAGCTTTAGAACATAATTAATATATATTATTTTCTTTAAAATTGATTTCAAATTCAAAATTCATATTCAAAAGTTATGAGATTTATATTATTAGATTTGAAACATAATTAATATTTATTATTTTTCTTTAAAATTGATTATCAAATTCACAAATCAATTCAAATTCAAAAAAGTTACATTGAAGATTCGGAATATAATTAATAATTATTATTTCCTATTATTTCTTTTAATCTCCACCACTCAATATATTTTTATCAAACTTAATTGACAAAAATTAAAGTCAATTTTTTAATTCTTCATTCTTTATATGAATATCATATTGTTCATTAAATTAAATATAACACAATTTTTAGATTTTCAATCCTCTAAAGCTCAAAAGCCTCTTATTGTAGCTCTCTCCAAAGTTCTTCAACTTTGTTTTTTACCTCTTGTTCTTGAGAGAGATTGTGTAGCGATGATTGGTTAGTGACAGAGAAAAGTGTCTATTCACTCTATTGAGAGAGTTAGTGTGTTGTTTACCAAAATTTCAACCATTGTAACGGGTTGATCTAATCCGTGGAAAGGGTTGAGTTTACTCTTGAACTTGTAAAAAGAGTGGTATAACGGTTGAACTCTAATGCGTGGAAAGAGACAAGCAAAATTTAAAATCTCAAGAGGCGCTTGGTGGTGGAGTAGGTAAAGTTTGAGGGAACCATTTAAAAATACTCGTGTCATTTTCTTTAATTCATTTTTGTTTATTTCATTTTATTTTACAGTATTTATACTCAATTTAATTATCATTTGTTAGATAAAATTTGGTTCTCATAATTTTTATTTATGTTAATAGTTATTTTAGTTCTCATAATTTTTATTTATGTTAATAGTTATTTTCGTTATCATAATTTTTAATGGTTCCAAAAAGTTTGATATTTTGTTTTTCTTTAGCATATTAAATAAAAAATCATAAATATTTTAAAAACCCTATTCACCCCCTCTAAGCTTGTCATACCGATCCAACAATTGGTGTCAGAGCAAGCTAGCTAGTTTTAAATTTTTTTATAACTTTATTGTTTGAGCTTTATGGAAAATCTAGTAGGAAAATGTGTTAGTGAAGGAAGATCTTCATCTAGACCTCCTTACTTTGATGAGTCAAATTATGCTTATTGGAAACTTAGAATGTAAATTTATTTAAAATTTGTTGATTATAATTTGTGGTTAAAAATTACAAGAGATCCTGATATTCTTATGAAAATTGTTAATGATAAAGATGTTCCTAAGTTAGGAGGTTGTGATGCTAATGATTTGAACAAACTTGCTTTTAATGTTAGAACTATGAATTATTTATATTGTGATTTAAGTGGTGATGAGTTTAATAGAGTGTCTATGTGTACTTCTCCCAAAAAAATATGTAACATTCTTTTGTAACAATCCGAAGTTTTCAAGCTTTAAATCAAAATTCTAATTTAAAATAAATTGAGTAGTTGTTAAAAAGGCATTGGTTATTATTAGAGAGGTTTATTAAGAGCTATAAATTAATTAAATAGAATATTTATATCTTAATTGGATTTATCTCATTCCAATCAAATCCTGCCAGCTATCAAATCATTGAATTGATTTGACCTAATTTTATTAAAGAAAAATTAAGCTTTTTTCTCTCATTTTTTATCAATGTGTTGTTTCCTCCACGTTTTTCTTCTTCCTCATTCTTCCTCCGGTTCACACACACAAGGTGTGCTGTAGAGAAGCCGCCGCCCATCTCCCTGTCGCGCCAATCAAATTCGGCCAGCTTAGTCGCGATCACCATAGTGCAAAGTTGAACCCACCCCGCCACGTTCATGTTCCAACCGCAATCCACCCTTTGTCGTGTCTTTGTGAGCAAGCTGTGAGAGTTCTTAGGTAATTTTTGTATGGTAAACTGATAATTTGTTGATTTTTGGCACTTGATTTTACATGTAGGTTGTGGTTGGTTGAGACTGATCAATTATATTTTTATGCTATTATTGAGATTAGAATCTTATAAGAATTCTAAAATGAAACTGTTATGTGAGACTGTTATTTAAAACAAATTGTAATTGTATTCATTGTGGTAGACCTTTTGCCATTTTTGTTGGCCATGATCAAATTACAAGTGTTGAAACCTTAAATTCTTTAGCTGGTGAGAGCATGTGGAGATGAGAACTTAAATTAACGAATTAATGCTTTTAACCTATTAATTGCATTTAGATCATGGGTTATTGAAAAGAGAGTCACTTGGCTAAGTTTAATCAACTTTAACTGTGTCCCAAGAATTATTTCTTATGATGAACAAGATGGTGAGGTAACTCTAGAATCCATTTCTTATGATGAATTGTTTGAAACTTTTGAAAATATGCAAAATGACTTAGAAAAATTTGGTTCCAAATATAATATTCTTAGAAAGAAATATAATACTCTTACTTGAGAATAAATTTTTAGTTGATGAAATTGTTTCCTTAAAAGAAAATGGGCAAGTTGTTGTTGATGAAATAAATGTTCTTTTTGATAAAAATGCTATTGATTGTGATGAGAAGAATGTCTAATTACTTGATCAAAGTAAATTTTTTGAGCAAAATTGTTGTGAAAATGATAGTTTAATTAAGTTGCTCATAGAAAATGAATTAAAATTTTTGCAAGAACTTGATCAAGCTAAAGAATCTATTAAAAAGTTAACTATAGGTACACAAAAATTATAAAATAATTGAAGTTGGAAAATCTTATTGTGATAAAAAGAGGTCTATGATACATTGATGAATTTTCTACTCCCTCTACTTCAAAAACTACTTTTGTTAAAGCATCTCATATATATTGTATCTAAGCTTAATATGCCTAAACTTGTGTCCAAGCATGATAAAACTAGCTTTTTGCCAATATGTCATTATTGTCGTGTTGAAGGTCATATAAGACCTAAGTGTTTTAAATTGAGATATGCTCATACTAGTTCAAGAAATGTTTTTTCTCAAAAATTAAGGTTTCATGAAACTCAAGAAAATAATTTATCAAAGAAAAATATAATGCATAAATTTATTTTAAAAGATAATTCATTGCATAATGTTGCTTGTTTCTCTTATGGCAAGTATGAACATAAACCTTATTCTTGTTACTTGTCTAAATCAAATATTGTAAATATCAATACTAATACCATTAGATCTAATTTGAAATGAATTCCAAAATCAATGTTTACTAATAATGAAAGACCCAAGAAATGGGTATCAAAATCTCTTGATTGATTTTTTTTTTTTTTTTTTTTCTTTCTGTGTAGGAGTAATTTCAAGAAACAATTGGTTGCTTGGATTTTAAATTCAAAATCAAATGGTGTAACTACATTGACTTTCTTGAATTCAACTAAAAAAACTACGTATTTGGTAATCTTATATTTTTTAATGATTGAGATAATTATTCCTTGATTGAAATTTAATTTCTTAAACTTTATTATTAAGTGTATTAAATATCTTGAGAAATTTAAGGGTCTTTGTTTATATCAATATACATGATTGCTTATTTTTAGAATTATTGGATATATGCTCTTAACTCTTTGTGCTCAATTTATCTATAACTCTTGTAATTTTATTATTTGAATTAGTATTATCATGAGAAATGATTGACAATATTTATTATTTGATGTATGGAGAGTAATTGTTTAAATTCTTTGAGTTAAGTTTAATGTTTTGATGGTAACTATTATTTTTAAATATATTTGTTATAAAGTATGATATAAAAGTCTAATTTGCTCATATTGTTTTTTTTAAGTATGACAATTTTGATTAAAAAAATATGACAATTTGTGTATATTGTCTATCCTATGTTGAAAAGTTTACAAAAAATGGTGAATTCTTTTTCATAGGTGGTGTATTTATAAAATTGATATATATATTTTGATCTCATAAATATTTTACTCAAACTTGATATGCATTTTTGTTGTAATGAATCATAATTGTCATGAATTAATAATTTATTCCTTAAATGAAATCATTGTAATAAATCCTCTTTAAATATTACTTGGTATCATTATTTATTTATTTTTCATTGATAATCTTATATTTAAATTTTGTTTGATAAACAAATTGTCTTGAGATTAAATTAACTGGTATCCCATACAAATGTGGAAATTTGTTATACCTATTATATATTCATGAAAATTAAATTGTTCTCTTTTTGCTTATTTGTATTATGCCATATTTATTGATTGAATTTTCTTAAGAACAATTTAATAATATTTTGTTTGAGATAAATTGAACTATTCTATTTGAACATTTAAAATATGGTTATATTACGAAGGAAGTTTATGTAGAAACCTCCCGGTTTTAAAGTTTTGATTTGCCTAATCATGTCTATAAGTTGAAAAAGGCTATTTATGGCTTAAAACGAGCTCCAAAAGCTTGGTATGATAGGCTTAGTAATTTTCTTCTCGAAAATGACTTTAAGATGGGTAACCTTGACACTACTATTTTTATAAACACCTAAGAAAATTATATGCTTTTAGTGTAAATATATGTGAATGATATTATTTTTTTGTTCCACTAACCCTTCTTAATGTGAATAATATTCTAAATGTATGCATAATGAGTTTGAAATGAGTATGATGAGAGAACTTAGCTTCTTTCTTGGACTTCAAGTCAAACAACTCAAGGATGGTATTTTCATAAGTCAAGAGAAATACATAAATGATTTGCTCAAGAGATTCAAAGGTAAAATTGCAAAAACTCTTATATGAGCACATCTACCGAACTTGACAAGGATGAAAAAGGTAAATGTGTGGACATAAAAGCTTATCGAAGTATGATCAAATCTCTTCTTTATTTAACCGCAAGTTGACTCGATATCATGTTTAGTGTATGTCTTTGTGCTAGATTTCAATCTTGTTCTAAGAAATCTCATTTGCATGTCATTAAAAGAATATCTAAATATTTGCTTGGTACTATTGATTTAGGCTTGTGGTATCCTAGAAATGTTGAATTTAATCTAGTAGGATATTCCGATGAGGAATTTTGCCAGAAGTTTACTTGATCGTAAAAGCACTAGTGTGGAACTTGTCAATTTCATGGAAGTTCCTTTGTATATTGGTTTAGAAAAAAGCAAAATTTGATTGCCCCTTATCTACTACCAAAGCGGAATATATTGTTGTAGCTAGTTGTTGTGCTCAAATTCTTTGGATGAAACAAACATTATGTGATTTTTGTTTAAAATTCAATAATGTGCAAGTATTTTGTGATAATACCAATGCTATTAATTTGACCAAAAATCCTATCTATCATTCAAGAACTAAACATATTGATATTAGACATCACTTCATTAGAGAGCATGTACAAAGTGGTCATACTATTCTTGATTTTGTAATTCAAGTAATCAATTAGCGGGTATTTTCACCAAGCCTTTAAACAAAGAATCATTTTGTAAAAATAGGCTTGAGCTTGGTAATATTCGTTGTGATACTTCTTGAATTTATTTTTTCTCATATTGATAGGGAGATCTAATTTGAAAAATTCATGTTCTTAAGGGGAGCATTAAAAATTTTATTGAGAGCTTTCATATTGTTACTTTTTTTTTTTTTGATGATTCCAAAGGGAGAGAAGTCTAGAAAAATATGTTTAAATCTTTGTATTATTATTTATTTTCATTTATTCATTGATGCAGTAATTTAGGGAGAGAATTAATGTTTTGAGTAATATTTCAAATATGAGCTTTATGATTATATATTAAATTTTACTTGATATTGTACACATGAACTACATTGATTCTTTTGATCTCGAAGCTATTTTTATTTACAATTTTGTCATCATCAAATTGGGGAGATTGTTGGCTATTGGGCCTTTAATCTCAAATTAATTAATTAATGTTTTGATGATAACAAACATGGTCTGGATTACTAGTCATTTTATTGTTTCAAGATATCCGTAATGTAGTGTCGGAAGCAAGGATTCCAAAATAATTTGAATTACCCAAATCAAAGTTAAAATGAAGAAGTTATGATAAAAACAAGATTGATTGCGGAATACTCGAGATGATGACGTGGTAGCTGAGTCAACATCGTAGACCATTTTTAAGATTGACGTGTGAAGTCTTTGATGAGTGACACATGAGCTGCGATTGTGCTAGTTCAGGAGGCTACAACGCAGTTGGCTTGGTTGACCATATAGTTATCATTGAGACAGACGATTGTTGAAGGTCAGCAAAGGGACCAGAGCCTGACAATTTTGTTTGGCAGGACACATGCTGAAGAGGCCAATGACTGGTCTGTTGCATCTGATGGTGGGCTGAAATTCAGACAGAGGTTAGTGGTTCCTGCTAATGCCGAGATCTGGACAAAATTGTTGTCAGATGCTCACAGTTTGCCATTTTCTTGGCACCATGGGGGTACCAAGATGTATCAAGCTGAAGTAGAGTTTCTTGTGGAATAATACAAAATGGGATATAACAGAGTATGTCAACAAATGTTTGACTTACCAGCAAGTAAAAGCGCCGAGACAGAAGCCAGTAGGGTTGTTGCAACCTTTAAACATTCCATAGTGGAAGTGGGAGGACGTCTCTCGATTTTATATTAGGTCTCCCTAGAATATAGAGAGGTTTCACCATGATATGGGTGATTGTGGACCGACTTACGAAATACGCCTATTTCATACCGAAAGCACTAGATTACTCTGTTGAAAAGTGGGCTTTGTTGTACTTGAAAGAGACTGTGCGCTAGATGCCAGTTAGTATTTTTTTCAGTTAGAGACGACCGTTTCACTTCTCCCTTCTTGAAGGGACCTACCTTATTGCAAGTTTTGTACTGCTTTTCATCCTTAGACTGATGTCACACTGAGATGGTCAACCAGTTTTTGGAGGATATGTTGAGAGCCTGTGTACTTGATTTTCTTGGTAGTTGGAAACAGAGGTTGTACTTAATGAAGTTTGCTTATAAGAATAGCTATCAATCTACCATTGAGATGGCTCCCTTTGAGACCTTGTACGACAAGCCTTGCAGATCTCCTGCATTTTGGGAGAAGGTAGGAAAGAGAAAATTGTTGGGTCTTATGTTGTTGTAGTTGACTAACGATGTTGTTTAGAAGATCCGTGCAAGGATGCTTACTGCACAAAGCCGACAGAAAAACTATTCAGATGTCAGGCGTCAAAATTTGGAGTTCAAAGGAATCAGGTTTTCCTCAAAGTTTCACCCGTGAGGGGTATTCTGAGATTTTGGTCTAAGGGAAAGCTTAGTCGAAGGTTTATTTGACCTTTTGAGATCTTTGAAAGGGTTGAGGTAGTTGCCTATTGTTTAACTTTGCCTCCTTTCATGTCTAGTGTGCATAACGTATTCCGCGTTTTGATGCTGAGGTAATATGTGCACGATCTTGCTCATATCATCGATCACAGGCCATTACAGTTCAATGATGATTTGAGTTTTGAGAAGAAACCGGTTCAGGTTCTAGATAGAGACAAAGAAGTTCCAAGGAACCGAGACATCAGCTTGGTCAAAGTTCAGTGGAGAAGTTAATCAGTTGAAGATGCCACTTGGGAGAGAGAGAGCGACATTGATGCCAGTTAACCCAAGGTGTTCCTACCTTAGATCACTTTAATGAACATAAGTTTCGTAGGGGGGAATATTGTAATAGCCTGGACTTTCATCCTCTAATTTTCTTTCCAAGGTTAGTTTTGTCTTTTGGACTTACCAGAACCTCGGTAATCTTTTCGAAAATTATTTTGGTTTTAAAAATGCTCATTTAAGTCATATCTTGAGAGCGTGAAGTTAGAATTTGAAAACTATGGGTATTTTGATAAATATAACATTATGGGCATTTTGGTAATTTTGTTTATATTTTTCAGCAGCTATAAAAGCCAAAATATCACTTTTTAGGGTCATGACTTGACTATCAAATTTGCACAGAAAACCCCACTTGACGCCTCAGCATTTCCTTTGGTTTTCGTGAAGCATGGATCCCGAGAACGTTGAAGTCAGTGTAGTTGCCGCCGCAAACTGAGCCATATGCCAGAAAGCGTCACGTGCCAAGCTTTCTTTTACATGCATATTCGAGTAGCTAAGGGAAAATCAGAAGCCGCCATTGTTTTCTGCCCAACCAATCGCGCGCACCACACCTAAAATCGTGTCAGTACCGCTGCGCGCGAGGACCAATCAATGTTCGCTGAACGCGAGGACCAATAAGCGATCGCCATTTGCGAGGCCAAACGGTGCTTCTGCCGCTGTCTGCCACCGAGATCAAGACGCGTGTCACACTCCCATTTGCTCGCCGCTTGTGTGTATTGCTTTGGATTGGAGGCCAGCTTTGAACTTGTCAGCGCCTCCCAACCCTAGCTTTGGCCTCTTCCGACATCGCTGCAAAAATTTCGCGCATGCCACACGTCCTGAACTGTCTGGCCTGTCCCCTTTTCGTGCATCTCACGTTCTGGTAAGCCTCTGCTCACGCGTCGTTGTTCACCATCGTATTCAGGTTGCGCACCGCCGCCGGTCTCGCCCAAAAATTCATGGATTTTTCTAATTTTGATGCCCCGAGTCCAATTTTTATAGTCTTAGGTGCTAATTAAGACCCGTTATTCTTGTTTATGCCAGTTTAGGTTGGGAAAGCTTTCGAGACTCGTAGTTAGAGCATTATTTTAGAGGATTGATCAATTTTTTGCCAATTTTAAGAAGTTTTATCCATAGTTTGGAGTCCTAAGAATAAATATGAGCATGTGTAAGATGGATTAGGTGGAAATATAAACTCGTTTGTTGCATTGAATGCCCTGTTTGCTGCATGATTTTTTATTGAATGTTACTGCAATGCTATCAATAAATATATGTTTGTATAGGTTAAGAGATGAACTAGATGATTGATTTACGATTAACTACCATGTTTTCTTGATACACATGTTGAATTGTTAACCGCATTGATGTGAATCTGTGTATTCGTTCTACATATGCATCCATGAAATTCACATGTAAGCATCATATTGAAGGCCCGAGAATGGCATTTCCTTGCAAGGTTAGCTTCGGAAGTGTAAATCATTACCTAAAGAAGGCACGGGAGTGGCATTTTTTGTGAGGATAGCCCTAGTGTCACTGTTATTTTTTTGTTGAAGACAGTGAGACGCATGGTCCTATTAAGCCCCAATATTATCATTGAACATGCATTTCTTGTGATACTTGCTATAAATAAATAAATAAATATATATATATATATATATATTCATGCTTGTACAGATCTCGGTTAGGGATCCTTACTGAGTTTAACAACTCACCCTTTTCTCTATGGGTCTCCATAGGTACGCATGGGCTCTACCAAGATGGCTGATCAAGAGCTGTGAAGACCATGAGTCTGTCATGTTGCGTCTATTTATTTTCCATTCTTTCTACATATGGTTTTATATAAATATCTACATAGAGACATGCGTTGGATATATGTCTTTTCATTGTTTTTTTTTTCGGTTTTTGAACTAGGTACCCATTTTTTTATTTTTATGAACTATTATCGTCTATTTAATAAAGAGGTATTTTATTCATCACCTCTCAGTGTTTAAAGGTCGTTTACTCATGCATTCTGGGGTATCGACCTAGATGGAACCTAGTCTAGATCGGGACTTTACATTGGTTAGATAAAATTAGGTTCACATATTTTTTATCGAACTTAATAGTTATTGTACTTATCATAATTTTTAATTGATTCCAAAAAGTTTGATATTTTGTTTTTCTTGGGCATATGAAAGAACAAAACATAAATATTTTAAAAATCATATTCACCCCCTCTAAAGTTGTCATACCGATCCAACAGAGACATGTTGGTGGGGGTGACTAAGTAAAAATAGGTTTTTGCATAAGACAGGACCAGAAGTCTTATGATTATCTATTCATTTCATATAGACGTACTCGCATCAAATACTTCACTAAGAATAATTGTATGTTGATGTGATCTTAATTCTGAGTGGATTATGAACTCTTGCTTTATAAAAGCATCCTTTGATGTACATGAGTGAGACCAGCTAAATAGCACTAGGTCAATGATGCGAGTCTTATAACGAAATTATTTTCTTGATCATAAAACTTCTAGTCCGGTCTTCTGCTAAAAACTTGTATTTGAATATACCCCACTCACATTTCTCTACATGAACAACTACGATCAGGTAATTGTTTGCATGCAACTCTTGCAAAACGGGTCGTAGAAACAATGTTACTAGAACTTAGGCGTCATTGCCTTAGTTTATACATTGTAGACATTTTAGGTTATTAACGTGGAACTAAATTCATATGTATTGTCTCACATACTTGTCCAACTGTACATCAAAATAACTATGAGCATATCATCATTAATCTAATTAATGCAATAAGGCTGAATTAATGCAATAAGGTTGAATGACGTTGGAATATTAAATGTACAATTAATGAAAATAATAATCTTTATAAATAATCGAAATATAATATTAAATACTAACATTAAATGTTTGTTTTTAATATTCGAACTACTTGACCTTTAGGGCATAACCCCTAACACATATGTGAACCTTCTTTCAATAGTATTTCCTGTCCAATATACATCAGTGTAAACTTCTATAGGAAAATTATGCAGTCATTCTACTTCTTAAATAAACTACCCTTTTTCCAAGCTTACCTTTTATATGTACCTCAAAATTCTATAAGCGGCTTCAAATATAATGAGTTGTTTTCAATGCATGCATAAATTGACTTATCATGCTTATAACGTAGGCAATATCAAGACATGTATGAGATAGATAAATTAATTTTTCAACAAGTCTCTGATATCGAGTTTTACCTTTTATTTCTTCTGACTTTGTTACTTGCAACTCCAAATTATCTCCAGAAGTTTCAGCAACTTTACAACCAACTAATCTTGTTTCTTTGAGTAAATCAAGAACTTATTTCCTATAACTAATAAAGATACCCTACTTTGATTTTGGTGAATTCGATTTTCAAAAATATCTCAAATCCTCAAAGCGATCCTTCAATAATTCTTTAGAATCTCAAGATAAAAAATGCAAAATTTGTTTTTATTTTTTAAATGAGCTAAAAAAAATAAATTTAAAGAGTGAAACATAAACCATACTTTTTCATAAAAAAAGAAGTAGAAGAAAACATAAAATACATAGTACATACATACAAATAAATATAAATGAGCTAGCATATAATTATCATGTATGAACAAAAAGCCAAGGTGTGTTAAAACATGTCAACCCTATCAAAAAGAAAGGCCACTAATAACACACAATTCTCATGACTGTGGGGGAAGAAAGAAAGAGGTTTCAAATTGTGCACATACAACAGAAAACCTCACTATCTTTCTTTCTTTTTTTTTCCTTTTTTTTTGGGTTCCATTAGATTGTTATCCACATGTTTGTAGTGCGTGTGGGTTTGGAATTTAATTTTTCCATTGAATCTATATAATAATGAACAAAAGAAATTAATGAAAAAGGGATTTTAATTACTGATAAAAGAAAAATATAATAATAATAATAATAATAATAATATAATGGATGAGTGGAGAGGTGGGGGCCTTTGCAGCTATATAAATGAAGGCAGATTTCGGCCTCAAACAAGAAAGAGTATCACAAAAACTATACATTCTCTTCAAACATTGTCATAAAAAGCTAGAGCCTTTTGAATTTCCTCAAATATATTATTATCTATTTGGGTCTCAAAAAAAATGGATATTGAAAGGAGAGATTTCAAAGTGGAGATGACCCTGTACACCTTGCCTTCTGAAGATGTCACTGTTGATTGGAGAGGAAGACCCTCCAATCCAGCCTCACATGGCGGGATGAGAGCCGCTGCTTTTGTTCTCGGTAACGCTCTTTATCTTCGACTCTTATCTCGGGTCACATTAAAAAAGAAAAAAAATAGGGTAAGAATTGGAAAAATGTTGAGTTTATGGTTATATGGTTGGTGCAGGAGTGCAAGGGTTGGAGATTATGGCAATTGCTGCAGTTGGGAACAATCTGATAACATATGTGATAAATGAGATGCACTTTTCACTGTCAAAATCTGCAAATGTGGTCACTAACTTTGTTGGGACAGTGTTTCTTTTGGCTCTTCTTGGTGGTTTTCTTTCTGATTCTTATCTTGGGAGCTTTTGGACTATGCTTATCTTTGGCTTTGTTGAACTTTCTGTAAGCCCTCAAAATCCACACTAATTTAATTAACACTCATAATCATCCATCAAAACCTCTCCTAAGTTTCATGTTTATCTAAACCTTTTTAAATATATTACAGATTTTGTATCGACGTAGGAGAACAATAGCTTAACGGCATCTGTGTATACATATAACAAAAAAAGTTGTGAATTTGAATCATCTTCTTCCATTATAGTTGAACTAACAAAAACTAGTTCTAAGTTAATCAATCACTTTATTTGGATTAAAATAT
Source organism: Cyclanthera cordifolia (assembly GCA_037832605.1). Taxonomy (NCBI): domain Eukaryota; kingdom Viridiplantae; phylum Streptophyta; class Magnoliopsida; order Cucurbitales; family Cucurbitaceae; genus Cyclanthera; species Cyclanthera cordifolia. The sequence goes on from JBBMEG010000021.1 coordinate 10,148,607, forward strand.
ATATATATAAATATATATATATATATATATATATATATATTACTTTTCAAGCCATCAAGAAGTTTAAGTCATAATATTACTATATTTTTGTCAATATGAGGTTAACAAAATATGTTACTTTTGAATAGGCTAGGCTCTTAGGTTGAGGGCTATTTTTAACATAATGTCTTCTTATATTCAAACTTTTGGTCTTTGTTGGTGGTTTTTTGTTTTGGTTTTTGAAATTTAAGTTTGTATTTATTCAAATTCTTTAGATGTACTTTAACCTATTATCTTTTAGGTTGGTGTGAGAATCTTTTGCTAATGTATTTATTAAATTTGTTTTTTTAATTTTCATGTGTGGTGTCTCATTGTCTTAATTATTACTATGATTTTTGAATTAGCAAATGGAAAATTAGACAAAAAAAAAAAAGAAGAAAGAATTGAATTGGGATATGGGTGCAGGGATTCATATTGCTATCAGTTCAAGCACATGTGCCACAACTAAAGCCAGCTCCATGCAATAAGATGTTGAGTAGTGGTGATGGATGGGAAGAGTCATGTGAAGAAGCAAAAGGGATGAAGGCATTGATATTCTTTGTGGCTTTGTATTTGGTGGCTGTTGGAAGTGGGTGTGTGAAGCCGAACATGATAGCTCATGGGGCTGACCAGTTCACTGCACAATCTAAACCTCTTTCTAAATATTTCAATGCTGCTTATTTCGCCTTCTCGATCGGCGAACTCGTTGCCCTCACTCTTGTTGTTTGGATCCAAACTCATTCTGGCATGGATGTTGGATTTGGTGTCTCTGCTGCTATCATGGCTTTGGCTTTGATCTCTTTGGTTTCTGGTATTTTTTACTACAGGAATAAACCCCCTCAAGGCCCCATTTTTCTCCCTATTCTTCAGGTAATTAATTTTCTTTTCTTTTCTTTTTTTTAATATTTTACTTATTGCTTAAATGTTTCACTAAGATATTACTCATGTTTTTTTTTCTTCATTTACTATACAAGTAAAATCCCCTTACTTTTTCTGGTCTTTACCTCTTTTTATTTTTTACAATTTTAGGTGTTAAAACTATTGAGCCCTCTTATCTAATTGATTGAATCTAAACATTCAATTGATTAAGAGGGTGTTTGTTTGTAAAATTGTGGATTGTTTATTTTATTCGTTTAGAAATGAAGAGTTATTTTGAGTAATTATAAAGAATAAATTGTAATAATAGCTCGTTTGTATAAGATTTTTAAAGAGTGATTATAAAAGCTCGTTTATAAAATCTCCATAAACATTCAAAACAAACATCCGTAAAAATTATGAACGGAAAATTGAGATATTTTAGTCATTTAACCCTACCTGTTCCATTTTTTTTTCAGTTCCTATTTTTTTTTTTTTTTTTTTAATGGTTATTCATGAATTTTCTTTGGGTTGCAAAATCTCCTTATTTTTTCTTGTCTTTTACCTCTTATTACTTTTTTATTTTTTACTTTCTTTACAATTTTTACGTGTGTTATTATTATTGTGCCCACTTACCATGGAACTTTGCAACTTTCACAGAAAAAATGCTTTCTTTTGTGTCTGGGAAATGTTCCCTAAACCTTATATCCCTTTTCTTTTACTTTGTTGGAATTATTATCTAGGTTTAATCCTTTTCTTTTACCTTTAAATTTTAAATTTTGTTAATTTTTCTGCATTGTGTCTTGCATGTAATTATGTTTCTTAAAACCCTACAGAGGTATTTGTTTATGAGTTTTAATTCAGTCGAAGGTGTTAGGTTTTATTAAATGCTTTTTTGGGAAGTCAAAAAATATATGAAAGAGTACTTAAGTGTCCAAATAAATGCTCCATAAACCCACAAAATAAGTCAATGTGTTTCTAATAAGTGCTCCATAGATCCACAAAATAAATGCTCCAAATTTTTTATTACAACACTCTATTAAAACCACCCTACAAACAAGCAATTAGCTCGAAACTAACAACAAAACCACCACACAAACAAACAAGCTATACAAATATTTTCTAAACACTCCACTAAAACTATCAAACAAACGAGCTATTATAAAAAACAAACATTTCTAGACACTCCTAATAATTCCTCATATTAAACACTCAAAATAAACACTTCATAAAATCTCAAACATACACCCGTTTCTAGTATATGTAGTCTTTCAGTTTCACATGATTGTAGTCTACTTGTCTAGCTTGTTTTACTTGATTTAAGTCTATTAATATTTTTGTGTCTATCATTTAAAGTAATTGAATGAGTTATTACTAGATTTGAATTCTTTTCTAAACATTGTCATGAGTATCACCCTTTCTTTTCTGTTACTCATAAAAGAATCTCCTTAAGAAAAATGTATAAAGAGATAGAGGTGGAGTTTAGTGTTAGATTTAGAGCTAATATTTGAAGGTGGAAGCCCATAATAGTAGAATAAACAAAAAACAAAAGTTGACTCATGAAAAATATAATATAAATGAACCTTATAGGAAACTTGAGATTTTTAATTTAATTAATTTTAAAAGTTGAAGCTATAGTAAGAATTTGAAAGTAAATAGTTTAAGGTTGTGTAGAGGCAAGTGTTTGTTTTGAAGTTTGTGGTTATATTGATTTAAAAAGAAGTAAGATGTATGTGTATGGATTGTTAAAGGATATATTTTTGAATTGAAAAGACATAAAAGTTAGTGCTGTCTGCTGAGTCATTTTGTCTTGAAAAAGTTCAATCAAACTACCTTCTTTCAAAAATATAAATAAATAAATAAATATATATAATATTTTTAATTTAAAATTTTCAGGTCTTTGTTGCTGCTATTTTGAAGAGAAAGCAAGTTTGTCCTTCCAACCCTCAAATGCTTCATGGAAGCCAAATCAGTAATGATAAAGTTTCCTTACCCTCTCATTCTGCCAACCTTACTCCCACTCAAAAGTTCAGGCAAGTCTCTGCTTCAAATTTCCCATTTTCAACTTGTTTTCACTACCTCAATACCTTTCCTCTCCACCCGCTAGGTCCACAACTAAAATTAATTCCCGTCTTCGCGAAATTCACCTTCTTTTTTTGTGGGGATTGGAGTGAGTAATTGACCCAAAATTGGGTTCTCTGTAGAGAAGTTTTTTTCTTTATTTCTAATCTTAATTTTTACAAGTATTTTTTATAATATTTTTTACTTTTTCATACAAAAATATATATTTTCAATTAAGTAGTTACAAAATATATATTTAAATAAATATTTCTACAATAAAAAATATATACATAAATATTACAATTGTAAAAAGAGAAAAAAAAAACTATTTTTAAAATTAAATTAAAAAAAAAATGGAGCGGGAGTGAGAAATACATTCTTCATCCGGTTTAGCTTATGAGAAATCTTTCCACTCGCACACTCCTTCATTCAGATTTTATAAACGAGCTTTTATAATCACTTTTTGAAATCCTTATACAAACGAGTTATTATTACAATTTCTTCTTTATAATCACTCAAAATAACTTATCATTTCTAAACACTCAAAATAAACACTCCACAATTTTACAAACAAACACTCCCTTAGGATGGATCCCGAATAGTAACCGACATCTCTAATCCCGATTAGCTTTATACGTTAACCGTTTGCTTAACTATTTGATTTCTTAAACAAACTTTTTTTTGTTCAAACTCTCTAAAATAAAAAGGGCAATATTTGAATCAGTTTGATTTTTAAAAATATATGTAAAAGTAGACATCAAAATTTAAAAAACAAAGTTATAGGTTGGACTAGTAGGAGTAGGCTCCATTTTAAAAAATAAAAAACATAAAACCAAATGAATATTTCTTGTTTATTAAGAAAAGGTAAATGAATCTGAAAGCCAAAATAATGTATATAAGAAATTTAAAATTCAGGTTCTTGGACAAGGCTTGTATGAAAAGCCAAGATGGGGCAACAAAGGAAAGCCCATGGAGATTGTGCACTCCCACACAAGTGGAGCAAGTGAAGATATTACTCTCAGTTGTCCCAATATTTGCTTGCACAATTATATTCAACACCATATTAGCTCAGCTACAAACATTCTCAGTTCAACAAGGCAGTTTGATGAACACCCACCTCACTAAATCTTTTCAAATTCCCCCAGCTTCCCTTCAATCCATCCCTTACATCATCCTCATTTTCATCCTCCCCATTTACGACACATTCGTCGTTCCATTCGCTCGAAAGTTAACCGGCCACACCTCCGGAATCTCTCCCTTGAAACGCATCGGCTTCGGTCTCTTCCTCTCCACATTTTCAATGGTCTCTGCAGCCATCATGGAGAAAAAGAGGAGAGATTCAGCAGTGAATTCGAACGAGACGATATCGATCTTCTGGATCACGCCGCAGTTCCTTATATTCGGGTTATCGGAGATGTTCACGGCCGTCGGATTGATTGAGTTCTTTTACAAGCAATCTGTGAAAGGGATGCAAGCATTTTTAACAGCAATGACTTATTGCTCATACTCATTTGGATTCTACTTGAGTTCATTATTGGTGTCACTTGTGAATAAGATCACATCAAGTTCCTCCAATGGAGGTTGGCTTAATGACAACAACCTTAACAAAGACAAGCTTGATCTCTTCTACTGGTTGCTGGCTGTGATAAGCTTCCTCAATTTTCTTAACTATCTCTACTGGTCGACGTGGTTCGACGAACATCCATCGCTCTCTCTAAAGCCGCAACAAAATAATGATCTTAATCCTCACCATGAAAACTTCAATACTTCAAAGGACAGTGTTGGTGATCATTGTGTACCTTGATTAACTGATTTTTCACTCTACTTTTCCTTTACTTAAGTTAATTAGATGATATAATTAATCAAGATGATCACTTTTGGGGAGTTGATCAAGGAGTAGTGTTTGGATACAAATATATATATATATATATATATATGTGTATTTAGATTGTATGATATAATATGTGTGCTTTAGTTGTGTGTAGAGAAGAAATTAACTAAATAATATTACAAGTATGAATTCATGTAAATGTCCCTTTTAATTATTTAAAGACTTTTTCACCTTGTCCTCAAAAGAATGACAAAAGTTGCTTTTTACCTCCACTTGAAAAAGAATTTAGTCTCAAGATAAAATAGCCTTTGTCCAAAAGCTATAGAAACTTTTCTTTACAAAGTGCAACACCATTTAAGATACCACCTCAAAAAATATCCTTATCTTCTTTCTTTTCAATGAACTAAAAGAGAAGTATTTGAATTGAAAGAGATTTAAAAAAAAGAAAAAAAAAAAGAGTAGGCATACATACAAATAATAAGGATAGAAAGAATTGAAATTTACAAAAACTAATTAAATCTAGAAAAAATAATTATAAATATAGTCACTTTCAAAAAAATTTATCAGATGTAGTCATTATATTAGCGAGTATTATGACGTTTTTTCTTATAACACATTATTGATGACTATATATACAAATAGTTTAAATTTTAACTATATTTGCAATTATTTTTCACGAAAAAAATATAGATATATGTTAGGCAAAAGTCCATTGGCAATATTCAATGAATTATGCCATCTCCTTCCCACAAATGCACATCAACTTCATTCCTTAATTTATGGGGGACTATATGCAAAACCTTCATTAAAATAATATGAGGATTGACAAGAAAGGAATATGTCAAGTGGAGAGTTGGTGCTTTGTTGCTCAATAAAGAAAAGAAGGGCCCCAAAGAAATCTAGCCAATGTGATGTGATGCATGCACAAGGGTGGGGGTATAATGAAATCACTATAAAACTGAAGTCAAAAAAGGAAAATATAAATAAATATATAAATAGGATTTAATTTACATGAAGGAGGGGAGAGAGGAAAAGATTTATGCAGTAGATACACTATAAAGAAGTATATGTACTAAAGCTTTTAAGTTGTCAATCATACAACTTTATGCAAGCAAACATGTCCCAAACATGTTTTCATGTCGGACTTTGGTTCCCCTTCATCCAAACACTTTATATTGCTTGGAGAAAATTTGCAATACCCCCACCCTCCCCAAACCAATCTTTTTTTTAATTCTGAGCGTCTTGACCAACTTATGCGCATGAGATATAACATTTAATCCTACGACTTTTAGATTCAACAAAACTTATAGATAATAAATTTTAAGATAAGTAATCTCAATTAATTGAACCCATCAACTCTTTAATTATTCAAGGTGGGAATAATCGTTACCAAAGCAATACAATAGATAGAAGAAAGGTCTATGGTTTTATCATGTTTCCTGTGGTAAAATGATAGAGTGAGTTCTTAAATCACTCTTCAACCCAAAAGTTTAAACGAGATAAATTTAAGAAGTTCATTTTCATTTTCATTTCCACATCCACTTCCACTTCCACTTCCAAGAGGATTTTTATCAGCCTATCATTTGATATATCGATCTCATTGATCGATAAACTTTCTTTCTTGAAAGTTGGCTACATGGTAATAACCTGTTTTTTCCTTGAGGAACAAATCAAATAATAAATATTTTTTCATCAGCAGAAATAAATAAGAACTATCAATCGTAAAGCGTTAGGTGTATCCACTCCAATCTCATCCAATAACATGACATAATCAGGATGCAGAATTATCTCCTTACCAAAAAAAGGTCTTATGCTGCAATGTTGGGGAAGAGGCCCATTAAAGCCCAAATTCCTTAAGCCCGTAGATCTTCTATTAGCTCCCTACAAATTTTATTGGAAAACTTATGTCAAATTTAGTAAATAATTATAAATATACACACCTTTCAAAAAAAAAAAAAAAAAAATGTATTGACTGCGAGAATAAATATTATCACGTATTTTCTTATAGTACAGTATTTATTGTTGTTTTGAAAAATGACAATGCACAATACTTCTCACAATAAGTGAGGTTTTTGGTCATCACCAGTTATCTATCTAAATTCTAAGTCTCTCCAGCTCACATCAACAGTCAAAACAAACATTACAGTGTAGCAGTTACAAGCTCTAACCACCTAAAGTCATTAACCACCTAAAGTCATTAACCACCTAGGTCCTACCTAAAGCTTTTATCAAGTGAGATTTACAAATAGAACTGTAATGTAATATTGTGGCTTGATACTGAAAAATTGAGAAGAATAAAACTGTACCAAGCTAGATTTTCTCGTGGACATAGGCATATTGTTGAACCACGTAACTACTGTGTAAAATCTTTTCTTATCTCTTCTTACTTTTTTTCTTGTAAGCTGTTTTTATCTTCCTTTCATGGATGGATCTTATTGACTCTCGCACGTAAGAAAAAAAAGAAAGGTAAGACGTAGTACATTACATAGCTTTCTCATCTTGAAAACAAGAATTAAAGAGAAAGAGACACATACCTGAAAGAAATCATTTTAGAAGCTCATCGAAAAAGAAGAATTCAGCTATAATTTGACAGAGCTTCGCTTGTCAAAGAGAGACGCAGATCATAAACGAAGGAGAATGAGGGGAACAGTAACTCAAAGAGGGTTTTGATCGGCTTTTTAGTGTTGTTCTACATGTCACGCAAACAGAGAAGTTAAAGACACATCTCGGTTTCTCTGGCATCATCCGGATCGTTGATTCTTCTGATCTGGTTCAATCAGCAATGACTCGATTTCATTTGGATAGTACAATTGGTTTGGATCTGGTTACACGAAGATTAGAACATGGGCTGCGATTTTCTCTAGGCTTCACTTTCTTGGGCTTGATTGAAATGAGAACATAGGATGACTAAGTTTTGAAATATACAACAATTTTGGTATAAGAGCCTTGCTATTCGAAGAAGAAGAAGAATCACAAATCAAGAAACAGTCGAAGAATTGAAAAATGAAGCTTAAAAGTTCAATGGTAATGGACAAGTTCAATGGTAATGGAGACTTTGCTTTATTGGCTAAGAAGATCAAAAGCCATTGAGGCTCTAACCAAGGAATCTTCATCAATCTCAAAAGAAAGCAGGACAGAAATGGAGGATATAACAGCTAATACTACAATAATGCTGAACTTAAGTGACTTCATATTCAGACAGGTAATGGATGAAGATTCCATTTACAAGGTATGGCTCAAAGTACACTTACTATTTGATTAAAAAAAAAAAAAAAGATCTTCCCAACAAGTTATATGTTAGGGAAAGATTGTTTTCATTCAAAATGAACTCATCAAAAAGTCTAACTAAGAACTTAGATAAGTTCAAGAAACTGACTCCTTAGTTCAGTAGTTCAGGGGAAAAACTCGATACTAAAAGTGAAGCAGCCATACTTATAAACTCAATTCATGATGCTTTTAAAGATGTCAAAATGCTATGAAATATGGTAGAGACATTGTTAATGTGGAAATTGTGATAAATGCTTTGAAATGCATGTAATTAGAAATCAAGCATGAAAATAAAGCTAATGAAGGTGCAAAATTATTGTACTCTAGAGGCAGGAATTTCTCAAAAAGACAGAAGAAAATTTTAAACTAAATAAAGAAAAATCAGTCTTGAAATACTTCTTATGTCACAAAGAAGGACATTTCAAGAGAGACTGTCCTGAAAGGAAGAAGGAGTACAAGAGAAATTTAAAGAGGGATTCTTAGAGGAAAACCTTTCACAAAATTGGCTCTTCCTACAAGAAAGAATACAAAAGTAGAGAAGGTACATCGAATGATCATAGTAAGTCAGATACGCATGTTGGAAAAGGCAGTTTAAGCTATGCTGATGGGTTAGTTGTTACAAATACTCAAACCATGGATAAAACTGAAGAAAATGAAAATTGGGTCATGGCCTCAGGGTGTACCTGTCATATGACCTCAAACAAGACATGGTTTGTAGAATATAAATCATGAAATGGTGATTTAGTTTAAATTGGAAATAAACACACTTGTCAAGTTGTGGGAATAGGCTTAATAGTGTTTAAACTCTCAGATAAAAGAGAGGTACTACTTAAAAATGCGAGGTATGTACCTAAAATTAGAAGAAATCTAATTTTCTTAGGGATGCTTGATGAACAAGGTTGTACATTCCTTGGAAAAGATGGAAAACTGCAAGTTCTAAAGGAAGACAAGAAGATTATTTGTGGAGAAAGACACAATGGCCTGTATTATCTAAGGAATGTATCAATTCCTAGCTCAGAACTGTTTGCAAATTCCTCAAATCTCAATGACCTAGAACTGTGGCATCGGAGGCTTTCTTATATTAGTGAACAAGGATTGATATAATTGACCAAGCAAGGATCGATTAAAGATATAGGGATTAAAAGGCTAAGGGAACATTGTGTTCTAGGCAAAGCAAAGAAACTAATTTTTTCAAAGGGAGAGCATTACTCAAAGGGTATTCTTGACTATGCACATGGTGACCCTTGGGGGCCTGCTCAAACTTCCTTATGGAATGGTGCTAGATATTTTTTTGTCGATTATAGATGACTACTTCAGAAGAGTGTGGGTTCTGTTTCTTAGATTTAAAGATCAAACTTTTGTAAAATTTCTGGAGTGGAAGACCAAAGTAGAACTTCAAACTGACAGAAAACTAAGATTCTTAAGAACAGACAATGGCCTAGAATTTCTAAGCAACAACTTTAACTCTTACTGTGAAAAGTTTGGGTTATCTAGACATAAATCTACTATATACACTCCTCAACAGAATTGAGTGGTTGAAAGGATGAATAGAACTTTGATGGAAAGGGTAAGATGTATGTTGTCAGAAGCAGAAGTTGATGCAGAGTTCTAGGCTAAAGCAACTGCCACAACAGCATATACAATAAAAAGAAGTCTCAGTACTGCGATAGAATTGAAGAAACCACTAGCATGATGGACAGGCTATCCTCCTAATTTGTCAGATCTTAGAGTATTTGAGAGTGTAGTCTTCATATATAAGAGACAAGGAAAGTTAAAACCTTGAGCTCTGAAATGTATGTTCATTGGATATCTTGAAGGGACAAAAGGATACAAGGTATGGAACTTTGAAGAACAAAGATGTTAGTTAGTAGAGATGTGATCTTCAATGAAAATAAATTCTTTATGAGCTCCAACTCCAAAGAATATTATGATTTTAAAGGAGAAGGTAAACTTTCCAGTCCTACGGTGGAGCTGCTGAGAGAATTTGATCATCCTAGATCAGATCCTTAAGATGACTATCAATCAAAATGTCAGTCAGGACAAATACAAGAAAAATCAGAGCCTACATCAATTGATGATCCCACGGGATCAAGCTTTAGAGCTCAAATGCCTAGAAGATAGATTAGACCTCCAACTAGATATGCTCAGGGTGACTTTGCAAACATAGAAGGTTCAGGAAAACTTGAAGAAGAACTTTATTCACATGAAGAAATGCTAAGTGACAAAGATAGAATCAAATGGGAAGGAGCAAGAATAGTGAAATTCAATCACTGTTTAAAAACAACACTTAAGATCTAGTGAAGCTACCAAAGAAATTCATTCCTTGCAAATGGATTTTTAAAAGGAAACTAACTGGAACAAAGAATGCAGTAAAATACAAAGTCAGATTTGTAGTTAAGATTTTTAGACAGAAGGAAGAGGTTAATTAGAATGATTTTTTTTTTCCAGTAGTCAAGCACACATCCATAAGAATCCTTCTAGCAATTGTTGCCTGTGAAAATCTAAAACTTGAACACAGACGGAAGTAACTACTACTTTCTTTTATGGAAACTTAGAGGAAGAAATCTATATGAATCAACCAGGAGGGTTTTGGACAGAAACAGTTGGTTTGCAGACTCAATAAATCTCTTTATGGATTAAAGCAATCTTTTAGATATTGGTATAAGAGATTTGATGATTACATTATAAGCATAAAATTCATCAGGAGTCAGTACGTCGCTTGTGTGTATTACAAAAATGTTAATGAAGACAATTATGTTTATCTATTACTCTATGTGGATGATATGTTACTAGCTGGAAGAAATATGGAAGACCGGAAGAATCTAAAGAGGCAGTTGAGTTTGGAATTTTAAGATGAAGGATCTAGAACCAGCCAAGATAATCCTAGGAATGAAGATCAAAGAGACAAAGGTAGTGAAAATACGTTATTTCTATCACATGGCATTTCTGCTAAAAATGTGCTAGCTAAATATAATATGAACAACTCAATGTCTCTGAGCACACCACTAGCTCAACACTTTAAGTTGTCGGCTAAATACTCTCCAAAAAACCCGGAAGGAAAAGATGCTACGGAAATAGTTCTTTATGCAAATGCTATAGGTAGTATAATGTATTTGATGGTGTGCACTAGACCAGACCTCGCTCACTGCTCAAGTCTAATAAGCAAATGTATGGGGAATCCTAGTAAATCTCATTGGGAGGCTACCAAATGGATACTCAGATATCTAAATGGTTCTATTAACAAAGGTTTGATGTATAAAACTTCCACTGCCAATAGACCAGTGGTAAGAGGTTATGTAGACTCTGAAAATCCAAGGGATCTAGACAAAATAAGATTACTCACTGGGTATGTCTTTCTATTAAGGACAATCTTATCAGCTGAAAGTCAACCTTACAACCAGTAGTAGCTCTTTCTACTACTGATGCTGAGTTTGTTGCAGCAGCCGAAGCTATTAAAGAGGATATATGGTTGAAATGAATCTTAAGTGAGTTGTTAAGGTATGAGCAAGAAGTATTTGAACTATTGTATGACAATCAAAGTGCAATTCATCGAACGAAGAATTAACAATTTCAAGGTAGGTCTAAACACATAGATGTACAACTACACTTTCTGAGAGATATAGTTACAAAATGAGTAGTATCAGGAAAGAAAGTCAAGACCGAAGACAATGCTTAAGATATGTTGACCAAAGCAGTGAACAAAGCAAAGTTTGATCATTTTCTGTGTCTAATTAGAGTAGTAGAGAGTTCTATCAGCTAAGACATTACTTCGGAAAATCTAGGGCATTACATTTAAGGAGGAGAATTGTTGTTTTGATAAATGGAAATGCACAATACTTCTCATAATATGTGAGGTCTTTGGTCATCACCATTCATCAATCTAAATTCTTAGTCTCTCCAACTCACTTCAACAGTCAAAACAAACATTACAGTTTAGAAGTTAAAAGCTCTAACCATCTAAAGGCATTAACCATCTAAGTCCTACCTAAAGCTTGTATCAAGTGCGATTTATAAATGAAGCGTAATGTAATATAGTGACTTGATACTGAAAAAATATAGAAGAATAAAATGGTACCAACCTAGATTTTCTCGTGGACATAGGCATATTGTTGAACCACGTAACTACTGTGTACAATCTTTTCTTACCTCTTCTTACTTTTTTTTCTTTTAAGCTGTTTTTATCTTCCTTCCATGGATTGATCTTGTTGACTCTCACATATAAGAAAAAGAAGAAATGTAAGAAGCAGTACATTACATATCTTTCTCATCTTGAAAGCAAGAATTAAAGAGAAAAAGACACATACCTGAAAGAAATCATTTTAGAAGTTCATCGAAGAAGAAGAATCTCATCTCCAATTTGACAGAGCTTTGCTTATCAAAGAGAGACGCACACGAAGAAAGGAGAATGAGAGGAACAGTAACTCAAAGAGGGTTTTGATCGGCTCTCTAGTGTTGTTTTATGTGTCATGCAAACAGAGAAGTTGAAGACACATCTTACTTGCTCAGGCATCATCTGGATCATTGATTCTTATGATCAGGTTCAATTAGCAACGACTCGATTTCATCTGAATAGTACTGTTGGTTTGGATCAGGTTGCATGAAGATTAGAACATGGGCTGCGATTTTCTCTAGGCTTCACTTTCTTGGGCTTGATTGAAATGAGAACATATGATGACTAAGTATTGAAATGTATAACATTTATAATAAACTATTAATGACTATGTATGCAAATATTTTAAAATTTCCCAATTTTATTTCATATATTTTTTGTTGTCTCGAGTCTCGCATTTGGGTTTTATGCTATGTGGTTACGTGAATGTTTTTAAGAGTTTTTTCGGTCCTTATATATTGAGCCATTTTTACTATTGACCTTCTTACGCTTGAGTATACTTTGTAGACATCACAATGATGAATAACATATATTTTTATCTTGGATTATTCTAGTGTAACTTGTTTGCTTTCATTTGATGGTATTACAGTACATCATTGTTAGTTGTACTCTCTAGCTACATTCAACCGTTTCTCATTTATTAGTAGTTAATTCATTAGTAGTTACTCATTAATTAGTTTTGGTATATAGAAGAAAAGCTTTGTATACATTTTATATAAAGGAGTCAATGGTCAGCACTTGATATGGTATCAGAGCAAACGCTTTCACTTCTAGAAAAATAATTTTGCCCTCTTTTGAGCATTGTTCTTCAAACCTCATTCTCAAAGAAAATGGCTACTTCTAGAAGCCCAGCCACAAAAGAAGCAAACATTGGTGCTCAACTAAACCCTCTTCACTTCTTTACAGCTACGACTCTACTTGTAACTCATCCTTTTGTTGGAGCAGAGAACTATGCTTCTTATAGATCCTAGAACTCCAATACAAAGAATAACTCACAGACAATCAACACAAACTCAGTGGCTCAATCTCTTGATTTTTTCAGTAGCTTGAATGAAGACCAATATTCTCAATTAGTAGAACTTATTAACTCTCATATGAAAATAAAGAAAGTTAGTTGTAATGATGTGATCTCCACTTCAGGTATTTTTTCTGCATCATTATCTTTTATATGTAGATCAAGTTCTTGGATCATAGACATAGAGGCCTCACGACATATCTCTCATAATTATCACTTGTTTCATAATTGGAGAAGGGTTCATAATTTGAATATTGCTCTTCCTACAATTGTAAAAGTTTCTGTTGAATTTCCTGGAGATATTCGGTTGGATAGCAACTTGGTTCTATATGATGTTCTTTACATACCAGAATACACTTTCAACTTGATGTCTATTAGTTGTTTACTAGCTTTTGATAAAATACTCGTGCATTTTTCTAGAAAGTGTTGCACTCTGCAAGACAAAATGAGTTTGAGAACGATTGGCAAGACTGAGTGTGTTAATGGTCTCTACTTGTTAGATCTGAAAAATGTCCATACAGCTTGTTCTGTATCAGTCCAAACTTGGCACAGCAGGTTGAGGCATCTTTCTTCAAAAAGACTCGATATGATGAAGCAAGATTTGAAGTTTTTTGGCTTTGCTCCCAAATACTGTAAAGTTTGCCCACTTTCAAAGCAAAAAAAATTGTCATTTTTATTTAGTAATAGTGTATCTAGTAACTATTTTGATTTGATTCATTGTGATACATAGGGCCCTTTCAAGGTTCCAACATATAATGGATCGAGATATTTTCTAACTATTGTGGATGAATCTTCTGGTTATACTTGGGTGTTCATGATGTGTGCAAAATCTGATGCTCAATTAATCTATAATTCTTAAATTTTTGAAGCTTGTACAAACACAATCCTCGATAACTATCAAGGTGTTTAGAAGTGATAATGCTCCAGAACTACGTTTTAAAGAATCTTTTGAATCTATAGGAACTTTAAAATCAATACTCTTGCGCCCGATACTTCCCAACAGAATAGTGTAGTAGAAAGAAAGCACAAACACTTGTTGAATGTGGTGAGATCTTTCCTTTTTTAGTCTCAAGTACCTATAAAGTTTTGGTGAGTGCATTTTAGGAGTAATGTATGCTATTAATCGCATTCAAATGCTTTTGTTGTCAAACAAAACACTGTATGATATGTTACATGAGAAACCTGTGAATTACTCTACAATGAGAACCTTTGGATCCCTTTGCTATGCATCTACACTTCAAACAAGTAGAAATAAGTTTGATCCTTGAGCAAAGAAGAGCATATTTCTTGGATATCCTAGTGGAGTTAAAGTATATAAACTTTATGATTTGTCTAAGAAACAAGTATTTGTATCTCGCTATGTGATTTTTCATGAAGACAACCTTCCATTTTTTACTAAAACTACAAGAGAACAGCACTTGGTGGACAAATATTCCCTGATCTGGTTCTGCCTTATCCTGCTTATAGGTTTCTCTGTTGGGAATTGTGGGGCAGGTGCATGCATTTAAACGAGGTGGAAGTGTGTGAATAACAAAATTTTCACATTAATTAATCTAATTATGTAGATTTAGATTAATCCAATTAATCTACATGCAATTTACCATAGGTAATTTGACATGTTGTGAATAAAAACTCACCTTGGTTGACGCCTCTAATCAATTCGGTCTTTATGCTGAAGAAGATCACGATCAATTCCCTGAATCTACTGAGTAGGATCACGATCAATCCTTAGACTTTCTTGATTAGTCTCCTCCAATCCTCCAAGCTATATCTTCTATGCTGCACTAAGTGCTTGGTGAGAAGTTTTTTAAAGAAGGAGCTTGAAAATATTTTTCTCAGGAGGAAATAGAGAACTCAATTGCAAAAAGGTTTCTGTATTTGAGAATTAGGTTACTCTCAATTGAGTGACATGAGAATGAAGATCTCTCGAGACTCATAGTAAAGTGAATCTTTAAATTAGGAAAATATAATATCTTTTAATATTCAATAATAAAAGATATTAGAAAAAATAAAAGATTTTCACATCCCAATTTAAAATTAGTTTTATTTATTTTCAATTGATATTTATCCAATAAATCTCAACTCCATAATATATCAAATATATTATAATAAATAAATCTCTACAACTAATATATCCAATATATTAATTTTTCTAAAAATAATTATCTAATAATTATTAATTCAATTGATATGTCCAACATATTTAATTAATATTCTCCATTTAATAATTATCCAATAATTATTAAACAAATATGTCTAACCTATTTATTAATTCTGCTTTAAATAATTAACCAATAATTATTTAAACTTTAAATACGTCCAACATATTATTAGCTAAGTTCTCTCAATAATTATCCAATAATTATATGTAATTAATTTTTCAAATAAATTAATTTATCAATTATTAATAGTTATCCAAAATATTGAATTAATATAATTAATATATTAATTAGTTAAGCTTATCTATTAAACTTAACACTCCTATTAATTATGTCTAACATAATTAATTTGTGAATTTTAACTCTTCAAATTCATTCTCTAATAAAACAGTGTACCAACAAATGAGCTAGCCGGGGAACCGGTGGACCTATTGATTGAAAGCTACGACAACTTGGGATTCAATCCCTTCTCGTTAACATCAGGCTTATTTCACTAAAGGTATGTGTTGAACTCTCTCACACTTTAGTACACGTGAGCGTCCACGGATATAATCGATCATTTGTTATATGATCGATCATTCACGAGCTTGTTCGTAATTCACAGTTGAGACAAGAAATTCGTTCTACCTCTATGATTATATCTTTCTCCTTAAGCACCAATGATTTCTCTAATGAACCAGTTGTTTATAGTTACGCTATAAATCAGTGTCCTCTCGGCCCAATGAGAGGCGGGTACCATTTATTCAAGTCCTAGAATCAGTTCTTAAAGGAACAACTCTGCATCTTCTACAATATTAAGGAAGCGTTAATTCCTTCTTGTGACGTTGCATTCCCAGCCAGTCACTACGACAATCCCTAACGTGGGAGGCTTATTGACTCATGCACATGAAAGGACACTTTCATAAAGCAGAAGTTCGCAACCCACTGAGGCTTAAGATCACATCGACATAATATCATCCTTAGCGAAGTAGTTGATACGAGTCTACAATGAAATTAGTAGCTCGATCATAAAACTTATGGTCCAGCCATATGCAAAAACGTTTTTTTGCATAAGCGTTCCCACTCACATATCTCCACATGAACAACCAGGATTAGGTTGTTTGTAGCTATTGCAAAGCGGGCCGCACCCACAGTGTTACTAGGACTTAGGCACCCTAGCCTTAGTTCATATACTGTTGACAATTTAGGTTACAAAATTTGAGCTATATCCACTTGTATGTTCCACATACTTGTCAAAATGTTCATATTAATAAACAAGGATTAATTGACATTAATCCAATTAATGTGATAAGGTTGAATGATGTTTTGAATATTAAAAGCGCAAATTTATGAAAAATAATAACTTTTATTAATAACTGAAAATGACATTAAATATCTAACATTAAATGCTTGTTCTTAAATATACAAACTATTAGGCCTTTAAGGCATAACCCCCAACAAGGTTCAGGAGCGCCTCAGGTTCATGTTGGCGTGGCCCAATTCGAGGCTACGTCCTGCGAACGTGGTCCAATGGGGAAGCCACACGCGTCCGTTGGCGAGAGGCAAACTGAAGCGAAAACACTAGTTGGTTACACAAACGGACGAGATTGGCCCAAGGGTCTGACGGCACTGATACGAGCCAGATCTGTCGCGTGCTCTAGTTTGTTGAGGCGAGCGCTCTAAGCTTGCAATTTGGGCGAGGGGCGGTGCAAATAGGAGCTTGACATGCGACACGATTGTACAAGCTCTTACCTGTGAGGCGGCGGCGTTGCTGAACACACGGTCTGAAAAAGGCCTCTCGAGTAGTGTAATCATAGAAATAGAGAGGGTGAAGGTTGCGGTTCTTGATTGCTGAAATAATGACCTAAAACTCAATTTTTGGCTTTTTATGCAGCTGGAAATGTAATACTCCACGTTGTTTTTATTATTTTGGGGTTTATTTATACTTTTAGAACTTTGTCAAATGTTTGTTTAGTCTAAATTGATTTTTTTTTTTTTTTTTTAAGTTTATTGTTTTAGAATTTGGTGTATATCTTGGATTAAGGGGGAATGTATTGGTTAGGATTACTAGATTGATTTAGTTACATGAATTGATTATTAAGCAAATTGAGATTTTTTTTTTTAAGGGATATTGTGAAGAATGGAAGAATAAATGCCCACCATTCATTTGAACTAACTATCTTCCACTTTTTCTCCTATTTTCTTTTCCTTTGAAAAATATCCTCTTTAAACCACCCAAAAAAGGATACGTACTATAAGGAAAGAGAAAAGGAAAAGCAAATAATAATTTATTAAATAAAAAATTAATTTGGGGTTTGTTTTTTTTAAAGCGCTAAAGCACAAACCCCAAGGCTTCTTCTACCTCAATCCACCACCCACGATTGAAGACCACACTCCTCACCACCAAACACCCCAGCCTCCGATGCACCCTTTCCCACACTCAATTCGAATCTGCACATGCACACCATCGACCATGACGTTGCACGTCGTTCCCCTCCCACGCGTACAACACCGTCCATCGCTTGAACTAGGTCGGCGATGCCTCGCTAAACGAAACCTATACCCGAGGTTCGATGTCGTCTGCGTCTTTTGGTCCGTTCAGATCTGCATTGCTTCGAATCGCAACCTGTTTTTCTAAGGAAGAAGTTTGGTAAGGTTCCTCCTATGGGTTTGGTTTTGTGTTTTTTGTCCTCAGAGACCATGTGCAGAAGTTGGGCATTCTTCTTTAAAAAATAATAATTGTTGATGCCGAAAATGGTCAGCAGATATCCACAGTAAGATTTTTTTTAACTAAAGACGAAAAGGCCTGCCAAAAAAGTAAAAATTAGAACACACCGGTGTGGTGTGAGCCACATGTCCTCCAATGCCTTAGTCAATAAGAGATTTCGGAGAATAATTTAGAGGACTTTAGAATGGCGCAAGAATACTTAGTTTAGGATCCGTCCCTTGGACTGGAAATTGACTTGACTCTTATAGCAGTCGGTCTTGTAACCGCTGCAGCTCACTTATGATGATATAATGGCCGACCGTTAGAAACTTTCGTCATTAAGCCGGGTTCGAATACAGGCGTAACTCCTCACCGTTACCCTTTGGAGGTGTAACAATCTTGACTTTTGAGTTACTTGGATTTGGTCGACTCTTCGGAGAGTCCTGACCTCCACGACCAATCCACCCGGATTGACCTACTCATTGTAACGGGCGAAGCCATGGGGTGCAGCGCCTCCAAACGTTACTTGGACTCAATCGACTCTTCAGAGAGTCCTGACCTCCACGGCCAATCCACTCGGATTGACGTACTCGTTGTAACGGGCGAGGCCACGGGATGCAGCGCCTCCAAACGTTACTTGGACTCGATCAACTCTTCGGAGAGTCCTAACCTCCACAGCCAACCCACTCGAATTGACCAACTCGCTGTCGAACCCGAGAAAGGTGAGGCTGCAAGGGCTGACCCCCAGGGGGTCGAGGCCTTCCTTCGGGGGGTCAGTAATTGCGTGGCTGACCCTCGGGGGGTCGGCAATGTCGTGGCCGACCCCCTGGGGTCAAAGCCTATATTTGACCGACCCCGGGGGGTCGGTGTTGGCTAGTTTGTCCTTTAGGTGAGTCTCAACCTCTTTCGAGTCTTTCGGGATATTTTTGGCTTACAAGATTACCCCCACTCTTCATTTTCGAGCTTCGAGAATTGCTGGATTTTGAAGAGTAGTTTAGCCACTTGCTTCTTTTTTGAAGTTTCGGGATGCTAAAGAGTTAACTTTTTGTATTTTATGGAACTATCTTCTTGAAAATTACTTAGGCCATATTCTTTTCCAAGAACATATTTTCCTAAATAATATCCAAAAAATAAAAATTTTAAGGTTATGTGAAATATTTATTTTAAGAATAATTATATTAAAATTGCCATATTCTATTTCTAAGAATATCATTTCCAAGATAATATTTTTATTCAATAAAAAATCACCCTCTCTTTTTAGGAAAATATTAATCCTTTAGAGATTTCCCATAACCTAACTTTTCCATAAAAACACCCTTTCAAAACTACACTCTTTTTTTTACTACTTTGACCGAAAATTGTTTCTCACTTGGCTAAAATTTTCGATTATTTCAAAGTGTGGGAGGAGACTTGTTGTTCGTTTTAGATTTTTGAAAAGCATCCGTCGCTCCTTACTTTTTGGTATGTACCTTCCTTTTTCCGACTTCATGCTACGGTTAGGCATATTTTCGACCACCTTTATTTAGGCACTTTTTCGATTTTTTGCCCTTTATGCACCTTTGTTTAGGCTCTTTTTTCAAAAACTTGCCCGTTAGAGTACTTTTCCGAATTTGTAGGCACTTCTTATAAAAGTCTTGCCCGTTTAACTTCCTTTCGAAATTCTTAGGCTACTTAGGCACTTTTTGCAAAGTCTCGCCCGCCCAACCGTTTTTTGAAAGTGGTAGATTACTTAGGAACTTTTTATAAAAGTCTTGCCTTTTTAACCGTTTTTTGAATTTCATAGGGTACTTAGGCTCTCTTTGTCAGAGACTTTCCTTTTTCCTAACTTCGGTGCTTGCAGATTACTCGTTACTTTGGCTGTCATGGACCCTTCATCTGACTATGAGATCGAATCCCTCCACCTTCGGGCTACCTCATCTCTTAAGAGGACTCGACGGAAAGCCCTGGCAATAGGGTCAGGATCTCAGATGGTCGCGTTCGTCTTGACTAAAAAGGACTTGGATCACCTTAGAACCTAGTACCTTATTCCTGTCGAGGTTACCTTTCGGCTTCCGCTGGCTTCGGAGACCTACGCCCATCCTCCTCCAGGTGAGCTGGCCCTTTACACCACCATGTTCGACAGAGGAGTTCGGCTTCCCCTTATACCTTCTCTTCAAGAGTTCTTAGGTATGGTCGGGTTCGCTCTAGCGTAGCTGGCTCCCAATGCTTGAAACTTTTTCTTCGGCGTCCACAGTCTTTGGGTTTGCACCGGCTTCGAAGGTTCCTTCAGCGCCAGAGACATTTTCTCACTTTACCGCTTCTGTCAGCATCCCGACGTCACCGTGGGCTGCTACCTTACTCCCATAAGCAAACTTTCTCCTTTGGTGGTGTGCCCTAATTTTCAGAAGGGGTGGAAAGCTCGCTGGTTCTTCGCTAGAGGACCTTAGGCAGCTCCAGAAGCCGAAGCTTCACTGGAAATTCCCACTGCCTTTGGAACATATGGTATGCTTTCTTTCGCCTTGGCTTTTCTATCTTTTGGCATCGTACTAACATTTTTGTGTTGTTTCCAGTGCACAAGAAGCTAAATCCCCGCTCTCGGGTAATGAAGTTTTACAAGGTT
Source organism: Cyclanthera cordifolia (assembly GCA_037832605.1). Classification (NCBI taxonomy): domain Eukaryota; kingdom Viridiplantae; phylum Streptophyta; class Magnoliopsida; order Cucurbitales; family Cucurbitaceae; genus Cyclanthera; species Cyclanthera cordifolia. The sequence continues at coordinate 10,169,488 of JBBMEG010000021.1, forward strand.
GTTATAACCTACCTCGAGGAGGTCGCTCATAGTGCCCAATATCTGACCACAAACTCGTTGGTGCTTTACAACCTTCTTCCAAACTCCTCAATGCCAGCTGACTTTGACTCGAACTCACCCCTCCCGTAGGAGGGATCCGTTCCAGGTATGTAGCTTACTTTTTCTTCTAACTTAGCATATCTCGAATACTGGAAACGTAAGTTAATGCTTTTATCGTGTTTAGCCGCCATGGACTACGAGCCTTCGTTGAGGCGGGCCTTTGATGTAGTGACGTGCCAAACGTCTCGCCCTCATGCTAGGTCTCCTACCAACAACACGAAGGACCTTACTTTAGAGGGCTGCCCCTTCCACCTGGTGACGATGGAGATCTTCCTTTTCCTGAGGTCCTAGAGGACTTGGATGTTGGGACATATTCGGAGTTTGATGGACCCAGCCTTGGATTTAACGACGTCTCTTCTCTGGCTCGGACCAGCTCGTGCACGCCTCAGACGCGTTTACACAGCCTTCCCCTGGTTTCGACTCGTACCTTCTGTCAGGATCGTACCGTCCTACTTTGGACCTGCAGGAGGAAAAGTCTTTGGCCTCCAACTTGTGGAGTGAAATGGAGTCTTCTTCGGCTCCCTTCCCTTAGAAGACGCTTCCCAGGTTTTGAAAGACGGAACCTCTCTGAGCTGACTCTCGGACTTCCACCGAAGCAGCCTGAAGTCTTGCTACTCGCGCGTGCCAAGAGGACTTGTCCACTATTGCTCGCATTCGACGAGAGTTGGCTTCTGCAGAAGGAAGATAAAGAATGCTTCCTATCTGGCCAACCTTGTGAAAGACTCTCCTGCCTTTGTAATTTTAGAGAACAATTCCAGCGAGGCTGCCATTGGCTGGGCATTGAACCAAATCCAAGAGGGAGTTAGTTACGGCAACCTCCTTCCTCTCTTTCGGTCTCTTTGTTCCAGCACTGCAGAAAAAGTTGTCGACCCTTCCCTGCCAGCCTTCGAGTCCGGACTTCCAAGTGATACAGCCCAAGCTGCTTACTACGACTCCCGCATCTTTCAAGGCGTGCCCGAAAGAAGTCAGGCTCTTCCAGCTAGGACAGCACTTGCCCACGCCGGACCCAATCGACAAACTTCCAATAGGTGCAGCTCCGGGAGGCCTTGATGACTTTTACGTTGCTTTCCTTTTTACTTGAAGCATTTTACTTTGCAGTCTTTACTTTTTCCTTCTAGGTTGTAACCCATGAATCTTTTGACTTTGATTGAATAACAATTTTCTCTATTTTTCTATCTTGCAAACCCCTAATTTATGTTTATGAAAATAGAATCATTATACTTAAATTAAGATGGACAGAATGAGAAAAATAACACTTTCATTCATCAGCAACTTGAACTACAATCTACGGAAAGTGTTTTTCAAGTGTTTAAGCACTCCAAAGATTGAGGATCTTATTGTTGAAGGCGAAACTAGTGTTTCCTTGCTAATTCCATGCAGCAGCTTGACGGGGATGCTAGACTTGTCTAGGATCTTTACCAGCACGGTCTTGTCCCCCTTGGTTTCGTAGGCTGCCTTTGACTTTGCCAAAGCATCAACTGACACTTTGGGACCTGGGTACTTGCTGAACTCGTACCCCCACATATGATGTTCCTTAGACAGCCTCACCTGGAACCAGTCCGCTTTCAATAGTCTTTTACTTTAAAGACTCTTTACCACGCCCCGTAGGGCTCTGTGGTAGCATTCCCTCGAGGATAGTTGTCTCTTCTAACTTGTCCCACCCCCATAGGAGTAGGAAACTTTATCACCTGGTGGTAAGTCACACGGCTCCCCTTAACCCATAAATCGTGGGTCTTTCAAGTATTGCGTTGTAGGCGGAGTTGTTGTTCACCACCAAGAAATTGACGAAGTGCAGGACTATGTTGTCCCCTTCACCAAAGGTTACTGGAAGCTCGACTGATCCTTCAAGGATCAAAGTGCTCCCGCCAAACCCGACTAGGGGTGTCAAGTTCGGCTTCAGCTTTTCCCTTCCCAGCTTCATGGCGTGGTAATCTTTTAGCGACAGCACATCCGCCGAACTGCCTCCGTCGATAAGATCCTTCTAACGCGAATGTTGGACACGGTCAAGGACACCAGTAAGGCGTCATTGCGGTTGGTGATGTACTGCAGCCTTAGCAGCAGTGAAGCCTAGTTGCTCGTCCACTGCTTCCATTATGCGCACTTCTTCGCCACTTAGTGCGCCCAAGGCCTGTTTCAATTTGTCCTTCCGACTTCGGTTGGACTCTCCTCCAACCAGCTCTTTGATGATGGTTCTAATCTCCGGCGGTGGTGGTGTCGCCTTTTTCAGATGAGGGACTTTATGGACTCCTTCAGGTTGTAGCAGTCCAAGGTGGCGTGGCCATGATACCTATGAAATAGTCAGTATTTGCCTCTATTCCTTTTGTTGGATCCTGTCTAAATTCGACTAGGCCATTTTAGCTTCTCTTTATCTTGAATCTGCATCAAGATATGCTCGACGAGAATTACCGTGGGAGTGTACATCTCGAACCGGCTAAGGGGTACCCCCCGTCGTTCGATCTTCTCTTTCTTCACTAAGCGCTCTTTTTCCCTTTGTTTTTGTGATTCCTTGTAGTCAGCTTCGCGACGACTGCCTGACTTCTCGCGCTCTAGAATGAAGCGCTTTTCTTCTGTGCCTCATCTGGACTTTATGGACTTGCGCTTGAGCTTCCTGAACCATCTTCGAGTTGATCTCGTGAACGTGAAAGAAAACATCATGCACTTGATTGCCTCTCGGACTCCATGGAGTTCTATCCATGCGCGATAGGTATCCAGGTGCTCTACAGGATCTGTAGATCCATCATACTCCTTGATTTCAGGGAGCTTGAATTTTGCTGGGACGGACGCCTCCATGATCTCATCGGTGAAGGGAGAGTCGACCTGGTCGACCAAGCTGTCCAGGTCTAGTCCGTCTTTGTCCTGCGCCTTCTTCATGCTCCCCAACTAGTCTTGGAGGAAATGAAGCTGGGCCAGCCAAGGTTGTGCCTCGGTTCTGTCACACCCCACCTTTGTTCGGTGTTGGTTGAGCACATCCTTGAGATCCGCTCCAAAGTTTGATCCCGTCGTCCAGACACTTGGAGTTTTTGGGGGATGTGGGGTTGATAACCCTCGAGCTGGCTACTTCGCACTGACTGCGTCCGAGAAGACTTCGTTGTTCTAGATCAAATCCTATGGTGGACCCAATGTTCTTTCCTCCGATCATTACCGCTCAGTCAAAGTCATTCGACCAGTCTTCAGTGTCAGGAATGAGACTTCTTCGGCACCTCCGTGGCTAGGGCTTTCCCTTTGGTAGGGTCCCGAACCAACGAAGCTGACTTCGCCGTCGCAACCTTTTTCTTGGTCAGCTGTCGCTGCGCCGCCTTCTGCGGCGCCTGCTGGTTCCCAACAACAGCTGTTTGAGCCGGAGAAGGTTTCCGGAACAATTCCACTAGGCGACTCAAACACTCTGCCATTTCTTGCACTTATTCCTCCAAAGTCGTATACTTTGGATCCGCAAGCTCTGGTTGTTGCCTGGTTAGCGCACCCTCAAGATCCGGGTTGTTTTTGACATGAAAAACGTCATGTCCTCTAGAGGCAATCCTCATCAGAGCGTGCTCAACGTCTGATTCTTCATCGACATTGTGGTGGTGGTCGTTCTCAACGTTCGTCATTTTTACAGGAAAAGTGTTTGGATTTAGCATTTTTTTAGGTAGAACACTATCTCGTCCCCACAGACAGCGCAAACTATTGATGCCGAAAAATGGTCAACGGATATCCAAAGTAAGAATTTGTTTAACTGAGGACGAAAAGACCTGCAAAAAAGTAAAAATTAGGACATATCGATGTTGTGTGAGCCACAGAGCCTCCGATGCATAAGTCAATAAGAAAGTTCAGAGAATAATTTAGAGGACTTTAGAATGGCGCAAGAATACTTAGCTTAGAATCTGTCACTTTGACTGGAAAATGACTTGATTCTTATAGCAGTCACTCTTGTAACCGCTGCAGCTCACTTATTGCGATATAATGGTCGGCCATTAGAAACGTCCGTCATTAAGTCGAGAATGAATACCGGCGTAACTCCTAATAATTACCTTTTAGAGGTGTAATGGTCTTGACTCTGGAGTTACTTGGACTCGGTCGACCCTTTGGAGAGTCCTGACATCCAAGGCCAACCTACTCGTGCTGACCTACTCATTGTAACGGGCGACGCCGCGAGGTGCAGCGCCTCCATACGTTACTTGGACTCCGCTGACTCTTCGGAGAGTCCTAACCTCCACAGCCAATCCACTCGGACTGACCCACTCGTTATAACGAGCGACGCCATGGGGTGCAGCGCCTCCAAACGTTACGTGGACTCGGTCGACTCTTTGGAGAGTCCTGACCTCCACGGCCACTCCACCTGGATTGACCTACTCATTGTAACGGACGACGCCACGAGGTGAAGCGCCTCCAAACTTTACTTGGACTCGATCGACTCTTCGGAGAGTTCCGACCTACTCGTTGTAACGGGCGATGCCACGTGGTTCAGTGCCTCCAAACGTTACTTGGACTCGGTCGACTCTTCGAAGAGTCCTAACCTCCACGACCAACCCACTTAGATTAACCTACTCGTGCCGGACCCGAGAAGGCTGAGGCTACAAGGGCCGACCACCGGGGGGTCAAGGCCTTCCTTGGGTGACTTCCAAGGGAGCCGAACTTGATTGGCCGACCCCGGGGGGTCAAAAACGGCATGGCCGACCCCCTAGGTGTGGCTGATCCCCGGGGGGTTGGCATGGTTTTGGCCGACCCCCTAGGGGTTAAGGCCTCCATTTGGCAGACCCTCGGGCGATCCGCGTTGCCTCGTTTGTTCTTCAGGTGGGTCCCTACCTCTTCCGAGTCTTTTTGGATATTTTTGGCTTACAACAATAATAATCAGATTATCGTGTGTCCTTTGTCTGCTCTTTACAAATAGCTTGGGTAGGAAGTTTATAAAATTATTTGTTGTCGGATTAGAACTATTGACAAGTCTTGGTGTTTTCTGAGTTTAAACAAACAATTATGGATTATTGATAGGTACTTAATTTCAAAGGAAATTGGAATTTAATTTCAAGTTTATGAAGGGGGCTGACTAAATTGATGCGTTATGTTGAGTATTGCATGTCTAGTTGCTCGGTTATCAATTTTTTAGTATGATGTACTTCATTAGGGGAGTTTTTACTGAATATTTTTCATTACTCACTCTTTCTCTGAAACAACGTTTGAAGTACATGAGATGCTAGATGGGCAAACTCTGGAGGCTAGAGGCAGACCATGAATTTGGGATTTGAGTTTTATTTTATTAATTCCGTATTTTTTTTATGAACTATATGTCATTAAATTATCTTTCAAATAAAAAGTATTGATAGGGATCTAAAACTGTTTAAGTTGCTTGTTTTACTATGATTTAATTTTGCTTAATTGATTGAAGGATTAAATTTGTTTTTCTTGAGATGCATGTTTTGTTGAAGGGTTTTAACTGTCTTGGTGTTCTTTAAAGGAAAAAAAATAAAAGCATGACTAAAGACTCGTTTAGGACTCATCAGAGTCGGGTCTTTACAGTGTAGGATCGAAAGGCAACACTAGAGGGGGGTGAATAGTGTTTCCTAACTTTTTAGTTCCTTAAAAATAATTTTATGATCTAAAATTTGTTAACTAAAAACACTCAATAAATAAATATGAGATGCAATAATAAAGTA
>JBBMEG010000021.1:10183181-10206987 GCA_037832605.1 Cyclanthera cordifolia
ACGTGTCCGAAGAGTGTCCGGAAGTGTCGGTGTCCGACACGTGTCCGACACGGACACGTTGTCAAAATAGAAGTGTCTGTGCTTCTTAGCTCATTTTCTGTTTTTCTGACAAAATGAAGAGATTTCTTAACTCCATAATTGTAAATCCAAAATTTCAGTTCCTCTTGTACTTTACAATCTCTTAATGCAAGTCCTTTTTTTGAAAAAAAATACAATTTCCATGATAGTGCTATTAGGCTATTTGTTATTCAAATATTTCATTATAACCATGTTATGCACACTGGAACTAATATTAGTTCTTAGGAACACTATCTAACCTCAAAATATTTGTTGTTTAGAAATTTATAAAGAAAACATTTATACTTGAGGTAGGTAACTACCAAAAGATAAACCAAAAATTGTTACTTTTTAGAATGGTTGCATCAGATTACTATATTCAGTTTCCTTGAGAAATATACCGCCTTCTTCAGCAAACTTACCAAGTAGAATGACTAGCAAGGAAAATATCTACCGACCCCAACATAGTATTAGTGTGAAAAGTCCAATGCATAAAAAGGAAGAAAAAAAATGTTCATGTAGATAAACCTACTGCCTTTTTTTGTGCCATTCAAGAATGTCCTCTGTTCCAAGAACTATCCATCCAAATAGAAAATAATAGACTCCACAGTGAAAAAAATAAAAGATCAAATGCATCTGAAAAGCAAACCTTGTACGATTTAGAGATGCTATAGCCCGAAGAGCACTGCGAATCATGTCCTCATTACGATCTACTTCTTGTTTAACAGCATCTTGCTTTGGCTTGAAGTTGATAGTCTTTTGAAGAGGATCAACCAGAGAGTCCAAAACTGGAAAAATACCAGCATACACATCAGGAAAGAATCCTTTTTTTTATTCGAACTTACAACCTCAGGGTTTCTAGGTTGTATATGCTTCCACTTCATATTTCACATCTAAAAATTTGTTCTTCCAGGTCGTACATGTTTCCAAATGCTTTTGGCATATCAGGAAAGAATCTTAAAAATGAAAAAGTATTAAATGTGTTGATCGAAGAATCAACCAACCTGCTAATACAGCTGATGGGCACTTCTCAGCAAGCTTTGATAGAATAAGATGGCATGGCATCTTAACATCGTAATGATCTGTAACAAAAAGAACCAAGTGTGAACAGATTGCAAGCACACATCAGTATTCCAAAAACATCAAACATTATGATAGATAAGCCCAATTCTTTGAATTACAGCATAACAAGTTGTTCGTGGCATGCTATCCAGACAAGACCTGACCATGCCATTGGCCATTGCCAATAAAGCAAAAATTGAAGTTGAAAATTTTGTTGATAAGAATAATGTAGTTTCAAAGATAACTCACCATCCAAACCAGATTTAAGATAAGGAACAATGAAAGATGATGGGTTCACTTGGTCAAGACAACTGTCGAGCAATGTATCCACACATTCAAAAGCAGCTTTCCGCAACTCAAGCCCATCATCCACAACATGCTTAAAGGGACCAAGATCCACTGTTCTTATCAATTCTTGCTGCATCAAGGTTTAAAAAGCATCAACTTATATAAGTTCAAAGGAATAACATATTTTTTCTAAACATATGCTCTAACATGACATGAAATTATGTAAAATCCCAGGTCAAAAGCAATGCACTATTCTTGCTCTCATTGTATGTGGTGTGCGATTTTAGATGCTTTTAACTGTAATTCTTACTTACAACCTATAAAGCATGGACACTTCATTTTGGGCAGAGTGTCCGTGTCGGACAAGTGTCAAACACAGACACGCTCGGACACGTCTCGGACACAAGAATTGAAGTGTCCATTTTTTTTTTTATTATTTAATAACGGGCACGGCTAGGACACGTTTGCAAGATTTTTTTTTTGAAAAAAATAGTTTGTTTAACTCAAATAAGATGATCATTTTGTTTCTTTTAATTAGGCACTCTTAAAAAGTAAAAATCGCATTTTTTATCTTAAAATTAAAAAAACAAACAAACATTCAAAAATCGCCTCACCATTAATCAATTAAATGTTTCTTTTTCTAAATAAAACAAGAGTCGCCTTATATCCTTCCACTCAATCACCAACGAGTCCCCTCTCTTGTGTAAATCTCCAAATCCCATCAAGCAAATGATTTCTTAAAAAATATTTAAGCATAGAAAAAGAGTAAAAATCAAAGTACTTTGAATAAAATCATTTATTGTTTTCATATTATTTGGTCTAGTTATTATTATTATTACTACATAAATAAATAAAATTGACGTATCCTAAACGTGTCCGTGTCCTAGTTTTCTCAAAGTTGGCGTGTCGCCGTGTCCGTGTCCCGTGTTTGTGTCCATGCTTCTTAGCTTACAACTACCCAATCTGGTCCATAAATTCTCATACCACATAGCAATTCACTGTTATTAAATCTCAACATTTCGTCTATAATGTCAAATATCTTTAAATTATCTTCCGGCTCCAATCTTCAGAACCTATACAATAACGAGCTGAATATGCTTTCGTTTTTTAGTATACGTATATAGAGGAAGATTTCATTCACATAATATGGAAGCAGCAATAACTCAGGAAGAGCACCGACTTGAATTCATGCAAAACAAATCTAACTCATCATACCTTCACAATTGTTTGATCATAAAGAAGCGGCAATAACTCGGGAAGAAGCCCCTTTACAAGGTTGGGTTTATTGTGGGCAAATGTACTCAAGGCCAAGACAGCAGCACGTCTAACATGCTGCATACATTCAAAATCATGTTAATATTAAGAATCTCAATCCAATGATCCACCAGACACCGGCAAACTGTAACTTGATAAACTAAACAGAGGCAGTAAAGCAACTCAAAGACGGACTAAATATGTGATGAATTTTTGGTGCATACACGATCATGATCCTTTATAAGCATCAGGAATGATGAGATCTCAGGGTATATAATCTCGTCTATCTTCTCAGGTCTCTCAACTATGGAATACTTGACAGCAATTACAACAGTTGCTCTAGTGAATGCTGCCGGACTTGTCGTCCTTACCTAAACAATGTATTGGGACAAAACATGCTAGGTAAGAGTTCAAGTAATCATAGCTCAAAGAAAACACAAAATGAAACTTTATCATATACCTTGAGAGCAGGAACGAGTTTTCCAGGTTCAATAAGAGCAATCTTACCAAGGCACTCAGCTACAACATTCCTGACTCCCTCTTCCTCGCTTTCACTATGATTAAAAAGTAGATTAAGTATCTTTTCGACACTTGAGTCCTGAAACTCAGCTTTATCCACAGATTGCCTAACTATTACCTGCAAAATCGATCAAAGTTGCAAACTTTCAACTGGAAACTGGAAGATAAAAATACAAAATCTGACTCTGGCATCTAATAATGTGCATACCTCCTTCAGTGAATGAAGCAAGAGATATTGTTTCTTCTGTTGATTATCAATTTGGTCCAATATAAAAGGCAAATATTTGGACAGGTTACCAACAGCAATATTACCAAGAGCATAGGAGGCGGCAGACTTGATCTCTTCAAAGGGAGATAGAAATGATTCGATAACAATATTCTCTATGTGAGCATGTAAACTCAAATCCTTCCTTCTCCCAATTTCTCCCAGACAAAGTAATGCAAGGTGCTGCTTAGCCTGAATTTTGCAATAGTAAGAAATATTAGACAACGGAAGACAATTGGGCTAAAGAACAAACATGAACTATGAAAATAAATAAAAGAGTCAGATTCGTATGCAGAGTGGCAGACACGATTAAAGTTGGCTTGGTAATACTATGAAATATAAGTTTATTTATTTATTTAATATTTAATACTTAATACTAATTAAATGTTAAACTATAGTTAAAATTATATATATTATTATATATCTATATATACTAAAAAAATAATAATAAGTTAGAGGCGGGGCGGAGAAACGGGGGGTCGGAGATCATATTCCCCATCCCCGTTTAGTCACCAGGAAAATAAATTGGCCCCACTCACTTCCCCATTCCCCGTAAAAATTGGGATTCACTGCCCAGTTTAGGGGAGGTCCCCACGTGGCCCTGGTCCCGTAGTTTAAATGGACATTTGTAAGTCTGATACCAGCTTGACTGCTTGCTTCTTGGGTAGGAGAAAGATGTAGGTTTCACTCAGACTCGCATGAATGATACCATTCTTAAAGATATCCTTCGACACCCCTTTAACGTCTTCGCAGAGGATGTTCCAAGATTTTTTAAAGAATTTTAAAGTGACCCATAATGTTCACAGAGAGGATGTGGGGACCTGCCCCAAACTTGTTCATTGGGATTCACCAAACTTGTTCACAGAGAAGATGTGGGGACCTACCCCAAATGTGTCTTCACTAGGATTTAATTTGCGGGCAGGTCCCCACCTTATGTTCACAGAGGATGTATCCTAGAGCTATTAATTCCTAGATGTAGGTTTCACTCAGACTCGCATGAATGATACCATTCTGCTTAACCTCTAGTTTAACATCAATAAGCAAATGAGATCAGGCTTCAAGGCTTAGTGGAACAAGTATTTCTTCCTCTCTGTAACTCAAATAATCGGCCATTGGTTCAAAATACAAGGTATGGATCTTTGTGCGTGAGAAGGATGAGAAAACGATCTGTAATTTTTGGCTAAATGTGATTCAAATAGGGATGGTTGATTGGAAGATGAACGTAGTCTTCAATGTTTTTGAATGTGCGGTCGTTTGATTGGTCAAAGGATTCTCGGGGAGGGGGGAGGAGGGTGGATCGCACATGTAAAGGGAGGATAGGGATTGGCCGAAGAGAACCGGAAGGTCCCAGCTACAATATTGGCATTCAATGTGATTAGAGGATAGTTTGAACTAGGTTCAGTGTGGCAAGCTTGGATTGACAACTCTTTGTTTGCTAAATCCATTCACCAAAGAACACCATCCTTCCTGGGCTAACCTAGTGGTCAATAGAGTCTAAGAGAACCAAAAGGTTATAGGTTTAATCTACGATGTCCACCTGCCTAGGAATTAACACTTCCGAGCTTTTGCAAAAGAAGTTTCAGAGCCATTATTTTCAACCTTCGGTGTCCCTTTTATGTTTCAACTCTTCGAAATCAGGATTACATGTGTTGTTCTTTTGCCTATTCTCCTCCTCTTGCTGGTCTCGACTTTTTTCATCTTTTGGACTCAGTTGGGTTTTCAATTGTAATGTAAGGCAGAACGTTCTGAAGTTAATGTTAGTATTAGAAAGTAGATAGTGTAGGCATCCATCTCAAAACCAATTGACTATGAGAGGAGTAGCACACCCTATCTTTAAACATGTTGAAGAATCCCCACCTTTCCAATGTGGGACATTTGCCACAAGGTGATTATTTTCAACAATCCCCAACATGCCCCATCAAGATGGCACCATTTTTGGTAAAGCCATCTTGAACTAGATCCAATTTTATGGCCCAAAATATACCCGCTTTGGCTCACTCGCTTGGGTCCTATCAAACTCCTTGGGTTCATCAAACGTCTGCTTAAGTATGTTGCCCGCTTGGGTAGGGTCCTCGATATTTTGGGGACTAATAACCTGGAGCTCTGATACCATATTAGAAAGTAGATAGTGTGAACATCCATCTCAAAACCAATTGGCTATGGGAGGAGTAGCACACCCTATCTTTAAACATGTTCAAGAATCCCCAACTTTCCAATGTGGGACATTTGTCACAAGGTGATTATCTTCAACAATCTCCAACAGTTAGGACCTTCCTTCCGAAAAAAAGCGCGGGTTTTGTTGGCAAACGCGATTAAGAGCTTACTTTATGAAATTTGGTGGGAAAGGAATTTGCATAACTTTCAAGATCTTCACCAACCATGGAACTTCCGTTATGATTCAGCTTGGTTGCAATCTTCTACTTGGGTTGTTTCTTCAAAATCTTGAGAGATTCTCATTACAGCAAATCCTTCTTAATTGGGATGACTTTCTCTAACTTTCCATTTTCTGCTTTCTATTTTGGTATTTTGCTGAGATTTGAATTTTGTCTTTTTTTTCTTTTGTGCTCCAGAGGTCCTATTTTGGAGCTTTGTATTTGTTTTGTTTTTTTCTTCTTTCAAGAAAATGTCCCCATTTCTGAAAATATCTACGTTGTCCACCTACCTAGGAATTAATTTCCTACAAGTTTTCTTAACGTCGTTGTAAGATCAAGTGGGTTGTCTTGAGAGAATGGTTGAAGTACACAAAGGGTTGTTTGAACGATAATTGTGGAGAGATTACTTTGAGTGATTAGAAATGAGGGGTTATTTTGAGTGGTTATGAAAGAAAACTTATAGTAATAGCTTATTTATATGAGGTTGTTATAGTGTGATTATAAAAGCTTATTTTTAATAACTCATAAAACGACATCTGTGTGGATAAGAGGCATTCTCCATTGGTGTTAACCCAAAAATGGTGTACTCTCTACACTGCTATCTGTTGTGGGGTTTCCAGTTTGCTTAAAATATTTTGTGTTATGATTGGCTTGGAATAGAGATCGTTGTGCTTTGATGGAGGAGGTGCTTCTGATAAGGAAAAGTCTTGGAACACTAGCTTCATTAGAATGATGTAGGGTAATTGGCTTGAGCAGAACAATAAGATTTTTAGAGAGGTCAAATGTTATTGTGTTAAGGTTTGGGAGGCGTTGAGGTTTCATGCATAGTTGGGGGCATCATCTCTTTTGTAATTATGATTTAAGTTTAGTTTTGTTGGAAGTGGAGTATGTTTCTATAGTTAGTTCTTCGACACCCTTTTGTTGTTGGACTTGTTTCTTGTACGCCCCTGTTTTTTATTCATTTTTCTCAATGATAGATCATTATTTATTTTTCACAATGATAGCTCCGTTTCTTAACCAAAATAAACATTGTTTGTATAAAAGAAAATTTCACCAAAGAGCAAACAACACATGGGACTTTTTGCATCCGAACAGAAAGTTAAACAAGAGATCTCAAAACAATAATTTTCTCAGGAAAGAAAAACGTATCTAACCAAATACTACACAATTGGCATTAAGTTATATTTTAAAATTCTATTTTATTTCCTTGCACGATTGATTGTACATTTCAATCAAGTTAAAATTACCCATCACGCAACACCTACCCAAATAGCACCAATTTCAGACCAATAACCAATAAACAAGAAACTGGTCCACCAAAACACAGTGTTCCAACTTCCAAATAAAATTATGACTAGATTACTTACGTTATGATAGTTAAAAATTTTAAAAGAAAGAAAGGAAAACGTACACAAACACTTACAGAGTTCGTACTGCTATCATCTTTAAGAATTTCTGTTAGCATTTTTACTGTTGAAGAGTACTTTTGATCACCAGCGGCAAGACACAGTACAGCAACGCATTGCGCTATCGAAAACAAAGCTTGTTTTGCAACACCACCTGATTGGGGAGATGGTTTAGCACATGAAAGAAGAGAGTCTAGCAAGGCATCAAAGCTCGTATTTGCTGAATAAACCATTGCAGTAAAAAAGCTCTGTAAAGCCTGCAATTCATAATAGACTCACAGTTCTTAACATGAAGATATGATAAAGCAGGGTACATAGAACATAAACGATCACAATGATATGGATACCATAAGAGCCTGCCCCTGCAGAAGTGAACTTTTAATCAACAGAAGTGCCTGTGGAAGAACTTTGTTCCGAACAGCCAGACCAATACTTGGGCTCGACCTCCTATCACCCATCAAGGTGCAACATAATTCCAATGCAAGGGCTGTCATATGCAAGTCTGAATCACTGCCAAACGGATGTAAAATTCAAACATGAGTGGAACAAACTACAAGCAGGGGAATAGGTAAGAATGAAGGGAGAGAGGAATAGCAGCTTTCAAGATTAACACCTTATCAAGGTCGAAAGTTCTACAATAATGATTTCATATGCTGAAGGGCCAATTTTATCACCATAAGCAGTTATAAGAGAATTTAGAGTCCCCAAAGTGGCCTGTCTCAATGCTCGATTGGCCTGTTTCTCCCCAGAAAAATAAACAAAAGAACTTTACGTGTACATTTATCAAATTAACAGCCAGTAAGAGAAAGAAGCAAGTGTTTGCAAGTGCATAATAATCATTACTGACCACAAAGAGTAGTTTCCTTACCTTCCGGAGAAATGCAGTCAACTCTGATATAACATGCTCTAAAACACATGACAGGTCTATTTGAAGGGGAGAAGCAGCAATGACAGCAAATGCCTGGAACCAAATAGTCAAATTGAAGCAAACATCATATTTGCTAATAAACAGACCCATTACATTTTTGTTGGAGAAGAGAAGACATAATACTACCAGATAAATTATAAAAGATAGGAATGCGTTAGATGTTCACCCTAAGCCATATATCCAAGATTATGAAATAAAACCATGAGAACAGAGTTTCAAAACACTGTAGCAATTCACAACCAACTAGATGCATGAAGCCTTACACAATCCAAATACACAGACCACCCAAATCCATCAGTCTGCAAGCTGGACAGGAAGTCACAAAAACCATTTATTTCTTAACTTCGCATCATTTTTTCACAGGAAACTTAAGTTTTATCAATAACTGAAAAAGTTACAAAAGATCCTATTCTGAAACAAATTGCAAGAAACTTTGAAATAAGATAAGATAAAGCATAGTCTTTACAAAAAGGCCAGTGGTGGCTCCAATAAAAGGTCATATAGATAACAGATTCAATAATTTCATTGTAAGACTTATCCTTATTATTTAAGATGCAATCATTTCCCTCCAACAATAGCTTCAAAAAGAAAACATAGATGAAATTGCAATCCCAATTTTTTATAACTCTCTCCTTTGGGCTTTTGTAAGGACCTAAATTCCCTTTAATTTTCTAGAAAAGGCAAATCGAGAAGTTTCTTAATAGGTTGTTATTGTGAGAGTAGAGAGGGAGCCTCTTGAGGGATATAAATAATGTAAAGCGAAGAGTGTTGAGGGAGGTCTACACTTTAGTATTCTAGAAAGGGCATTGAGAAATAAGGGAGAATCCCTACGCACAACAATATCTCATTGTCAACCTACTCACAGCTATGGTTGTTCACCTTTTCAAAATGAAAATGTGTGTCGGATTATCTTATATAATCTCCCTTTTTTGTGCATCAATTATGATATGATAACGAAAGTTTTGTGTCTTTTCGAAAAAAATCCCCAACTATATTTTCTTTTTTTAGAAGAGAAACAAAATTCTTTGATGAATGAAATCCCGAGCTACTTGTTCTTTAACATTATTCTTGATCTTCCCTCCCTTAGAAAATTGACATGCTCTGAATCTGTCATTGCAAAAATTCTCTAACACCTACATGCATCTCCACATATTTCCATCCATTCATATTTTGTACTCGGAGATAATTTTTTGTGGTTACCTTAAATGGCACAAGATAACAGAACTACAAACCTGAAAATGGCCAGTTTCTAGTGTTTCATATAATTTGAAGAAATATGGTGAAAATGGACGGTGAAATAGCAAATTAAGGACAAAAAAGTAAAAGAAGGGGCTAAAAGATAAACCTAGAACTCAAATGTATTTCAAAACCGGAAAGCAACAAACCAACCTTAACAGCAGTAAGTCGAGTAATCTCATTGCCCATCCGATCAACAAGAACTGGAAGGCAGGTTGCTAACTCTGCTTTGAGGTTGTCACCAAATGTAGACACAACGAGCCCCATGCAAGTAATTGCGCACTCCTTAACTTCCTGAAAGATAACATTAGAAGTTGGATTAACTGGCATTCATCCTCCAACTAATAACCATCCCCAAGTTTGACCACTTTCATTTTAGAAGCAGAACCTTTCATATTTTTTGTCAAAAAGCAGGAAAGAAATAAAGGAACATAAACCAAACAAAACAAGGAAGATAAAACAGCTCCAATAAATCCAAAGACAAAGGCGCAAGAAGAAACAAACTAAAATAAGACGAAAGGCCACCGAAAAAAGAAACCTAAACAATACTAACAAAAAGCTCCCATAAACAAAACCAACTGCAAAAACTACAAACCCGGAGGCCTCAAGACAAATTGCAAAGCTCACCCCTACCAACTAAACAACAGACAAACCCAGCCGTT
This sequence comes from Cyclanthera cordifolia, assembly GCA_037832605.1. Classification (NCBI taxonomy): domain Eukaryota; kingdom Viridiplantae; phylum Streptophyta; class Magnoliopsida; order Cucurbitales; family Cucurbitaceae; genus Cyclanthera; species Cyclanthera cordifolia. The sequence goes on from JBBMEG010000021.1 coordinate 10,193,231, forward strand.
GATTTTTCCTTGATAACTTTCTTCCTTTTACATAAATATCAAGCTTTCGTTGAGATAAAAATGAAAGGAGGGGTCATATGAGAGAAGAGCCCACAAAGAAGGGAGGTAGAGCCTACAAACGGCTTTAAATCCAACAAGATCTAACCTACAAATAACTACAAAACAACTTAGTAAATGTCAATGCTACCCAAGAGGGAAACATTGAATCAATTGATGGATCAAATATCATTTGAAGATCTCTCCGTACATTGAAAGAATTCACTGTTTCTCTCACCCTAAACCCCCCACAAAGTAGAACCGACTCCATCCTGTCAAAGAAAGTTTCCTTTCTCTCTGAACAAAGGATGGTCAAAACATTCAACAATCATCTCCTTACACAAATTATGCTTGGATCAGGCTTTATCAAAAACTAAAAAGAAACCACTCAAAACAAAAACAATTGTATCACATCTCCAAAGAACGTGATCCAGTTCTCAACACTATGAAGCATGAATGCTCCAAAAAAGAAAAGATTTTGTATCGGATACATGTCAAACACGAATTCTTTTAAACATGTGTCAGACATGTCATTTTAAGTGTCCTTTTTTCTTTTACTTTTTTAGAGATCGTCATGACTCGGACACTTCTTGGATACATATCAAACACATTGATATTTTTCAAACAATAATGTGGTCTTTCGGCCCAAATGTTAATTGTTAAAGGCACAAATCCAAAATAATTAGTCTTATAATCAACTAAATAATAAAAACGAAAAGACAAAAGAGACATAAGAAAACAGTTGCCTCACTAGTTATCAAGAAAAAAAAAATGTTTCATTTTGAAAAATACTTGTTTGCCGTTGTCGCTCATTGTTAATTAACATGACAATATACGCTTTCCGACATAATACAATTTAGTATTTCATGCAAATTTACATATATATATATATATATATATATATATACTAAAAATTAAAATATCTTTGATGTATTTAGTCATAGTTTTAAAATTATTGACATATCAATGTGTCTAATTTTGTTCATGTCTCGCTTCTTGGCCTCTCAACATAAGCATACAACGATAAAGGCGAGACACAAGTCATGAGGCAATATAAGACGTACGACTCAATTTCAGTGAAAAACATTACACAAATCCTAAATTTACATAAACATGTATTGCAAAACATAATACTTTAAACAAATTTTCTAAAACAAATTTCCTAACAATATATTTTTAACATCACTACTATTGTCGTTAATAAGCTTGTGTCATTTTATAACCTTTTTGTCATCAATGTTTTTAAAAGCATAAGTAATAAAATTGATTAAATTAGTAATAAAACTAGTGGTAGTTCAAATTGTTATGATTAAACCATTATATCTTTAAGGAATTGAGAAAAATGAATACTATTCTTTTGATCTATATATGAATCATAAAGACTATTTTTTACAAGGAAATGAAAGAAGTGTCATTGATCACTAAAAGTATTACATAGTAGCCTATCGAAACAAGCATCAAAGAAGAAATAATAGCCAATTACAATGGCTAATTTGAAGGGTTGAAAAATGAGACAACCAAAGAAAAAACAAGCATATACACCAAAATATACCACCCTCTAATGTCAAAAGATGGCCGATGGTTATAGAGGAAAAAAACATGATGTTGTTGTCCAAAAGAAATACCAATATAAGTTGCTATAACTAGATGTTGAGTAGGTGAAAAAAACAGAAGTTGGAATTTTCTGCTTCCACTAGATTGCCTAGAAAATTGAGGGTTTTCCCAAACAATAATGAATCTCAAAAGAAAAACCCATGTACACACCATGTTTAACCACGAGTTTCCAAATAGTTGTTGCCAAAAAGATCAAAAATGAAGTCAGATGGCCAGTTGAAAAACTGCGTTGGAAAGAGCATGAAAATGGTGCTAGTGACAGTTCCGACATCTATGAAGGATAAAGATAGGGCTTCGGTGTAAAAGATGGCTAACAGGACTTTCTGTTTAAATGGATGGTAAAAGAAAACAATGAAGATAGACCGCCACACATTGACAATAGATAGCTTGTAATGGAGAACCGAAAGGATCGTGGTTTCACCACTGAAGAAAAAGCTGATAGGTTTGCCAGAACTTGAGGGGCACATCATCGAGGATCACATGTTCTAGTTTTCCGGATGAATGCCTAGAATATTGTCCTTTTCATTACGTCGAGGATCATGCAATCTAGAGGAGGCGCAGCTCTAAAGTTCTAGCAAGTTGCATACTTTAGATTGCTAGTAGGTAGCCCCATAGACGGGATGGAGTAACCAAAGGTGAAGAAGAAAACTCTTCCTCCTAGCATCAAAAAATGAGAAAAGGGAAGAGTTAGAAAAAGAGGAAAGGGAGGAGTAGTGGACTAGAGTTTGTTGTTGGTTGAGAGAGCTTGGAGGTATAGGTTTAGAGTGAAAATAAACTACAACATAAGACTTTAAGACTCAATACATTTTCATACGGGTGTTAGCCTTTTCCTATGAGAGGCACATTAATTACATTGATGCTAAGAATTAGAGGTTTGCCTCAACGCTAGCCTTAAGGAGTAAACTCTAAAAAGTTACTCAAATGAGTGAACGAATCATATGCTCCCTTGAACATTACAACAAGGTGTCGTCAACAAATGGAAGAAGAAAAACACTTCAATTTAATTGTCCAGCTTAAAACTTTCCACCATTCCTCACTTCACCCCATGCAAAATGAGTCTACCAAGCATGCACATCCACTACTAACAGAGAAAAAAAAAAAGAAAAAAAATAGAGAATCTCCTTATCTGAGACCTCTCGAGGCACAAAACTGACCTTTAGGGCTATCATTAGTCAGGATGCAGTACTTAACCCAACTAACACAACTCCACATTCACTTCCTCCATTTCTCCCCAAACGTTGTTTTAGCCATGACCTTATCTAGAAAAACTCAATCCAGATCCATAAGTGAAAGCAATCTCAAAAATAACTTCTTCCTTTTTACTTTTACTACTCATCAATCGCTTAGTAGAGCAAACAAATCGTAAAAGTAAACTACACAATGTTAAGAGAAACTAACACTCAAGTTTACAGGACCCAAATAATTGCACAAGGATATCAGGAAAAAATCAGTTCTTGACAAAGGATGAATGTTGAGGAAAAAGATTATTGAATCTTATCGTTCTTTATGAGTGTGTTTTTAGATTTTAAAAAATAAATAAATAAATTGAGAGACTTTCAACTCCTGGTTTGAATTACAACCAGATTTGTTTATTAAATACATTGAGTCGTAAAAGAGAATTGTGAATCTATGAGGAGTTTGGTATTTGTATTGAATAATGTTGTGGGCGCCAATGTGGTGTCTTTGAAACTTATGTAACAAAAAATATAATAACAAAAAGAATAAAAAAAATCTCTACAAGTATTTGGAAATTCTATGTCCGACCAATAAAAACTGCAGTAACCAAGAACCTGAATCAATTTTTTTTAAAAAAGCAACAAATTTTCCATTAAGAAAATGAAAAAAGAGAAGTCAAAGATACAAACCCACGAGGGCTTAGAAAAAGAAAAGTGAGTACAGAGAGCAGACTAGCATCAAAATGGTAAAACAGTTGAAAGTTCTATTCTATTTACTCATTTTCTTGTTCACAAATATTCATTCTTTACCAAAAAAAATTTTGCACGTAATTGTAAATTCCATAAAAAAGATTGCATTCTAACCTACACATTTTTAAAACGAAAGCATCCATAAATTGTTTGAAGAAAACAATGTCGGAAGGTCTTTATTTTTTTATATATCCGTGTGTTCGGACTAGCTCATGCTAACTTCGACCATTCTCACACAACATACAACACCCCACAACATTCGGATCGCAAGGAAACATGTAGGAAATAAACTTTAAGTAGGTGGCCACCATGGATTGAATCCATCACCTCTTAGTTCTCCAAGGCCCTCATTACGACTAGGTTACTCCATGATAGTTAATAATGGGAGGTCTCTCACGAATAATATGATCCAAGTTGAGTTATGAATACCCAAATCAGAACATATTACTTTAAGGTCAATAATTTGACAACACTTTTCTAGGTTACTCCTTTGTCGGAAGCATAATCTGCCAATAATTTGACAACACTTCCAGAGTGTTCAGAATTCCTAAAATATTACTTTAAGGTCAAAAAATAAAATGTTGATTGTTTCAAAGAAAAGCAGAACATTCCAGTTAATTGCCGAGTACTTTAAGGACCTAATGTTTTAAGTAAACTTCAATATCAAATAAAAAAAGTAAAAAAAAAAAAAAGCAACAGTTGTAGATAAACAAAACAAAATGTTGTCCACCCTTTAAAGTTCAACAGACCTGATCTTGATCTTGATTAGTCAAGCGTGACATTATAGCATTATATATAGGATGCACGTATTGTTTGAAGTCAAAACCATGCCCCTGCGACGGAAAGAGATGTTGAAACAAAAATGAGCAAAGAACAAATACTAAAAGCTCTTTGAGTAGCCTAGTAATCTTTATTTTCTAGTTTTAAAATATAAGCTTGTCTACTAAGAGTGTCGTCTATAAATTTTCAATATTTTTAAGTCATCTAGAATTTCAAAAATCAGGAAGCATGCACTACCTCCCTTGAAGACACGATGTTAAAGGCACGTTTGTATGCAATTGGAAGTTGGAACTAAAAAAGAATCAATGTATTCATGCAGCATGTACTAAGGTTATTACCACCTATAAAGTCGTACTAAATAAAGGACTCAATGTAGTCCGTGAATATTTGTTCAAGATTCATCATTTAATTAGTGAAAATCCTGAAAACAACATTTCTTAGGGTTTTCAAATTTTAAAGTTGAAAATTGAGTATGCATCACACTAAAATAATGAAAACCAGTATTCCACGCAATAAAATCCTGTTTTGTTTAAATTAAAACATAAAGTTGTTTACAAAAATTTGAAATATGGTCACCGTCAAATTTAAAATCCTATTATTCCATGTTGACTAATGTCGACTATTTCCTGTTTCCAAAAAATAGGGCTGACTTTGAAACCTTTTTTGGTTTACTAAATTTAAATTTTTAAAAAAAAATGAAATCTTAGTCAAACGTAAAAAATAAAAAGTATATAATTTCAGAGGATTGCTTATGGTTTTCTAAACAGTTGTTTTAAATACATTCTAAAACAATAGGTTATGAGACAAAAGAACATTAGTAAACCAGCGTATTCAACTATACAATACAACAAAAAAAGAAAATCTCAAATGCCTAAAATTCTTTTTTTCGGGACGGGATACTGTTTCTGATTTCAAATGTGGCTTCAATTGCAATTATAACAAAAAAGGATAAATTTAACTTTATATAAAAGATAAATGACAGTCGGAGTAAAGGGGAACTTTTATTTTTTAAATCTAATAACTAATAAATAATCAAATAGGCTCTAATGTACTAAGATTTTACAATTACAAGGAAACTTGAACTCACCTCAATACAAGGACGAACAACCCGAACAAGCTCCCCACAGACCCTCAATGCTTCCGCAGTTACCTTGTAATAACGCTCACCAACAGCAGACAGAACAGGGCTAGAGAGATCCTTTATGCACAAAGATCAGGTTATTAGTGCAGAATCACATCCAATCAATTGCTTACAAAATGAGAAAAGTTTATTTACATATTTAACATTGATCAGGTTTCAAAGACACTCTAGCCAAACTATAATACGACTTCACCTACATAGCATCATAGATGATCTGAACACTACATATTGATCAACTTGAGCTTCAAGATTACACTAGGTCGCTGAGTCAAAAGAACAAAGACAAGATAGTGAACCTAGCACAAAACAATCTGATGTTCTGATGAATAATCCTGTAGATCTAGGTAACATGCCACATGTTTTCTCTCTTTTCCTCCAGCTAGACAATAAGCTGTCTCATTTTTTTTTTATCTTGATATTGCAATAAGCCATAGGAAAGGTACAAATAATTGAACCAAATATCTTATGGAAACTATCTATCTTACTCTAAATTGCCCGAAACCATAGAGCTTACAACTCTAGGATAGCCACTGGGGATTGGGTCACAGAAGGTGGGGCTCGAGGGGGTGAAGGTGTCGGCACGAGCTCGCGGGTGCGAAGGAGAATCGGTGGCGTCTGACCGCTCGGGTGCTGGTTAGGCAAGATCCTGATCGACGTCGCTTCGATCGTAGACCACAGGTTGGCGACTAGTGAAGTTTTACGGCGAGAATCGAGATAGAGATCCAACAATGGAGTTTAAGGGTGAGAGGTAGAAGGAGACTTGGGATTTGTGCCATTTTTAATTTAATTGGGAATTAAATATCAAATCACTCTTCCCAATCTTTTTAGTTGCGTAATTTTGGAATGGTGGGTTACAAAATTTGAGATTTTCAAGAAAAGGGAAAAGAGAAGGAGAGAGAGCAAAAGATGGTTGTTTTAGATGGATGGGGGAGATTTATTCCCCATCTTTTACCTAAATCAAGCTTTACCCCCGGCAAGCCGAGAACCATGATCGAGGTGGAAGCCTATCGTTGATATGAGTTCATCGGGTGTGCGATACACGTGGGCTGGGTGGTATCGTGGTAAGGGCCACCAGGGAAAGCACCAAATGGTATATTTATCATTTAGGCACGTGAAGACCTGGAATGATGGTTCAAGAGTAGACCTTCTACTGACACAATGAGCAGTTGCGTGTAGCATATGTAGAGACATACCAGACTTAAGACAAGAGCTCCTAACGACCTCGTACGAATTGTATACTAGACTTGGGAAGTTGAGAAAGGGTTTATCCCCCAAAGATCGATGATGTAGCTCCAGATGTTGAGCTAAGGGTCTGGACCCAATTTGATGAGACTGATTATGACCGAGATAGGCGGCGTAGTTCCGAACGATTCTAGCTGGGTGATCTTTGTTATGGGCTTGGCTATTATGTTGTCTGTAATGATGTAAGGAGCAATTCATGCTTGGAATTTTGATGTGTTGATGATGTTATATCTAGATGTTATATAGAGTATTGCATGTCTAGTTGCTCTGATTATAGGTTATTTTAGTATGTTGTACTCTTTTAGGGAAGTCATTGCTGAGTATTTCCAATACTCACCCTTTCAGATACAGACAACACCGGAGGAAATAATTAAACATAGAATAAAAGATAAAATATGTAATAAAGTTTAATTATCTTTTCATAATGAAATTGCAAATTGAGCTTTCTTATAATGAACGAAGATGAAGTAGCAATGCAAAAGTTCATATATCTACGATGATCACTTGGAGAAAAAAAATGATGGGAAGGGAAAAAAGTGTACAAATACAGAATATGGGGCATGTTTGCAGAACACTAAATTAAAGAGAATCAATTTTCCTCCTTGAAGTCCATTATGTTAATTCTTTCTACAATTGGTTTCAAAATTTATCCCTGAGCAAGCCAATGTACTTCATGGAAAAAAGGAATCCCCACAACAACAGAAACAGGCTACCAATCCTAAAATTTATTTTCATTACATCTAATGTTGTGAATGGCACTCCTTTACCACTTAAATGTCTGAGCACTTTATTCTTTCTATAACAAAAATAAATTGTTTTTTTTGCTTAGAAAATCATGAACACTTCACAGAAAGGCAAGTTAATGTAGGAAAAAAGAAATTGCCTTCGCTGGAAAAAAAACAACAAAAAAATATATTTCAATACACAAGTTTACGTTTTTTCTTGTTACCTTGATGTAAGGATGAAAAACCGAAGGAGAATTTGAAGCCAACACCAATCTCATAAAAATAAGCGCTTCTATCTTCAAATTTGAGGTAGATGGTTTTTCCTGCAAATTTCATAAAGAAAAAGCCACGACAGAATAAGGGAAGGGAAAGAACATTGGAACAAAAATTCACAACAGATAAAACTCAATTGCTAGAACTTATAGGCAAAGCAGCAGAAGATGATAGTGCATACACTTAATGCCTTTTCAATTCCTGGAATGAGCGATCCAATATGATCAGCAAGGCAGTCGGGTAAGACAACCACAAGCTCTTTCAAGACAGAAAATGCACCAACCTACAGGGTATAGGAACATACAAGTCAAATAGACCATACTTAAACCAGAACTACCAAAAACCATTTCTTTACCTTTGTCTTGATAGATTTCTCTCGTAGCTGCCTATTTATAGATTTCACAATCTTTGGAACTTCTTGATTTAACAACCACCTAGGACTGCATGTGATTGCCAATCAATCAATAGAAACAGTTCTTTGTTAAGAAAAAAGTAATTTGAAAATAACATAATCAAGGTCCATTTTTTTTTAAACAAGAAACGGCCTCTTCGTTGAGTAAATGAAAAGAGCTAGAGAAACTTTTGATACAACAAAGTGCAAGATCAATGAAGAAACAAAAACAACCAGCCAAGAAAGAAAGAAAATCAGAATTGAACTTCATTAGTCGGATCCTCTCCATTCGATACGAATTATGCTTAACAGTTCTCTAAATTGTTAAGAGGTACTTCGACATAAACTTCCCTCACATTACACTTCTCCATTGATTGATTCGTTTGTTAGGCAGCAGAGAACTCTCTTCAACACATTTTCTTTGATTGGCAATATTCCTCACTGGTTTGGGATAATTAGCCTTCAGTTTTCAACCTCCATTAGCTTTTAAAAGATCTTTAAGAAGAATGTGTTGCTTGCAGTTGTTAGTCATCCTCCTTTGTCAGACAAATCAAGGATTCTATGGTGCAATGCAGTGACAGTCATTCTTTCAGAGCTTTGGATTGAAAGCACGATCTTTCAAAACAAGCATCTCTATGTTGAGATACCAAAGACAACAAAAGAGAATTTCTTATATAACTATTAAAGAGTCACAAAACATAAACTGGCACACCAATTCTAGAGGGTGTCCTGCTCTCCCTTGCTACCGTAAGGTAGTACTTTGATCACAAAATTCACATACCCTTCATACTAACACAAAAGATATAAATAAGCAAAAGACTTAACGGAAACAAACTACTAACGGTAACTTAATAAGAAAGTAACGGTAAAAACGGCTAGCTATCCCTTCGATGTCTTCGTTGATAGACTTGCAGCCCTGGAGGTCTAACACTCTACTCTTTTGATCATTCCGTATCGACTCGTCTTAAAGCACCATTATGGTTTTCTCTATCTAAATTTTATGTAGATTAATCTACGACGGATTTAAATTTGAATTGGAGTGCTTTTAGTCTCTCCACATAGTTATTGTTTTTTAGTTACGTTCATTTTGTTGATGTTTATTTTTACAACGGTGTGGAATATGTAATTTTGAACAATAGCATCTTTTTGTTATGTCTTTTTATATCTGTGAGTGTCGAGCCAACTTATCCACACCTCAACAATTTTCACGTGACAACTGTCAACCCATACTACATTCAATTGGAGTGCTTTTAGTCTCTCCACATAGTTATTGTTTAGTTACGTTCATTTTGTTGATGTTTATTTTTATACGTGTGGAATATGTAATTTTGAACAATAGCATCTTTTTGTTATGTCTTTTTATATCTATGAGTGTCGAGCCAAACTTATCCACACCTCAACTATTTTCACGTGACAACCGTCTAACCATACTACATTCAATTTTCAAGAAAAATGTAGAAAATTAATTTCTAGATAGATGATCACAATGGATTAAACTCATGAACTCATAGCATTTTGGATTAAACTCATCCCATCCCCAGGAGTCATTTTTTCATGAGTCTAGCGAACACGAGTTTTCCTTGACGAAACCGCAAAACACTGACAGGCCTCCGATTCGTTATGTGTATCAAAGACATAAAAGGAGAGTTTAGTTTTGTATATGATAAAGGGTAAAATAGTACTTTACTTTTAGTTGTAGGCATTAAGGGAAAAATAGCATTTTATACCTGGACTATTAAAAGTCCTTTGCACATTTGTGTTGGGTATCGAATAAAGAAAAGAGAAGAGAATTGGGAAGTTGACCTGAGAGTGTTTCTTGTTGCTTTCTTGCAGAATTGTGGCTTGTAGCACACTGGTTTTCCTTGAGGCGTCCAGCAAACTCAGTGGTTTTCACCCAAAGAAAAACAAAGTCCCTCCACGAAGTTTGCATTCACCTCATTGAAATCTAACACACCTCAATGGCTTATTCGGCAAAGCAAATCTATTAGGCATATCTGCCTGAAACTCACCGACAAACCATACCATCTACTTCATCGAGGTTGTCGTTTGGCAAAGAACATTTTTATCTATATAACCAACGGCGAATACACCAATGATGTCTCTCATCAACAAAATCTCCTTAACAAGGCACAGCTCGAGCTTCTTACTTAAATGTTCCATGTTGTTGCCCTATTTATTAAATCAGTTCAATCCTAGTTGAACTAGATCAGTTCAATCCTAGTTGAACTAGATAAGTTCAATCCTAGTTGAACTAGATCAGTTCTTTAGGATCGGTTTGGATCGGATTTGGTTTGGGTTTTTTTAATATAGCTTTACATTAGTTTTTTATTCTTTTTTTATTTTTATTTTTTAAGGCCAATACATCATTTACATAGTACTCATTGTTTGAAATTTTGAACAATTGGCAGTTGTTCCTCAAATTGTCGAATGCCCATTGCATGTGCATCTAACTATTGTTGGAGCATTATAACTATTGGTTTTGTTGGTTTTCTCAGTTTAAGGGAGAATAGGAGGAACAAAGATCAAAATTATTGGTTTCTTCCTAAAAAATAGGAATAATATTACATATCTTAACACCATCTATTGGGTGTGGCTAGTTTTTACTTATCTTTGGACTATTGTCAAAACATATTAAAGTCCTTTTCATAAAAAAAAATCATGATTTTTCCTTTTTGTGTTTTTTATTTTAGCTCTTAGGGCTTTTTCCTTTGTTTTTCTTCATTTCTATATATATCCTTTCATTTGCTCCTTCAAAATATGATTTTGCACCAAATAATAATACATTATGGACAATGCACAAGTAAAACCCCACAACCAAGCGAGGGAGCAAATTAACCAAGAACCATTAAAGAACAAATGAACTTGCCTCAAATCATTCATGTCAACCTGCCCTTTTGTAACATTTCCAGTTTGGCGCAACAATTCAATAAAAGTACTAAATACATCCATCTGCGTACAACAATAAATATCCATTAAAGGCGTAAGTGAGTATTTAAATCTGAAATATGGCAATACCTACTACCTTGACATTTTCTTCCCTCTCTTTAAATCTATCAATCAATTTTGGACAAGCCTGCCAATATAAGAATGCGTGAAACATAAGAAGATGATTAAAAAAATCAAACCTATAACATTCTTTATTCGGTATAAGAAAAAATTACTTTGATTAATGAAAGAGGGAAAAAACTCCAAGCACCTAAAGGCGAGTACAATAATGAGCTCCCCATGGAGACGAAAAACTAAAAACTTTAAAACTACAACAGCATCTAAAAACCAAAAATGTCTAAAAACAACCCTGAAAAACATCCTCCACAATAGCGAAGACCAAAATCATTATTCATCTGTTGGTTCCACCATAAAACATTCGAGAACAAACTACGTCTCTAAGAACTAGATCAAGAAAACTCCAGTTAGCTCTAAGTACAGAAACAGACAACATAATTGGGTCAATTGGAGGTTAACTAACAAGTTAAAAATATCGAACTTCTTTTGATATATATATATATAGATCAAACTAAATGGGATGAGAATACATAATTTAGCCTACACAAAAAGTTGAGGAAAGCACCTCCTCGAATAGTCTTGAAAGGATCTCTGGCCGCGATACAATTAATGCGGATAAGCATTTAGCAGCTGCTCGTCGAACTTTCCAGCTAAGATCTTCATCATCTGTATATTCATTGGCACTTTCACTGCAAGATAGCATCAGTAATACATCAAATTTGTAACTCTTCCACAAACTGAAAAAAATTAATAGAATTCAAATAATCCACAACAGAAGAAAATTACTCCTCTTCCTCTTCTTCATGACTCTCATCATCGGTATCTTCTTCCATATTATCAGTGAAATTTGGATCATAACTTAAATATTCCAAGGTAAGATGAAGAATGTCATCACAGTAAGATGAAATATCCCTAGGGCACCTTAGAAGAAAACTTTCTAGAGCCTGCAATCAGAATTCCAGTTCAGAAATAAAAGAGATGCATCATAGTTCAAATATATAAACTGAAATTAATAGTGGGTGTAAGTTTTTAACCAACAAAAGTGAGAAAATAAAGTACCTGTAAACTGTACTCACGAAGCTCTTCATCACTTTCAGAAGCACTAGTACAATAATTGATAAGCACGGGAACAGTGTCCCCAAGGTGTGGTGCAAAACGATATCCAACTGCACGGCTATGATGCCAAGAGATTTTAGTTCGTTAGCATGTTCCCAAATCTCAGCCTATTTATGTTTGTCTCAACTCAAGATAGAGAACCTTAAAAAAGGGAACATTGTCAATTGAAGAAGAAAAAATGAGTTTTAAACTCAAAAGAGACTTATGCCAGCTAGTTTTAGATAAAATCCAGTTGAAATTGGAAGGTTGGAAGGTTGGAAGCAGTGTTTTAAAAGGAGCGAGGCGCAAAAAGGTGCAAAGGGCTATTTTTAGCCTGAGGCGCGAGGCGCAAAAAAGGCACGAGCTTTATTTTCGAGGCGCACCAAACATAAAAAAAATTAATTAAAAAATATATTTACCACAAAACATATATATTAACCACAAAAAATATAATTACATATCATCTGATAATTAATCACAAAATTTAAAGAAACATGAAGATAGACATAGACTATAATACTATTAAACCTTATAAGTAACCATTTAAAACATACTGATATACTTCAAAATATATAGCTATAAAATATAGACTTTTAAAACTATTTATAATCAAAAGATGGAATAATCATGGTCATTTAACTATTATTAAATTAAGTTAAAATATTTATTTATAAAAAATATGAGTATTTGAAATGTTAAAATAAATTAATACTTAAAAGAAACCAATTTTCTATGATCATTCAATAGGTTTTATAAAATAAAGTAAAATATTAAATTCTTTCTAAGTTTCCATAAAAGTCAATTAATAAAATTAAATAGTCAAATCTAAATTTATTATTTAGATCCATATCACAACTTTTCATATTATTATTATTATTTTTATAGGGAAGGTGAATAGACAAACTCTTTTTTTCATAAATTCTTTTTCAAATTTTAAAGAATAATAATAGATAATTAGTATACTTCTCATTAATTGCATAAAAAAGAGTGAATATTTGTACCATCCCCATAAAAACAATACATGAATATACAAGACAAGGCATAACTTTAACTTTTAAATATATTATTATTTTTATAGACAAGGCATAACTTTAACTTTTAAATATATTATTATTTTTATAAAAAGAGGTAAACAAAACCCTAATTCACCTTTCTCTCTCATTTCATCTTCAACCTTTTTCTTTTCTTTTTTCTTCTTTATCTCTTTTTCTATTACTTTGTTTTAACAAATTATTTTGATTTATTTCATAAATTTTAAAATAAAATTAAAAAAAGCGCCCAAGGCACGCGCCTTTTGAGCCTGGGCGCCTCACAAAAAATCGCACGAGACGTGCGCCTTAGTGTGTGCGTTGTGTCACGGTCATGCTTGTCCAGTGCGTGTTGCACATGGCCGCATGAACCTCTTCACACCTTTTCATCATGCTTTTATGTTATTTTGTTAATATTGCATGTTATGATAGTTTCCTTTATTTTTATCTAGGTGTTGACTCCTCGCCATTTTCATATGCAAGGGTGTCACATCAATTATGGTC
>JBBMEG010000021.1:10208062-10223742 GCA_037832605.1 Cyclanthera cordifolia
GGCTGACTTGCTCGCCGGGTTAGAGCAGGTGCCTCACGATCGCTTTGCAACGACAACGAAGTTGGATCGTGACACGCAGCGCCTCATTAAAGCGAGGCACTTGGTGTGAGCCTTGGGCTTTTTTGCGCCTTTCTGTGGCTTTATTGTGCCTTTTAAAACACTGTTCTTGGAAAAGATTTAACGTCTAGAGGTGGTCGGCTCACCCTTTCGAACTCTGTGCTTTCTCATTCTAACCTTCCAACCAACCACATCTCCTTTTTTGCCAGCACAACTATTTTAGCTTTTTGAGCTATCCTTAAGGAGCATCTCCACTAAAAGTGGTGATGATTGCAACTTGAAAAATTTAGTTAGCTGGCCCCATGCGAGCAGTTTTACCAAATATTTCTTGAATCATCAGAATCACACGTTATTATGAGGGCACTAGCAACCCCCACAACCTTGAATAGGTTGTGTTGATGATTACAACTTGAGAAATTTAGTTAGTTGGCCCCATGCAAGCAGTTTTGCCAAATTTTTCTTGAATCATCTGAATCACACTTTATTATGATTTTTCTTGAATCATCTGAATCACACTTTATTATGAGGGCACTAGCAACCCCCGCAACCTTGCTAATAGTTTGTGGTCACCAAAACGACCAAAACAAGTTGAACCTCCCCAGCCAACTCTGCTAGCATTTCGATGACACCTTAATTTATAAAACTTTTAAACAAGAACATGTCACTCATCTCACACAAATTTTTTAAGCACTTTCAGATAATGAGCTTTATATAATCCATAGAAAATACATCTTTATGTCTTTTATATTTGTGAGGGTCAGAAGGAGCTTATGGGCACCTCAAGTTCTCAACTGTTACGTTTGTCTTCGTTTGGATAAGAAACAATTTCATTGTTGTATGAAATTACAAAAGGGGAAATCCAAGAGAGAGATAACAAAAGATCATGCCGATTAATGAGATGAATGTCTGGACTTTGGGAAATTAAGTCTTGATCCCAATGTTTATGCTAGGAGTTTAATCTCGTGGGGGTTATGTTTAATCCTACAAGTTCAACTATTTTATTTCTCAAGGGACATATTGCCTGACTCAACAACATTTGGATGTCAACGAAACCGGTAGAAAATTGATTCATAGGCAGATGACCATCATGGATTGAACTTATCACTCTTGAATCACCAAGGCCCTCTTTGACCACTAGGTCAATCCATGAGCATCTTTATGTCTCTCGAACTTAATGTACTTGTTGCTCTTATGAGTCACACGAATTTTGATAGATACTAGGAAGATTCAAGCTGCTAAAGATTGACCAACTCCCTCCAAAATAAGTGATTTACAATGGCAATAGATCCTAGGAAATGCATTTTTTTTGAAAACAAGAAACAAACTTTTCATCAAGTAAATGAAAAGAAGAGAAAAAGCTTCATATACAACTCCCAAGGAGAAAATACACAAATAAACCTCTACAAGAAAGAAAGATAACAAACAAAATGAAATACCACTACTACTAAGCCCAACACATAAACAAAAACTAAATGTTGAAGCTATAATGATAAAAAAACAAAAATCGTGGTGCTTGAGACAAAGATGAAGACTAGCCAAAAGAGCTAAGAAACTGAAAAATGAGCCGGCAAAAATAATCTTCGATCTTCAAAGACGGTGAAATCTAAGGAAAATGTCTGTCAAACTAATGAACCAAATGAAGATATGTCTAGAAATTTTTTTGAAAAAATTGAGAAACTGGAAAGCTTAAGAAGGACAATTGTTATGTGACAACGAGCTTTAACCAAAGGAATCACAACATTCCCTTAGCTGAAAACCAAAAATATTAACAATGTTTACAAATTTATCTGGGACTTCGATTGATGGAGCACACTACTGATTTAAAGTAAGGGGTAACGAAAAGAAATTAGCTAGTTTAGCTAAATCTAAAATGAGAAATGAAATCAACATGGGGATAGGCCATTATTCATAAAAATGATTAACTAAAGAATCAATGCCACTAACGCTTTAGACTGTCCTCCAAATCCAAGACAATATGAGGAAACATTTGAAGTCTTTAAGGATGAAGAAGTATTAGAGGATTGTTAATGGATAAAAACCCATGAACCATAGTACTTTGAGAGCTTGTTGAGGGAAGGCCAGGTGTGTAGACAAAAGAGGGGGAAGAATGGATAGTTTGATGTTGGTAGGATAAAGGGTGGGAGGGGTTGGTTAAGAAGAAAGAGTAATAAGATTCAATGGACTCAAGACTTGGCTCCTTTCGTAGCGCTATATGTGTGCGCTTTGGTATTTTCTCTCATTCTTCCCATTAGAAGCTCAACTCTTCATTAGTTTTTTAAAAAATGTAAGAAGAAACCTCGCCCATCTTTTTTTGAAAATGAAACATATAATTAGGTTTAATAAATGTAGATGAACTTTTAAAAGTAAAAAGAAGAAAAAGAATGGGGGAGGTTATACAAGAGTTTCCGTGGAGTTTTGATGGGGGCACCATGTACCATCGTCCATTGAAGAATTTGTAAATGTTGGTCATATTTAATGGCTTCATGTTCCAAACTCTCATGGGCACCCAGGCCATATTTGTTAAGACACGAGCTCGTACTAAAATCACATCAAAATCAATTTGTTTAGGCCTACCCAATTCAACCTCCCAACTTCTCATTACATTATTGTATCCTGAAATCATTTCTCTAGAGTCATGAACACAATTTACGTAGTCAGCCTCCGACCAAAACTCACTCATTGCTGGAACTGACCTCTCTTTCATGATATTGAAAATGTTTGTATTGATCCTCATAATTCCTTTGATGGCACCGTGATAGGCTTTCCACCCATTCATGAGACTTGTGCTGCCTTGAGTTGTTCTAATGTAAAATCCTAGTGAAAAAGGGATTTCCGGATGTTGTCGTCATTAGCGACCTTCCACATCAACAAACTAGTGAGCGACAAACAGAAAAAGAGACTCGCAGTCAAGATAAGAATCCGAGTAGTGGTACATGTCCCTAACCCTTCGATCATCCAAACTTGCGGCACCTCATCTTTCATCATACAACCATTTAAATTATCTAAATCACCAATCAACCTAAAAGCTTAAGCTTATAGGTTGGGGTAAATTTAATTATATCAACTAACACACCCCCTCACTAGTGGGTCTTAAAATTTTAATAAATGCCCTACAAGTGGAATTAATTTTAAATGGGGAGGAAAACAACACGGCAGGTATTCGAACTAAGAACCTTCTGCTCTGATACCATGTTGAATTATCAAAATTACCAATCAATCTAAAAGCTTAAGCTTGTTGGTTGGGGTAAATTTAATTATACCAACTACACAACCCAACAAAGTTGTTTCAATGTAATCCTAAAAATTTTAAGAATTTTTTTTAAATGAAACCTCCCCCATCTACAATACTTGAACATTAGCAATCAACTTGGTCTCACATATCAATTGACACGCAAGTCATAGAATTTAGTAGAGCATAATCCTATTTTTTTATTCTTGTGAATAATCTATCATTAGAGTTATTAAAATAAACTTATCTTTCATTCAATACACAACATGGCATGAAGAATACAATACGTCTAACATAGAAAAACTTATTTTCATAGAGCTAACCTCAAAGCACCAATCATTTGGATGTTTGTACGTGTCATTTCTGCTTTTATACTTTTAATTCTCAAACTCTGAACAACTTCCGTTGTTGCCTTTGCCAACAAATCATCTGATAAGCTTGAAGCAAGAGAAGCTGAAGGCAATAAAATTCATTAACTTAACAAACTTACACTAGCATTTTAATGTATTATTATCGTACATGTGATTTATACTATTAATTATTAAATACTTAGACAAGTTTCCCATTTTTTTAAAAAAAATTGCATATACTTGGTATTACTAAGATATCATAACTAGTTTTCTTTTTCTTTTTTATCTTCATTCTCTCTTTGTTTCACTCTTTCAAGAGTTTGTAACTAGGAGCATTTTTTCCTTCTTTTCATTCATCAAACAGAAGTTTAGATCTCATTCATAAAACATATATATATCACAATTGGTATAAAAAAAAGTATCACGATTGGGTTCAATCGTTTCTCTAATAGGGAAATGAAAAAATTAGCATGGCCCTCTTATCCAAGATTGCATAGTCCCTGTTGGTGATGAAAAGGAAGATATTTTTCTTGAGGTACTAGCCATCTTAAGGGTATTCTTGCAATTCCTTTTTCCAAATGTCAAGTGAATTCCTCTAATTCTAGTTCTTCTATCTTTTTCTCACAAGGGAAGATGGAAAATCTCAAAAATAATATTATTTTTCTAGTTATTCTATGCGGCATAGTGACTTTAAGCCTCAGTGAGTTATCATAGCGGCATAAGCCTATCCTGTGTGAGGCATAAGCCTCTTATGATCCAACAAAAGAGTAAGACTCAAGGCTAAGAGTTAGAGTCTTCCCTTTAGGCGAGCCTCAAGGCATAGTAACCCTCAACAGCCTTTTAAAACATGGAGTATGTATAAAAGGTGTGTCAGGTCTTGGGGAGAGCTCCCACTAAACGGGTGCCATTTGCATACCATTCCTTGTGTCTTAGAGCTTGTAGACAAGGAGGTTGCCTATGTGATGAGATTGATGGATTAACTGATGGTTCGAGGCTCTTAAGATGAGCCCCTAGTTGATACTCTCTCTTGTGGTAACTTAGAGGATTGGGTCCTAACAGTAAGTGAACACTAGTGAGAGTTAGGGGACTCGTCCCAGCAATCGGATTAAGAAAGGAAATGGGTTCCAAGGTTGCCCAAGCGGTAATTCTTGTCATCCAGGTTATATGGAATAATATTGCATGTTAAGTTATATTTTGTGCTTTAGTATTTGTATACATGTACCCTAGATAGGGGATCCTTATTTAGTATATCAATACTCACTCTTTCTATATGTCTATTATTTTAGGTACTCGCTTGTACTAGGATGGTTGAATAGGATGTGGCTGGCTAAACCATGGGCACTGTTTTGCACACTATTTAGAGTATGCAATCTTCATGAACTATGTTTTTATATATGTTTCAGTAATGATTTGAACTGTATTTATATCCCACTAACTTCTTTAAGATTCAGCTTTATAACTGCTTGTTGACCTTCAAATTTCAAATATAAGAAAGCATGGTTTATTTTAATCTTGTTTTATTAACTGTATTTGAGGCATGCCGCATTCATACTAGTAAAGCCCCAAGATTAGGATTACAGCAAGTCGCGTCTTTATAGATACTTGGTCGAAATCAAAGGGTCTGTTTTTCCTGGACAATGAAGTCACCATAAATGACGAGGATAATGAGTCTATGGAGCTATGATCATTCCTTCTTAATGTGGTGTTGTTTCTTTCAAGCGTTTCATTTTCATATAGCCCAGAATTTGTTCACAATGAAATCTTCATAATTCATAAAATAAAAGGCATGCAAGATTTCCAAAAGTAGGTCTTTTGTCATATCTCATCTTGTGGTTTTCGTTTGATGTGTTTTTGTTTGTCTTCTTTGCGTTACTCTTTGCTAGTCTTCAAGGCTTGTTTGTTTGCTGTTGAAGATTGGTGGTTTAAAATTGTTTCAGTATTGTCTTAGCTTTTGCAGCTTCTAGTCTCTTGATATCTTGCAGGGAGTGTTCTTTCATTGCCTCTTGTCTGATTTTATATTTAGTTGTTCTCTTTTTCTTAGTTGGCTTCATTTGTTGGTTTTCTTGCACTTTTCTTTCCCTCGTGGAGATTTTATCCGATCATTAGTCTTTTTCATTTATTCAATGAAAAGCTGTTACTGGTTAAAAGAAGCATAGCAATTAATCAATTTTTTTTTGAGGTACACAATAATTGGGGTGGGGAGACTTGAACTCGCGGCCTCTTGGCCATCGGGTCTATACTGCTGCCGTTGAGCTACTCCTCTTGTTGGCTAAAAAACAAACCTAGTTATTTAGGGTTGAGCTACTAATCAAATGAACTGCCACTGCACCAAATTAACCCACCATTAATACTTTGATGACTAAAAACCAAACCTAGTTATTTTCCCTAAATACCAGAACAACAAAGTGCAGCCAATAAAAAGCTAAATAGAAACTTGAGCCAAATGATGTTATTTATCATCTGAGAATTACCGATACACGAAACAGTCTTCTTTCTGACACTGGCTTGATTGGAACTCAACTGAGATAATAATGCAGTTAATAGAAGCTCATGATCATTTGCCATTAGATTCCCAAATTTGTGGAGAACATCACATAAAATATCAAGAGACTCGCATTTTATCTCTGTGCTCATTCCCTGCATAACAAAACATGCAAATTATAGGTCCAAACTTAAACTTATACTGTTTAGGAAACATTCTTCAGTATATAAAGTTTAGAAGCTAATTAGCGTTTAGGTCATCCATAGAACGGGATTTTCAGTCCAATCAACCTTGACCATCAAACTATCAAGTTTGTTTATTCAAAAATGACTATCATGGTTTATTGGCCAGAGATCTTGGGGTTAAAATGATCAGCCTTCCTTCGGAGCCTTTGGTAGAGAGAAACTAAGAGAGCTTTAAACAACAATTTTTTTCTCATGATAGGTTTGAGGGCAATGTTATTGGTTAGTGTAAACATTTTTACTTCCCTTTAACACGTTACAGTTAAAATAACCTTTTTGAACATTTGAAAAGCCTCCTTGTAACCCCTGTATTTAGTTTGGAGCTCTTTCATTTATTTGTTGGAATAAAAACCAATGTCATTAGAAATAAAAAGAAGTGTAGAACAAGCACCAATAGGTGATTACAAGAAAGATAAAATGTACTCCCATATCAATGTTCAAATGAAATGTCTGTTTCTTATTCAAAAAAAATCTGTTCAATACCTTGTTGATTAGCATATAAGTCAAATTGAAACAGTAGTTCAAGGCTAAATAATGAAAAGAGACATAGATCCAGAAAGCTAACATATACTCTCATCAGTAACTCTAACAAAGGATACTATATTTTAAAATTTATATCAAGAGAAGGCTATTCAAACTCAAATTCTTCTAAACTTGAACAATATGAACTAGATAAATGTTTCAAGCACACACCGCAGTAGTGATCCCCTTTATCAACTGAGGTGAAAGGGAGATGAGAATTGATTGGGCAAGAGATGGTACAGAAATTTCAGCTACGACAGTCTTCAAGGCTATGCTGGCAACATCACGGTGCTGGTCCTTCACATTGAGCAATTTGTCACAGAGTTTATTTGTCATCTCCACAACCCGTGTTTCACTAACCTTCTTCACTAATGGAGCAAGGCTGAAATTTCAATTGACGAAAGAGATTAAATGAAAAGATAAATAACTATACTACAGCATCAACATTATTAACTTGACCGATTTTATCTCTCTATCCTTTCTTTTCACAAACAGTTTCTTAAGAACATCTTCCTTTTTAAGAAAAAGCCAGTCTACAAGAGCACAAAGAAATAATCATCAATTGAAATTGTAGTTGCATTGTAAGCAACAAGCATTGAGGGCAATGGTGAGAAGGCAGAAAAGGTAAAAAAGTCTTACATACCATTTCACAGCTAACCCAGAAACATCACCGGCCGCATCGTCAAGCTGTTGTATGATAACGTTTGACAGTTTCATCTCCAGGTCCGTATCAGCTTTGAAAGTCTCTTTGTTTAACTCGTTTAATAGATCAGATGTTGCCATGTATCGGTAATCTTTATCTTTGCCCGTCATCTAATGAGACACTCGTACAATTGAAACCAACCATAAGCATCCGAAATTTGGCAACATAAGAATATTAGTGAAGAAAACATGTCTTAGTTATATACTAAAGCTGCTCATACAATCCGGTAAAATAGTACCTTCTCTAGGATACCCGTCATTGCTAAATTCGCCATGGCCTGCTATTTGTTTACGCCGGAAAGAACACCTCCAGCGTTGATTATATAGAATGCGAATGATCTGAGAAGACTCAACACATCAAACAGGAATCAGCACAGTCGCAAATGAAAATCAAATGTATATCTAAACTGATTGGTTATAAAATTTTCCA
Organism: Cyclanthera cordifolia; assembly: GCA_037832605.1. Classification (NCBI taxonomy): domain Eukaryota; kingdom Viridiplantae; phylum Streptophyta; class Magnoliopsida; order Cucurbitales; family Cucurbitaceae; genus Cyclanthera; species Cyclanthera cordifolia. Next base: position 10,216,077 of record JBBMEG010000021.1, read on the forward strand.
AAATGAAACTGGCATAATTAAACGACCTCCGGAAAGTAATATCCGAAATGACAGGGCACGTAAAGAAAGAAACCCTAATACACGAAACCAGACTGCAACGTCATCGTCCAGTCGCGTGCGAAAATAGGATGGAATTCGAGAGGGAAACCCTAGATAGTAAAAGCAACAACAGAGCAATAGAAACTACAGCAATGGCAATCGACGCGTCAATGGGGATTGAAATGGAGGGAATTCGAAGTGGGAAATACAAAGCCCGGCCACGGCAGTGAAAAATGGAGGAGCAGAGAATCAAAGAGGAAAAATCAGACCTGCGAGGAAGAGGACCCGATGCAACGAGGCGAAGAAGTTGAGGAAGTTCAGTGTCGAAACTTCAGGAGTCAGGTGTGAGAGTGCAGATCAGACGAGAGAATCTGAGTACGAGACAGCCCTTGGATTAAGCCTCAACCCTTTTAATGATCTTAGGGAGTACAAATGAGCGAGGAGATTGAAACTAATTTTTAGATTATTTTGATTCGTGGTTTTAGTATCAAATCAATATCTTCGCTTTTTAACGATTAATTCAATTGGATGCCATTAAACAATAAAATCATCCCTTTGATTTTTAATTTTTGATTCAATAAAAATTTAATTTATTTTTCAATATTTTTTTCTCTAGTTTAATTTGATTTCTAATTTAATTCTTGGAACTTTTATTATACTAACTAAAAACAATATTTTCAATAAATACCATAATATTTACGGCGTTTGTATTTAATATTCATATTTAAATTTATTGTTTTCATCCAATTTAAATATCAACATATATATGTTTGTAGTATTTATGTATTTAATTCAATTTGACTTTTGTCTGTTTTTCCATCCAGAACTCAATATATTTCGATTTTCTAAGATAGCAAACTGAATTGACCAATATCGCTCTAAAAAACGAACTGATCAAACAATCGGTAAGATTAACAATATATGGTCTAAAGCCTAATTGAATTACAAAAAATAATCTCAAGTTTAATGACTTCCATAATAGGGTTTGTGTTGATTAGTTTGTCAAGTATATCATAGACTTTGTCATGCCTAGTATTTTTTATACAACCCTCCAAGTATTATTTCTAAATGTTTCGCCAAGTTCGTTGAAGTTTAATTACATTTTACCTCATTAGAGGCTCTTTTGAAATTTAGTGAAGTATTGTGGGTTGTTTTGCAGTTAAACGGAGTTTGTGGGCAATTTGTAAATTTGGAAAAGCTTACCTTGTATAAATGGGTTTTATATGCATTGATCTATTAAAACGAAAGAACAGGGTGAGAAGAGTTATAAATGGTTGTTGTTCATTAGGTAAGACAAAACTTTGCATGTTTAGGAGCGGCTAAGAATATCCATTTCACTAGTGCACAAGAACCACTTCATTAATGCACTAAACTTTGAGCATATTCTTAAGTTTCTATTAATGTACTTTGGGAGAAGGCATATGAGTGCAAAGTGAATCGTTCTTCTTGCCTATAGAATTTATCTTGATTCATGTTGTTTGCATGCATAACTCTTAATTTGAACATTGTTATCCAACTCAATATATTTAAGTTTGTCAATCTATCGGTTGAATTATCATTATTGCAGAGTGGAAGATTATTTTTATGACTCTTTTGATTATGTCATTTACAATGTAAGTCGCATCCTGCATGATGATAACTTCGTATTTTGCATAGCTACAATTTATCATTGTCCAAACCAATCAACATTGACATTTAATTTATGTTATAATTCAATTCAATATATGAAATTCTTAAAACAAGCAGTCCACGAGGAAATGACTTGTCAATTTATTACTTGACTATAAACTGCGACGTATGCTTGCATTTAATTTTGTGTGAACGGAGATGCTCATGACTTTGTTAACGCGAGTCTCATTCATAATATAAATTAAATTGCCCCTGTTCGGATCTGTTGTTGTTGCTTCAGCAATCCATCAAGTTTTTTGTGTTGTTGTGGGGACCAATTTTATTAAAAATTCATTATTTTGTTTTGAAATTTGCACTTAATTTAAGGAGGTTAACTAATTCAATTATTTTTGTTGTATGACGCTGAAAGTGCATGAGCGAACGCTTTAATACTCTTTTCAACTCTAATCCTGAAATTGAGAGAGCCTATCAACATATATGTCAAAGGGAGCGAAGGAATATAAGAGAAAAAATGGCTCAACGATGAAGTAATAATTTGCCTAATGCGCCCAACAATGAAAATATGAATATCAATCGTAATACTAATGTTAATCTTGAATTAGATGATATGGATAAAGCTATTAGAACTTATGTTGAACCTATTGTTGATGTTCTAAACCTAAGCATAGTAAGCTCGAGATTAGAGCAAGATTTTTTTAGCTGAAGCATGTGATGTTTCAAATGCTATAGACTATTTTGGCCAGTTTCATGGTAAAGTATATGAGAATCCATATCAACATCTTAGATCATTCACGGGGGTGAGTGATTCATTAAAAATACCTGAAGTTACACAAGAGCATCTTAGACTTACATCTTTTCCTTATTCACTAAGAGATAATGCTAAAGTTTGGGTGGATACTTTGCCTCATGGCATAATCATTTTTTTTGGAATAAACTGGTTGAGAAGTTCCTTATTAAATATTTTCCTCATACGAAGAATGTAGAAGCAATGAATGAGATCATAGGATTTATGCAATTTCATGGTGAATTAGTTAGTGAAGTATAGGAGACATTTAAGGAATTATTGAGGAAGTGCTGCACCTTGGTCTACCTTATTCTAGTCAAATGGAAACAATTTTATAATAAGTTAGACGTAGCCACAAAAGTGATGTCAAACGCATCTCAAATGGATCATTGTTATGGAAAACATACATTAAAGCTTATGAAATCCTAGAAACCATCTCTTTGAAAAATTGTCAATGGTCTAATCTTCATAGAAATTCGGTGAAGAAAGGTAAATGATGCATTAGTGGCAATTCAATGCTATGAAAATCCTTCAATTGCAAACTCGACAATTGCTGAATGCATCAGCAATAGGTAAAATATCTAAAGAGAGTCATGTAACATATGGTGGAGAGCACGTTTATGATTCTTGTCCACATAATCCAGCTTCTGTTATGTTCGTGTCAAATGGCAATAACTTTAAACCAACTAATCATTCATATCCAAACATCTATAATTTTGGATGGAGAAATCATCTAGGTTTTTCTTAGACACGGCCCGAGAATGTGATTTCTAGGCCCAACCAACAATGAATAATAACCACATATGGATTTGGGAATCAAAATCAAGGATATGCCTACCATTAAAATTACAATCAGAACAATCAAAATTACCAGAAACCTATTCCTCAATAAGTTCTAAGAACTTCTCTGTAAAACCTATTCAAGGAATACATTGCTAAAACTAATACATTTATCAATAGTCAATGTGAAATCTATAATTGTAAATAGGATAGTTGGCATATGAAATGTGCACTAAACCTTTAGAAAAACTTCCTTCAAACACTGAGAATATAAAAAGAGATAAAAAGGACCAACTTCATGCTATTGAACTAAAAAGTGAGAAGCCTTTAATTATGGAGGTTAAAGAGAAACATATGAGGGATAGAATAAGAATCGAGATGGCAGAAAAAAATGTTAATAACAATGCCCATGCGGAAGGCATTACGCATCCATCAAGTTGTTCGCGATGTTACCAAGAAAATTATGGGAGATCTTGTTGTAGAAGAAGGAGAATGTAGCAAGGTTAAGAGCTTAAATTTAAAAAGCCAATCAAGGAAAATGGGAAGGAAGTGGAAGCACCAATGTTTACATCACCACCAACACCTTATCTACAAAGGTTGAACAAAAAGAAATGAGATGAGAAGCAACTTGAGAAGTTTTTAGACATTCTCAATGAGATTCACATCAATGTTCCATTAGTGGACACATTGAGGCAAATGCCTAATTATGCTAAATTCTGGAAAGAGGCTCTTGCTTAGAGGAGTAAATTCGAAGATTTAAAATAGTCTCGTTATTAGAATAGTGTAGTGCTATACTAAAGAGAAAAATGAAGGAAGGAGATCGTGGGATATTTATCATTCTTGTTTCTATTGAGGGTAAATCACTAGGTAGAGCTTTGTGTGACCTTCGAGCCAACATTTATCTAATGCCCCTGTCTATTTGCAAGGAGTTTAACATTGGTGAATCGTGACTAACCACAGTTACTTTCCAACTCGCAGATCGATCTCTTAAGCATCTAGAAGGAATAATTAAGGATATTCTTATTCAAGTTGATAAGGTATATTCCTTGCGAGTTTCACAGTCTTAGATTATGAGGTAGATAAGGATGTTTCAATCATTCTAGGCCGCCCATTCTTAAAAACAATGAGAACTCTAGTGGATGTTTACAAAGGCACTATCACTATGAAAATGAATGAATAGTTCAATGATTTACCTGATAGAAGAAGAAGTTAATGAAGCAATTAATGAGAAGTTGACTGAAAGCAAGTCACATTAGAAAAATGTTGAAGCATTGTCTATCACATTTAAAGAAGGAGCTCTTAGTGGTGGTTTTCGCATTAGAGAAGTTTCGAGCATATTTAGTAAGATTTAAGGACATAATCATTACATACCACGTTGCAATTCATTACTTAATAACAAAATTCAATGTCAAGCCAAGGTTAATTAGTTGGATATTACTACTTCAGGAATTCGATGTTGAGATAAGAGATAAAAAGGACTTAGTGGTAGACGATTTATTGTGCCTTTGTTAGGGGTTGTAACATAAAGGTCTAGTAGATTGTAGTTAAAGAACAAAACATTTAATGTTATATTTCGGTTATTAATAAAATATATTAGTTTCATTAATTGTACATTTAATATTCAAATCTCATTCAGTCTTATTGCATTAAATGAATTAATGACGATATGCTCATGGCTATTTGGATGTACACTGGGATAAGTATGTGAGATATACAAGTTGATTTATTTCCAAGTCAATAACCTTAAATGTCTACAGTATATGAACTAAGGCAAGGGCACCTAAGTTTTGGTGACACTGTTGGTACGACCCATTTTGCAAGAGTTGCAAACGACATGATCCTGATTATTCATGTTGAGACATGTAAGTGGGGTGCATATGCAAAAGTGAGTTTTTGCATAAGATGAGACTAGAAGTTTTATGATCAGTCAAGTATTTATGCATCAATTACTTCATTAAGGATAACTGTATGTCAATGTGATTTTAATCTTGAGTGGGTTGTGAACTCGTGCTTTATGAAAGAGTCATTTGATGTGCATATGTGAGACCACCCAGACAACGCTTAGTCAATAAGGCTATCACATTAGAGATTGTCGTAGTGAATGGCTGGAAACACAACTTCACAAGAAGAAATTCAATCCTTCCATAATATTGAGGAAGATATATAATTGTTTTCTTAAAAGCTCATTATGGAGTTTGAACAAATGGTACCAACCTCTCATTAGCCCAAGAGGACACTAGTTTATAGTATGACTATAAACAACTTGTTCATTAGATGAATGAGTGAAGCTTAAAGAGAAAGATGTAATCATATGGGCATAACAGATTTCTCATCCCATATGGGAATTACTAACAAGCTCATGAAGGATCACATGATAAATGATCGATTATATCCATGAATGTTAGCTTGTCTTATAGTGCGAAAGAGTTCAACACAGGTTTTTAGTGGAATAAGCCTGCTGTTAATGGATATATATTGAATCTCGGGTCATTGTAGCTTTCAACCTATAGGTTCACTGATCCATAGGTTAGCTCATACTTCCTGGCACACTGATTTATTATATAGTAAATTTGAAGGGTTCAAATTCACAGATTCATTATGTTAAACATAATTAATAAGAGCTTAAGTTTAATTTATTAAAATTGTTTATTATTATATTAGATATAGTAATTATAAATAATTATTGGATAATTATTTAGTAAGAAAAAATTAATTAATATGTTGATATATTAATTGCATAAATAACTATGAGATAGTTATTTATTAATAGGACTAATTAATTTATTGAATGAATTAATTGCATAAATAATTATTGGATAATTACTTATTGAGAGAAATAATTAATTTATTGGATAAATTAATTATATAAATAAGTATTGGATAATTATTTAGTAAATGATGAATGATTAAATTATTGGATAAATTAATTGTGTAAATAATTATTGGATAGTTATTTATTTAAAAAGAATTCATTAATATGTTGGAAAATTAATAATCAATGGATATATTAATTAATATATTGGATATATTAATTGAATTAATATTTATTGAATAAATATTAATTAACAATAATTAATTAATACATTGGATATATTAATTGAGTTAATATTTATTGGATAAATATTAATTAAAGAGAAATTAATTAATATATTGAATATATTAATTGAATTAATATTTATTGAATAAATATTAACTAGACTATTCTTTTAATGAAAATGTATTGAGAAAATTTTTTATATAAATATTTTTAGACATTTCTCTAATATCTTTTGATATCATATATTAAAAGATATTATTCTGTCATTGTTCGAATATTCTACCTCAACTATAAATAAGAGGTATGCGATGTCTTCATTCTCATCCTACTCTATCCAAAGTAACTCATCTCTCAAATAGAAAACTCTCTCCGAAGTTGAACGCTCTTGTTTTCTTCTTTATAGTCAAACATATGACAGCTTCCTTCTTTAAAGGCTTCCCGCCAACACTCAATGTAGCAAAGAAGTCATAGCCTAGAAGATTGGAGGAGGTTAATCAAAAAGTTCCATGGGAATAATCTTTCTTACTCAACATTAAGACCTGCCAAAATTGATTTGAGACGTCATTCAATGTGAGTATCAATTTATGAACAACATGTCAATCACCTAAGGTATCACATGTAGATTAATTAATGAACTTTTTTTGTTATCATACACTTTCGCCGCATTAATTGCATGCTTCTACCCCCACAATTTCCAACAACTTTGAGCATTCGGAATGCGATACACCCATCATTGTCATTCACGATATTTTTCTTGATGAACAGTTAATGAAAGTGATGTTATATACGTAGTGGAAACTCATTAGTTTGCTGATATTGCAAATTACATGTGCAATAACATCAAACCAACTAGTTTTACGAGGCAACAATTAAAGCGTTTTCTATTCGATGTTAAATTCTACTTTTGGGATGAAACTTTCCTTTATAGGCAATGTGTTGATGAATGATCAAAAGATGTGTTAGGAAAGATGAAATGAGAGATATTTTATGTGTGCCACACCTCACCTTATGTAAGTCACTTTGGAGGAACAAGAACAACAACTACGATTTATTAATCTGGTTATATTCTCCTACAATTTAGAATATCCCTGATAGGTTTGTATTTGGCAAAGCTTGTCATTTACCCATTGAGTTAGAGTGTTAAGGTCCGACCCCGGCAAGGGGCACCATTGCTCTCAATAAATGAGAGCTAAATATCAATTTTTATGATCGAACCCGAGACGTGGGTTGAACTAGCTTGTCACCAAATAATGAAACCAGCATGCCACCAATCAATTTGGTAGTTAAATATAGTTCTTATCATTTATTAGAAATGACTACTTACTTATACTAGAAATTTTAAACTGTGTTGCACATGAGATTATATTTTATTTACTAAAATACGTATAATATATATA
>JBBMEG010000021.1:10234086-10280479 GCA_037832605.1 Cyclanthera cordifolia
ATATATAAAATACTTAAATTTAAACAGTTAAGTAAAATAATTTCTATTAAATAAATGATGGTTGATTACTTTTATTTCAATTTATTTATTTCTTATTTATTTACATTTTTTATCGTACAATATGTTTTAAAATTTATTTGCATTATCTGCACTTTGAAGAAAAAAAGTATTCAATAAAAACTTTCAATTTGGCATATGTTATAAGTTTTTGTAAAGTCAATCCGTTATAAAAAATTTAGTCAATTCATATATTTGTTGAATTTAATATTTGATTATCTTTTTTTTTATGACATGTACTATATTTCTAGAGGATGTTATCTTTAATACTTATAAAAATGTTATATTTGTTTTAACAATTCATGATTTTTTTTTAAAATTTATATCATAAATATTTAAAGAAAAAGAATAGATGTCATGATTTGTATGGTTAATTTGTCTAGCAACAAAAATTTCATGATTATTTTTAATTTGAGTTAAAAGCATAAAGTTTCAAAATTAATGTTTAGAGAAAAAAAAAAAAAGTTAAGGTGTTTTTACCATTCATGTTCCTTTTTGAGTTAGGAGAAAAAAAAAAGCAGAAAAAAAAAATGAATACAATTAAATAAGTTTTTTTTTTTTTTTTTTTATTATAAATTTAAATGAGTTGATTAGATAGAAATATAGATTAGAAGTCTTTTTTAGAAAAAAGAAAAGAAAAGTGGGAGAGTTAAGCATATATGTTTTTTTTTTTTAATCAATTAATGTAATAACATAAAAAACTCATAAAAATTAAATAAGGAAATGATTTTTTTTTTATATATATATATATATATATATATATATAATACCCATTCATTTATTGAGAAAAATAATACCGACATAAGTACTATCTTCAATATCAAGTAATAATTAAAATAATAAGAAAATAATTACTAATAAATAAACCTATTTAGAAGTATAAAAGTATCGTATTTACAAAATATTTTAAAAAATGATTACTCTCTTAAACTACACTTAATAGGAATAAAGAAAAATAGATGTATTGTTATATAAAAAAACTATTCACATTTTACACAATTTTTGTATGAATGATGATACACTTTTTGTAAAAAAAAAGAAAAATTATGACTTAGCCAAAGCAAAACAAATTGAAAAAAAAATAAAATGCAAATAAAAATAGCTTATTTAGTGTATGTCCATTCCTTTTTATATCTATCTAAGAAAATAAAAATTCATGTTTATAAATCAAACACTTTTGGTTGTTAAGCAACTCAAACACTACAGTAGTTTAGTCAAGCTTTAAAATCTACATAAAAGTTGGAGCAAAATAGTTAATATATTTTGTTTTAAAACTCAACATATTTAACATGTTAAAAAAGAAACATATATTTTTACTAAATAAATTAGTTTAAAGTTAACTTTGCACACGTTAAAAAAGTTAATATTGTTATATAAATTAAGATAAATATATGAGTTTAGAAAGAATACCTATATATGTCAAAGCAAGCATAGTGTCACGGTCATGCTTGTCCAGTGCGTATTGCACATGATCGCATGTCCATTCAACCATGTTTCATCATGTTTTTATGTTGTTTTGTCATTATTGCATGTTAGGATAGTTTCTTTCTTTTTATTTTTAGTTGCTGACTCCTCGACATTTTCATATGTAAGGGTGTCGCATCAATTATATGCCAAAATGTACTTTAGAGGGGGTATGACTTCTTGAAACTTTCTTCCTATCTATGTATACGATGAATGCAATATAGCTGAAGTGGTTCTTATTGTGTTTTCATATACCATTTCAAAGGCAAAAGCATTTTTAAAACTCTCTTTCTCCATTTTATGAAAACCTTTTTCATGACACATGTGATATAGGTTGTACCTATTGTGCCACCTGCTTTCCATTTTCGTTCGGATGACTTGCTCATCGGGTTAGAGCAAGTTCCACATAGTTGACATTTTGTTGCCTCTGAAGAGCAACTGTGACAAGTGGTATCCGAGCCTAATTTGGCTCATTTGCAATTTTAATGAGTTTGCATGTGATAGTTTAGTGGGACAAGTCCCATGTCGATCGACTGTTCAATCTAGACGAATAGATGGCCAATCTAGTTGGAATGACTGAGTATGTGCAATCCTTGGATTCTCGCATGGACGAGGTTATTGTCAAGGCTGGCACGATTGATGCAGTAGCTGGCCGCCTAGACGGGATGCACGTCCAAGAGTTGATGGTGAGGGTAGAGACCCTTAAAGATAAAGTCATACGGTCGGGTGGCTACGAACGTGGAGAACGCTTGTCGGGCTCTATTGTGCGCATAGAATAACGCGTCGAAACTATAGACAACGCGCAAAAAGTAATCGCTCAGATGATGTCTGAGTTGTCTAAGGAAATGATAGTTGTCATTGGTGTTAGTTGAAGAAACAAAACTAGTAGACACAAGTCAACTCGACAAGAGTTCTTCGACAAGTGGAAGAAAGCTGTAGGCACTAAGGTCCGCTGGGATCGCAAAACAAGTTGCTCATGTTGGGGGTTATGCCCTAAATACCTAGTAGTTTTGTATATTTAAGAACGAACATTTAATGTTGTTTTCAGTCATTAATAAAAGTTATTTCTTTTTCATAAATTTTCGTATTTAATATTCAAACGTCATTCAACTTTATCACATAAATTGGATTAATGTCGATGAACCCTTGGTTATTAATATGAACACTTGAACAAGTATGTGGGACATACAAGTAGATCTAGTTCCAAGTTTATAATCTAAATTGTCTATAGTATATGGACTAAGGCTAGGGTGCCTAAGTCTTGGTAACACTCTAGGTGTGGCCTGCTTTGCAATAGTTCCAAACAACCTGATCTTAGTTGTTCATGTGGAGACATCTGAGTGGGGGCGCCTATGCAAAAATAAGTTTTTGCATATGACTGGACCAGAAGTTTTATGATCGAGCTAGTAATTCTGTTATAGACTCATATCAACTGCTTCACTAAGGATAATTGTGTGTCGATATGGTCTTAATCATGAGTGAGTTGCGAACTTCTGCTTTATGAAAACGTCATTTGATATGCATGAGCGAGACCAGTCAAACAACACTGGGTCAATAAGCCTCCCACGTTGGGGATTGTCGTAGTGAGTGGCTGGGAACCCAATGTCACAAGAAGAAATTCACGTCTTTCCTAATATTGTGAAAGATGTAGTTTTGTTCCTTAAGAACTGATTCCTAGGACTTGAACAAATGTACCCGCCTCTCATTTTCCCGAGAGAACATTGGTTTATAGTATGACTATAAACAACTTGTTCATTAGAGGAATCAATGGTGCTTAAGGTGAAAGATGTATCACAAGGGTAGAACGAATTTCTTCTCCCAGCTGTGAATTACGAACAAGCTCCTGAATGATCATATGACATATGACCGAATATATCCGTGGACGTTAACTTGTTCTATAGTGCGAGAGAATTCAGCTCATGCCTTGAATGGAATAAGCCTGATGTTAACGAGCAGGGATCGGATATTCCAAACTATAGGTCCACCGGTACCTAGGCTAGCTCAATTGCTGGTACACTGTTTTATTAGAGAATGAATTCGAACAGTTCAAATTCATAAATTAATTATGTTAAACATGATTAATAGGAGTGTTAAGTTTAATGGATAAACTTAACTAACTAATATATTGGATATATTAATTCAATATTTTGGATAATGTTAATAAGGAGAAATTAATTTATTGGATAAATTAATTATAAATAATAATTGGATAATTATTGAGAGATCTTATCTAATATAATTAACATTTGTTGTTTTTTTAAAATTCAAAATTCAAAATTCAAAATTCAAATTCAAAAAGTTACCATTGAAAATTTGATATATAGGTATATTTTTTATTTTCTATTATGTCTTTTAATCTCCACCATTCAATATATTTTTACCAAATTTAATTGATAAGTTAAAGTCAAATTTTTATTCTTCACTTTCTATACAAATCTCACATTTTGGACTAAAAATGATGCAACACATCTATGAGATTTTCAATCATCCAAAACTCAAAAGCCCCTGATTGTTGATGTCTCTTTTTTCATCTTGTTCTTGCGAGAGATTGTGTAGCGAGGATTGGTTAGTGACAATGAAAAATGTCTATCCACTATATTGTGAGAGTTAGTATGTTCTTTACCAAAATTTCAACAATTGTAACAATTTGATTATAATATGTTGAACTGATTGAGTTTACTCTTGAACTCGTAAAATGAGTGGTATAACTGTTGGACTCTAATCCGTGGAAAGAGTCAAGCAAAATTTAAAATCCCAAGAGGCACTTGAGTTAGGGGTTTTCAAGGAACCGGACAACTCGAAAAAGCTGAACCAACCTAACTCAATTTGATGGGTTGGGTTATCAACTTATTTGGGTTGAGTTGGGTTCAAATAAATGAAATTTTATGGATCGAGTTAATTTTTTGATTGACCTAAAATTAATTTGGGTTGACCCGAGCTAACCCAAATTATTATTAATTTTTTTAGAAATATTTTTTACATATAACAAAATTATATATGCATATATTTATATTATTTTATTATGGGTTGGGTTGGGTTGAGTTATGTCCATAAATAGGTTGGGTTAGGTTGAAAATTTGACAGTCCAAATTTTTCCTCAACTCGAACCAATCAAACCCATGAACACCTTTAACTTGGGTGATGGAGTAGGTCGAATTTGACTGAGCCACTTAAAACATTATCATGTCATCTTCTATAATTCATTTCTCTTTATTTTATTTATAGTATTTATGCTCAATTTAATTCTTTATCATTTGTTAGATAAAATTTGGTTATCATAATTTTTATTTATCTTAATAGTTATTTTAGTTATCACAATTTTTAATTGATTACAATAGTTTTGATATTTTGTTTTCTTGAGCATATTAAAGAAAAAAAATTATAAATATTTTAAAAATCTTATTCACCCCTCTAGAGTTGTCATATCGATTCAGCATTGAGAGCATCATAATATTTCTCATAATTAATCAGTAAACTCACAACAATGATCTGGTCTCTCGAGGAACAGTTTGAGAAAGAGACTCTGATCATGACTACAATGGTGTAATGGTAACATTATATCGTGAAGCCTTCCTCCCAGTTGCAAACCCAACAAGTGTAAGCCTTGATAGGCTGTCTATGTCTAGATACACACGCCCTAAAAGAATAGTGGCTATTGAGTCACAGCTGGTGAACCCTCTCTAGTAGCTGAGTCAGCCTAAGACTACCTATCACCTAAAGGTAAAGACTCTTCCATAGTAGGCTTACACTATGACTAGGACCCCGCTCTAACATGCTGGTGTAACAACCAAAGATTTCACAAGATTGTGCTAATGTACATTTTTAGAATCCTAGGATATCCGAAGGGGTTAAATTAACCCAATTGGTCCTTAATGGACATTATTGGATTTATCCCAATTAGGTAGAATAGTCTTTTAATTAATAATAACGATAAAATTGTTAATTTAATTCTAAAGTGCATTTTGGTAATTTTGGCATTAATTTCTACTTGAAATAGAGACAAAATTGCACTTTTAGGGTTTATCATTCCTTAATCATTGGCGAAAGTATTTCTTGTGCAAAAAAAAAAAAAAAATCCTGAAGCATCATTTTTAGTGAGGTCAGATTGACGTCAACCCTAACATCATATTTCGTGTAGTCACCGATAGAGTTAGAGCTGTCATCATTATGCGTCAGCCTTTGCGGATCCTGGAGCCAATCGAGAAGTTTTGCAAGTCACTGTCTGCTTTGCTCCTACAATCGAGGAAGGGCATCGATTGTGGAATTCGTTATGCGTTAGCGCCTGAACGAATGCGTGGCACCTCCTTAGTAGACCATTGGTCGACGTCCACAACTTTAAATTTGCCACTTAGCACCAGAACGACACATGCAGTCTAAACTTGCATAAATGCAATGGCCGAGCCACTTCACCCATTCTAAGCTTGACACACCCTGCGAAACCAAGCATGAGCATGCATCCTAGCTAATGATTACACCATGAGCTGCCTCCCCCAAGCAGCGTTGTGAGCCTCATGCGCCGTAGTTAAGCACTTTCGTCTTTGGTGACCAGAAAACTTCAAATTTCCCCCTAAGGTAAATCCCATGCCCCGAGTCTATATTTTGTGATTTTAGGTGCTAATTCAGACATGTTTTTCCTATATAGATAGAGTGAGATGGAGTTTTTCAAAAGGGATAGATATGTTTTACTTGTTTTGGTGATCCAAGGGAACCTGAGATGTTTTAGAGCACAAGCTAGTGATCAAGACAGGCGTGCCTTGGTCATGAGACTAAGATATGAGATCTGTCCAGGTGTGAGATGAAGGGACATTATTCCTACTCATGGTAGCTTTAGGGACCGAGTGGCTATCCGTTAGCCATACCTACCAATGATTCGCCAGACTTTCTCTAAGTGTCGTGTTTAGGATGGAAGGTGAAGGCGATGTCCAACTACGAAGGGTGTTTGTACTACCACTTTGCACCAGTGTTTAAAGCCCGAAGACCACAAGGTTATATCTGCTCACCGAGAGGATCTCATACTAGCATCATTTACTAGTAGCAAAGAAAAACAAGGGATAGATAGAGATAGAATTAGAGGAATCTAAAGGACTCTACAGGAGTTGGCTTTTAGTTCTCTACTATGCATTGATTGTTTATGATGTCTACTCTTATATATGTTCATATAGATCTTATGTCGGGATCCTTACTGAATTTAATGACTCGTCCTTTTCTTTTGTGGGGTTTTTTCATAGGTACTCATGAGATTCACCAAGATAGTTGAGCTAGATCTGACATGTAACAACCAGACTTTCATTCCTTATTTTTCCAAGGTTAGTTTTGTCTTTTTGGGCATACCGGGATTCCCGAGATTTTTTTTGAAAATTATTTTGTTTTAAATGTGCTTAAATTAGTCATATCTTGAGAAGTGTGAAGTCAGATTTTGAAAAATAGGGGTAAAATGGTCAATTTTAGCCTATGGGCAATTTGGTAATTTTCCTGGGATTTTTTGGACTTATATATAAAGCCAAAAGCTGTCAAATGATTAGGTTAACCATTTGACGCAGATTCCAGCGACGCTCAATCATTGGCACGCCTTTTCCTTCGACACTACCGGCTGCAACCAATCATCGTGTCCCGTTCTCCGTGCGCTGCTAACGAGTGCTAACCTAGAGACTGTTGAATCAAAGATCGTGCAGCCGCTAACGAAAACCAATCTCCGTGTGCTGCGTTTTGCTGTTGCAATACCCAACGCCTTGTGCTGACAATGAGCTGAGGGCCACCCCTAGTCCGCCGCGTGTCGACTTTGCATTGAATTTCATCGCTGTAGTTCAACGCCCAATCTGAGGCTAAGAATCCTGTCGTCTGAATAAGGCGTGTCTCTCTAACCAGATGCCCGAACCGGCTTCAGCTACCCAACATGCGCCACGTCACCTTTTCTATAGTAGTTGTCTCCCCGCGCGTGAACTTCACACTCCGGTGAGATTTTCTGCACTCGCTGCCGATCGCCGAAAAGTTTATGGGTAGTGTTTTTTGGGTAATTTTGATGCCTCGAGTCCATTTTTGATAGTCTTAATATGCTCATTTTGACTCTTTAACCTTGTTATGGCCAGTTGAACTTGGGGAAACCTTTGGGACGTGTAAGATGAATTAGGTGAAAATATACTCGTTGGTTGCTTTGATTTCCTTGTTGTTGCGTGACGTTTATCGAATGTTACTACTATGCTATCAAAATATACATACATATATATATATATATATATATATATATATATATATATGCCAGGAGATGTACTGGATGATTGATTTACGATACACTGACACGTTTTCATGATGTACTTGTTGAATTGTTAACTGTATTAGTGTGAATCTATGTATCCGTCTTATATATGCATTCATGAAATTCACAAGTGAGCAGCATATTGAAGACCCAGGAGTGGCATTTCCCTGCAAGGGTAGCCCCGGAAGTGTAGATCATCACCTAAAGAAGGCCCGGGAATGGCATATTCAGTTAGGATAGCCCCGGTGTCACTACTATTTTCTATTGAAGACTGTGAGCTGCATGGACCTATTTAGGCCCAAGTATTGCCATTGATCATGCATTTCTTTGTGGCATTTGCTACTTATATGTATATTTATGCTTGTACTCATCCAAGTTATGGATCCTTACTAGGTTTAACAACTCACCATTTTCTCTATGGGTATCCACAGGTACGCACAGACTCTATCAGGATGGTTGACCAGGAGCTGTGAAGACCATGAGCTTGTTTTATTGTGTCTCATTTTACATCTTTCTTCTTTCACATATGTATTATTTGGATTTATTCTGAGAGACATGTACTGGTTGTATATTGTTCTTACCAATTTCCTTTGATTTTAGAACCAAGTACCCGACTAGCACGTTTTACGAACTATTATAGTTTTGGTTTAATAAATGAGGTATGTATTCGTCATGTCTCAGTTTTAAAGGTCGTTTTAATCATGCATATAGGGTATAGACCTATATGGGATCCTAGTCTGGGTCGAGCCTATACATGGTGTGACCATGAGTTTACTAGTATTGGAGTTAGGATGTTGATTTTGAGAACCACTTATCTACTTTATTTCATTCACCATAAACTATTTGGTTTAGATACATGTTAGGTTTTACTATTTTCACTGTTACAAATGTTTTAAGGGTACTCTGTGAACTATTTTAGTTGTTAAGATGTTTCTTTATTTTAATTAATTTGAGCTATGAATTGACATGTCTTAGAGTATTTTTTTTATGCTTACTCATGCATCAGGTGTTAACCCCTGCTGTTTGAACGAGGGCAATACCTTTCATTTCCAACTCATGAAGGGGCATAATACATCTCATCCTCTACAAATTCTAGATGATGACGACCTAGCTACTAAATCTAAGAGTACAAGATTCTCAATCTACAAAAATCACATTAAAACATGTTTAGCGTGCAATAAAAACAATCATCCTAGAAAGGATACTAGAATAGCATAATAGACTTGGACCGTCTCGTATGCTTCTACTCAATATAATTAGATAATCAAGATATATAAAGAAACACCTAAACATGTTCATAATATATAAAAAGATCTATCAATAACAACATGTGTAATAAATCACGAAATGCCTCAACATAACGTGCATAGGGTCAACACCACCCGATGTAATTAGGAGTCCTAACCTGGAAATTGTAAAACAGATGCTCGATCGAGCTCTAGGAAACAATTTACCTAGCAAACACAACCTAGTCAAAACACGCTAAATAAGTCTCATGTCAAAAAATGTTGAAAAGTAAACATATTTTAAATAAGTTATTCAAATCTCATCAGTTTTTTAATTAATAAATAAAGTTATTATAAGTTTATAGGAGTTAATAAAATCGTATTCAAAGTATGGGAGTTTTACATTCATGAAATAAGTGTAGTATATAAGTTATAGATCTAGAATTTTCTATGGTGGCCTACAAATAGGATCTTTATATGTGTTTTAGATATTAAGCATCAAACATTAGCATCAAATAAAAGTAAAGTGAGCTTGAGAAAAAAGTGTGAATAAAATTTATAGTTTGAGAGAAAAGTTGTTCAATACAAGTGAAATATTCTTTGTGTTGTGAGTGTTTATATCACGCTTCCTACAAAGTGGTATCAGAGCTTGAGTTTGAAAGAAGAAAATTGATTTTCTAAATGGCAAACATCAATATGCTTTCTCATTCCACGTGCCTTGATTGACGAAGGAAAATTATAGTAGTTCGTGCATTCGAATGAAAGCTCTACTTGGTTCACAAGAGGCTTGGGAAATTGTTGATAAAGGCTAAGACGAGCCCAAAAGTGATGTTTCTTTAAATTAAGCTTAAAGAGAAGTTTTGCAAAATACGATGCAAACATGAAAATTTTTAGAGAATACTTATAAAAGGGTAGATCGTGTTAAGAAGGTCCGCCTTCAAAAATCAAGAGGAGATTATGAATCACTATATAAGAAAGAGTTTGAATCAATTTCATATTATACTTAAAGATTGCTAGCAGTTAATGAAATGAAAAGATGTGGTGAGACATTGAATGATGAGCAAATAGTTGAAAATAGAGGTGTACATGGGTTTGGTTGATTCGGGTTAAGAAATTTTTTAGACCAACTCAAGATTTTGGGTTGGTTAATTTTTCAACTTAACCCAACCCAATCCTACATAGACTTGGGTCAGGTTATTGGGTTAAATTAATAGTTTTAAAGATTTGATCATAGTAGATGGTACATGAGTTGAGTTATATTGAGTTAAAAAAAAAAAAAAAAAAATCAGATGTTCCCAAATTTTCTAGTTGGTGAATCCACTAACCAATACAAACCATATGTTTGAGCAACCGAACATATATATTTTTGGATTGGGTTGAGTCATTGATGTGTTTTTGTTTTCAACTCAATATTGCTTTTATAAACATCTACATAATAGTATTAATTAATCATTCAACTTCAATTTATACCATTATATGTACATTTTAAAGACAATTTAAAAGATTTTTGGAATAAAAGTTTTTTAAAAATAATAATTAAATAATATAAATATATACAAAGATAATTATGTCATAGGTCAAAAATATTTTTTGAAATTAATAATAAATCCGGGTTAGCTCGGATCAACCCAAATTAAGTTTAGGTCAACCCAAGAACCAATCTAACTCAGAAAAGTTGCATTCATTTGAAATCAATATATCCCAAATAATTCGATAACCCAATTCAACTCGTCAAATTGGATTGGGTTGGTTCGAGTTATTCAAGTTGTTAAGTTCTTTAAACACCCCTAGTTGAAAAAAAAATACTTCACTCCTTGGAAGAACGATTGAATTTTGTCATTGTAACGATTGAAAAATCAATGGATTTGAGTATGATATTCATTGATCAAATAGTGGGTACATTACAAGCCCATGAACAAAAGCTTCTCAAGAAGAATAAACAAATAGTTGAGTAACTTTTTCAAACAAAGTTGCAATTGAAAGATAAAGGAGAAAAATAAGAAATAAGATAAAAAAGGGAGGAAGCTTCATGATAAAGGTGAGAAGCATGTGTTCGTTAGATATGATGCGAGCTCAAAAGACTACAAGATTTATAATCCTACAAAAGAGAAGACAATGGTAAGTAGAGATGTTGTGTTTGACGAGTAAGTAACATGAAATTGAAATGATGAACCAAAAGAATACAAATTTATTTTATTTATGGAAGACGATGATAAATCGATTGACAACATTTATTCTTCATCAACACCATCTACACCACCAAGAACTCCATAATAAGATACACTATCAACAAATACAAGTTCAAATGAAGGGCATCATCGCATGAGAAACTTGCAAGACATATATGATGAAGTTGAAGAGTTAAGTCAATGTTTCATTGATCTTACTCTTTTTTGTTTTTTTGGTGTTAGTGAGACTCTAAATTTTGAAGAAGCTTCACAAAATGAAAAAAGAAGGAAGAATGCGATGGATGATGAAATAAAGACCATAAAGAAGAATGATACTTGGGAACTATCTACTCTTCCAAGTGGAAAGAGAGCAATAGATGTCAAATGAGTGTTCAAGATAAAAAGAAATGAAAAGAGAAGTGGAGAGACATAAAGCACGATTAGTTGTAAAAGGATATTCTCAAAGAAAATGTATACACTATGATGAAATGTTTGATATTGTTGCTGTCTTGGGAACCATAAGGTTATTAATTGCGTTAGCTGCTCAGAATAAATGGAAGATCTTTCAAATGGATGTCAAATCAGCATTCTTAAACTGGTAACTCAAAAAAGAAATCTACTTAGCACAACCTCTTGGGTATATTAAAAGAAGTCAAGAAGATAAAGTTTTAAAGTTGAAAGAGGCGTTATATGGATTGAAACAAGCGCAAAGAATGTGTAATAGTAGAATCAACAAGTATTTCCTTGACAATAGATTTTTGATACAACCTTATGAACATTCTCTTCACATTAATATTAATGATCACAGAGATATTTTGTTGACCTGCCTGTATGTAGAGGACTTGAATTTTACTAGAAATTGTCCACAATGACAGATATTGGACTTGTGACATATTATCTTGGAATTGAGGTGAAGAAGTTAGAGCAATGTATCTTTATTTCTTAAGAACGGTGTACAAAAAAATTCTTGAGAATTTAAGATGCTCAATTCTAAGCCGATCGTAACTCCAATGGAAACTCAGACAAAGTTTTCCAAACATGAAGAAGAAGATGATGTATATCCTTAATATTTCAAAAGTTTAGTTGGGATTTTGAGGTATTTAACGTGTACAAAGCCAGATATTTTTTTTAGTATTGGCTTGGTTAGTCAGTTTACAAAAACTCCTACAACTACTCACTTGAAAGTGGCAAAGAGAATCATTCGATACTTAAAGGTACGCTTGATTATGGATTAGTTTATAAATCATATTTATCATTCAAGCTTGAAGGTTACCATGATAGTGATTGGGCTTAAGATTTTAATGATAAAAATGGACAAGTAGATTTATATTTATTGTTGGTAATACATCTTTTTACTTAGAGTTCTAAGAAGCAGCCTATTGTGACATTATCTACTTGTGAGGTAGAATATGTTGTTGCATCATCATCTAAATCATTCAAGCTTGAAGGTAACTGTGATAGAGTTTGGCTGAGAAATATGCTTAACGCAATTGAATTGTATAATAGAATGCAACTGCTATCCATGTGGATAAAAAGTCAACAATTACTCTAGCAAAGAGTCAGATGTTCCATGATCATTGATACAGGTAAAATATTTCCCGAAATACATGGACAAGGCAGAGACCCTATTGAAGGGTAGCCGAAGCCACTCTAACCCCCTAGAGGTCGGCCAGGACCACTCTAGCCCCTAGAGGTCGGTCGGCCAAAGTAGGCCTTGACCCCCTAAGGGTCCGCCATGAAGGCCTTGAACCCTCAGGGGTCGGCGCAACCAACTTTGGTCGGCCAAAGAAAGCCAAGATTCCTCCTGAGGTCGGCTAAATGAGGCAAGAAAATGTCGGCCAAAGAAGGTTATGACCTCCAAATTCGATCAAAGGAAGCCATGAAGCCCCGGGTTGCCCAGAAAAGGCCAAGACCTCTTGAGGGTCGGTCAAAAGAGGCCAAGACCACCCAAGGGTTGGCTAAACGAGGCCAAGGCCCCCAAAGGTCAGTGAAGCCCACTCCGACCTCCTTAAGAATCAACCATGGAGGGCTTGATCCTCTTAGAGGTCGGCCAAAAAAAGGCTTTTACCCCCTAGGGGTCGACTAAAGCCAATCCGCTCCCCAAGGGTCGGCCAAATAAGCAAGACCCCTCAGGGTCAGGCACGGAGGCTTTAATCCCCTAGGGGTCGGCGAGCCCAATCAGACCCCCTTGGGAGTCGTCTAAAGAAGGAAACCTCCTAGGAGATCGATTGAGTAGGCGAAAACCCACATGATTTGTCATGCAGGATAGAACTCTCTCTTTGACGAGTTGACCAAGTCCAAATAACCCTAGAATCATTGTGTCGTAAAGTAGCAATGACCGAGAGTTACAACAAGAAGGCCTCCTCAGGAAGGTGGACAATAGAGGTAAGGACTCTTCCCTAGGAGTTGAGTGAGTTCAAGTGATGACTGGATCCGCTGATAACGACAAAAAGTTAAGGCGAGAGGGCCAAGACCCTCATTTAGTGGCGAACCGTGGAGGTAAGAACCCATAAGGGTTGATCGAGACAAAAGTCAACCTGTAAGAAAATCGGCCGAGTAGGCAAAAACCCATAAGGTTTTCCATATAGGTTGGAACTCTCTCTTTCACGAGTTGACCAAGTCTAAGTAACCCCTAGGACCATTTCGCGGTAAGGTGGCAATGATTGGGATTTCAACGAGAGGCCTTGACCATCATGAGGGTCGGCCATGGAGGTTAGAACTCTTCTCCAAGAGTCAACCGAGTCCAAACTAATGACAGAATCTGCTGATAATGGTTAGAAGTTATGCCGAGAGGCTCAGGACCCCCATTTAGAGGTAAGTCGTGGAGGTAAGGACCCACAAGGGTTGATTGAGATCGAAGATGACCTCCAGAGAGATTTGTAGAATGGGCCAACCACGAGAGGGTCAGCCCAAGGTTAGAACTCTCTTATGGACGAGTCGACCAAGCCTAAGCACATATTGGACCGTTGCATCCATCAAACGCACCGTCCTAGAGTTACACTGAGAAAGCCCACACCCTTAAAGCGTCGGCTGTGGAGGTGAAAACTGATAAAATTTGGTCGAGTCCAAGTATTCTTCAATTCAACATCGGTACACCTTGTCAGGGGTTACACCGAGATTCATAGACGTTACAAACGGTTGACCATTAAGTTTCCATTAAGTGAGTTGCATCGGTTATAAGTCCGACTGCTTTAAGATGTCAAACCATTCTCCATTTGAATCCAAGATGAAATACACTAACAAATACTATTTAAACACCTTACTGACTTAGGCATCCAAAGCCCTGTGGCTCGCACCATATCGGTGTGCCTAATTTTGTTTCTTTTGTAGGCTTCTCTTTCTCGGTAAAAATAAATCTTTACCGTTGATCTGGTTGATAATTTTTTGGTATCGATAGTTGGCACCGTCAATGCGGATGAGTAGTGCTATATCAAAAAACTAGATTTTTACGTTTTTTCTGTAAAAATCTCAAGCAATATGAGTAAGGCGCCATGTTGTCGACGAAGAGTCGGATGCCAAGCATACTCTAAGAAGAGTTGATTCTAGAGGACATGAAGTCATTCATGTCAAAAACCATCCGAAAGTTGAGGGAAAAAACCGGAGCGTGCCGATCCAAAGTTTGTGAATTTAGAAGAATAAATGTAAGGAATGACAAAAAACTTGAGTCGTTAGATAGAGCTATTCCAACAATCTCCTATCGTTCAGGCTACCATTGCTGAGAACTAACGAGCATCGCGAGAGGCATTGAGGCTGCGATCCACCAAGAAGAAGGCTACGGTTGACAAGTCAATGCCTTATGTTCGAGACCATGCCAAAAGGAAAGCCCCAGCCACGAGGCTTCGAGAGAGGCTCCTTCAAGATAAGAAAGACTGATTGAAGGACTTCGACTAGGCGGTAATGATTGAAGAAGAAAGCACTCAGCTCATCGAAGAATTAGTTCCATTATTAAAGGCCACTCCAAAACATAGTCAATGAGAAGCAGTCAGCCGTAGAGCACCCCTCAAGGGTCTTCTACTCAGCACCCTTTAAGAACTCCCAAGTGCCTAGGAGAAGTGACCGAACTTAGGGATTGACCTGAGAAATGTGATCAACCAGCGCCGGAAAGAGGCGACACTTGTCGAAGTCGAGCACCAACCTTGGTTAGCTCAGCTACGTTTCCTCTAAAACCAGCTTAGGGATATGAAGAAAGCACAAAACCAGGACGAACTCGACCTCGACAATTTAGTCAATCAGGTCGATCCTTCTTTCACAATGAATCATAGAGGACTTGTCCCGGAGAAATTCAACTTTCCATAATCAAAGCATATGTTGGGTCCAAAGATCCCATAGAGCATTTAGATACCTTTCAGGCATGGATGGAACTTCACGGAGTCCGAAATGCAATCAAGTAACGAGCGTTCTAATGCATGCTCATAGGACCAGTTAGAAGATGGTTCAAACAGCTCAAACGAAAGTATATTTTCTCTTTTAGGGAACTAGCCAGAGCCTTTGCCATCTAATTCTTGGGTGGGTGAGATTAGAAGAAATCGATCACCATCTACTGACCGTGAAATAGAGGAACCCTGAGACCCTTTGAGAGTATATAACACGCTTCAATAACAAGGCATTGCAAGTTGAGGGGTACACCGATGGTACGACCCTTACGCCGATTATGGCTGGACTTAAAGATGAAACATTCCTATGGTCGTTGGGAAAGAAAACCCCACTTATATACGTTGAGCTACTTACTTGAGCGTAAAAGAACATGAGTGCAGGGGAACTTGTGAATTGCTGAGAAAACATTAAAGGAAAATGCTCCATTCAAGAACGTGACACGTCAAGTTGCAATGAATCCGACTACAAGAAGTTACGTAAGCGGAGGGTAGAGAAACGCCTAAAAAAGAAAGAAAATAATTACTAAAAGGGGGTATCACCTAGTCGGTTCAAGAAGTAAACTCTAACGGTTGTTTCAGTAGAGAAAATTCTAATGGAGATTCAAGATAAGAAGGTGTGGAAATGGCTAAGCAAGATGAAAGCATGGTTTAACCAGCGAAATAAGGGAAAATACTTCGTATTTTACAGAGATCATGGTCACGTGACCTCAGACTGCTATGATTTGAAGAAGTCCATACAATCTTTCATTCGAAAGGGACGCTTGGACAAGTATGTTGAAGAACGTAAAGAATCGTCGAAGTTCCTTAAGAAGAAAAGATGAGGCAAAGGTTCACCACCACCTCAAGAAATCTGAACCATCTTTTTAGAACCTGTAGGAGGCGGGTTCAACAGAAGTCGGGATGAAAAAGTAAGGCAACCCAAGGGATGCTCAAAGCAGAAGTTTCAATAGTATTCTGGTAGATAAAGCTCCCTACTCCAATGGGGGTAGATCAAATTTGAGGAGAACAATCAACTTCCAAGGTGTGCTACTCTAGAACTTTACAAGGAGTGATAGGAGTAACAAAGGTAAGATAATGTTGTCCCAAAGATAGCACTTGAGGAAAGTCAGTCCTTAGAAATAGATTTGAACACCCCTTCTAAAGAAGTTGAACGAGGTAGGGGAGAACCTGTAGATAAATTAAAGGTTGTACCTTTGTTGAGCAAAACCCAAGTGGTTGGCATTGGTACCAACCTAGATCCAGTGTAAAGAAGAAGTCTTATAGCATTCTTGAAAACAAATGCATACATCTTTGCTTGATCAGCCAACGATGCGCTAAGGATAGACCCAAAGGTTATGGTTTTCCGACTCAGCGGCATGCTAGAAAAGAAGAGCATTCGATAAGAAACAAAAAGAAGCTCAACGCCTGAAGTACAAAGCTTCCAAGTACGTGGTGCATGGTAATAAGTTGTAGAAGAGAGTAACATTTACCTCTTCTTAGATGCTTAAACTCCAACAAGACCACGTATGCCATGCAAAGAGATACATGAAGGTGTATGCAAAAGTTATGAAGGATCAGAGTCCCTAGCCAAAAAAATTGATAAGGCGGGGATACTTATAGCCAACCATGGCCGAATACTACTAAGAAATATGCACAATCATGTGACAAGTGCCAAAGATTCACTACCACTTAATGCAACTGCCCGAAGTCCTAACAAATATAATAAGAGCTCGACTCTTGGCATAGTTGAGGGAAGACTTTTTAGGTCTCTTACCAACTAGGCAGAGACAAGTCATGTTTGCTTGGGTATCATCTACAATTTCACCAAGCAGGCTGAGGCGTTGGCTCTAGCCACTATCATAAAAAATAATGTGATCAAAATCATCTAGAGGTGCATAGTGTGCCAATTTTTGGGATACTCATACCCTTATCACCAATAATGGGAAGTAGTTTGGCAATCAAGTTTTCTAACAATTTTGCTCTGAGCTAGCGCTCCAACATCATTTGTCATCGCCAGCTCACTCATAAGTCAATGTGTAGGTAGAGGTAGTCAACAAAATTCTCAAGACCAAGCTTGAAAGCTTAAAGGGGTATTGAGCGGAAGAGCTCCCATAAGCAATGTGGGCATACTTCACTACGCCTAGGACATCGATAGGCGAAACACTCCACCTCTTAGCATTTGGGGCGAAAGTAGTCATTTCAGTCCAGATAAACCTCTCATCCTTGCATATTAATTCTTTTGATCCATTACAAAATGACCAACTACATATGAGTATGGACCTCATGAAAGAAAGAATAGGTGCAACCCACCGAGTTCGAAAATGAAGTCCATGAGCAGCGTTAGAAAGGACCTTACAAGGTCACCAAACTCACATGTCCAAGCACCCACTACCTTTAAGACATGGACGGGAATAAGATCCTCAATCCTTCGGTCAAGTACATTTGAAAAATATTTTTCAATAAAAATGTAGTCCAAGTCTCCAATATGTATTAGCAATAAAGATGTTTTTATCATTCTATGAAAAGCTCTCTAAATTTAAGCTATAGGTCTACTGATTTATCATACTTCAAAACTTAAATTAGGGGTAAGAAGAGTAGAGAATTGATTAACATTCAATTACAAAATTACAAGTGATAAAAGCTCTAACATGAGCATACAACAATTGAAGAAACAGTGTTCTGTTTCAAAAAAAGAAAAGGAATACTTGAAAAAACACAAAGTCATCATGTACTCCCATCATCACGCCTGTTGGAACTCAACCTACCAAGTTCGGCTTGGATAGAATCAATTTTAGCTGGAGAAGCCAGAACTAGAATGTCAATTTTGGGCACACCTTGAAAGATGCGAGAATCATAGCAACCTCTACTGGATCATTAGGAAGTCCAAACTCGAAGGCGAACAAAGAAGGGTCAGTAATCTTTGCTGCAATTGTGGAGCAAAGGGACTTGAAAAGAAGCGAGAGGTTACCATAGCTAACTTCTTTTTGAATTCGATTCAGCGCCCAATTGATAGCAGTCGTGCCAACATTGTTTTCCAATATTTCAAAAACAGAAGAAGCAAATTTGCCAAAAAAGGCATTAATCTTCAGCTTGATTTTAGTAGACGCGACTTTTCACGAAGCCGAGTAATGGTAGATAATTCTTCCTTGCGACTACAGGCAACAAGATACTGAGTCGCGTTGGGGGAAGTCTAGAAGTCAGCCAACAAGGTGACTTCAGCAACACGTTGAGCCTCACGAGCTTGGGCCAAGTCCCACTTGAGTTGATCGTTGTTTGTAGACCAAGATGAGTGCGTTTATCTCAAGTTCTCTAAGAGGTGCCGAGAAGATGAAGAAGAGAGTAGAAAACATAAAATATAAGGTTAGTTTAAAAACTTAGACAAAAGTATAACAAAGGACGAGTATAGCAAGTATACCTCATGCATCAAACCAGCTCCCTTCTTCAACACTTGGGAATTGTCTATAGTGGAAAATGACTAAGAAAAGGTTTCTACCTCGAATCATGGGCTATAAACAAAATTTCTCTATTCTATCAGATCTAAAATAGGGTGGTATGGTCCTAACAACAGATAGAGTCAAAATCAGGAGAAGGACGAAACAAAGGTGTTCGAGGAGAGCGCGAGCCGGCTCGAGTAGGATAAAGGGGGTTGTTAGAAGTAGTGCTCGTTCCATCAAAGTCTGGATCCTATCCAAGGTCAAGATCTTTTGGAACCTCTGGGAAAAGAAGCTCGCCATCCTCACCAACGGAAGCGGGTAGTTCTCAGAAGTAAGGCCCACCATGCCATTGGTGGGAGACCTAAAAACAAGAAAATAAGATCTCGAGCACTAAAGAAGCATTCAAAGTCGATGTACTCCAAAAGTTGTGGACTCTAAAGAACATGTTCCAAGTGTTGGGAGGTACCTGCTACGGATTCAGCCTATCAATGCATAGAAACTCATAAAGTAGAGGAATCATAAGCATCCAAACCCCTCTCTCGAACATCGTGACATAAAGTGCCACTTCAATAGAGGGAGGCTTGGTGTATACTTCTTTATCCACGAGAAGCCTAAGGTCACACTCGACAGAATAAAGTACACTATTGTAAGCCTATCTACATCATTCTTGATCAATATTGAGGCAACCAATTCAGATCCATGCCCGACTAACAAGGTATTACGCCGAGTCCTCTTTTGAGAAGAGAAGGCTAAGAAAAATCAAACTTTATTCTCGTAATTAGAAGATGGATCCATGAGAAAAAAATCAAGAATGTACCTACGGAGAAGCAAAAATTTGGAAAAGTACTTAAAAATGGCAAGTCTCTACAAAGAGAGCTTACTTAGCCAAAATTCCAAAAAAGCTCTAAAGGGTGGCAAGTCTCTATAAAGAGAGTCTATTTAGCTTAAAAATCAAAAAAAGTGCTTAAAAAAAGCAAAGTATCTACAAAGAGAGCCTACTTAGCCAAAATGTTAAAAAGAAAGCCTAAAGGGGCGAGTTTCTAAAAAGAGAGCATACTTAGCCAAAATTTTGGAAAAATGCGTAAGGGGGTGAATCTCTAGAAAGAGAGCCTACTTAGTTACAATTTCGAAAAGTTGCCTAAAAGTGGTGACACTTCACAAAGAGAACGTACTTGGCCAAAATTTGGAAAAAGTGCTAAAAAGGGGCAAGACTCAACAAGAGAGCCTACTTAACATGGAAATCTTAAGTTACAAACTACTATTCAAAATTTGGCCACTACGTTGTCCGAAAATGAAGAGTGGGGTAAATGTTATAGGCAAAATATTTTCCAGAATAACTGAACAAGGCCGATACCCTCTCGAAAGGTAGCTAAAGCCACTCTGACCCCCCAAGAGTCCGCCATGAAGGTCAAGATCCTCTAGGGGTCGTCCAAAGTAGGCTTAGACCCCTTAGGGGTCGATTATTGAGACCTTGACCCCTCTGGATCGGTGAAAGGAGGTAATGACCCCCTACTGGTGGGCCGAGCCCTATCTGACCCCCTTGGCAGTTGACTAGGAAGGTCTCGGGTCCCCTAGGGGTCGGTCAAACCAAGTCCAAGCCTACTAGGAGGTTTCAACCATTCGAGGGTCGAGTGTATAGGTTAGGACTCTCCGTTAAGAGTCTACCAAGTCAAAGTGATGATTGGACTCACTGATAATGACCATGAGTTACTTCGAGAGGATCAATACCCTCATTTACGGGCGAGTTGCGATGGTGAGACTCGCAAGAGTTGACCGAGACCAAAGCCAACCTCGAAAGAGATCGGTCGAGTAAAAGGAAATGAAAAAGGTTGGCCATAGAGGTTAGGATTCTCTCTTTGGCAAGTCGACCAAGTCTAAGTAACCCCATAGGATCTTTGTGTCGTAAGGTAGCAATGACCGAGAGTTACAATTAGAAAGAATTGACCCCCATGAGGGTCGATTGTGGAGGTCAGGGCTCTCTCTCAGGAGTCGATCAAGTCCAAGTGATGACTGGATTCGTTGATAATAGTCAAGAATTACAGCGAGAGGGTCAGAATCCTTTTTAGGGGTGAGTCGTGGAGGTAAGGTGTAACAACCCTGATTTTCTTTCCCTACAAATTAAGGTCAGTTTTTGACTTTCTGGGGCTCTCAAAAATTATTTCAATTTAATTTTATCTTAAAAGGGCATAAATGAGTTTAAACCTGAGATATGTAAAGTTGGAATTGAGAAAAAATGGTTAAAATTGCTAATTTTAGCCCTAGGGGCATTTTGGTAATTTATGCAGCTAATTTGGAGTTATATATAAGAAAAAAAACTTTTAGGTCCAATGATTGCAATCTTTGACCAAATCATTGAGTTTCTCTCGCTTTTAGCATTTTTCGACAACCAATCATTGAAGCAATCATTATGTCACTGTCGTTGACTGCTAGCACCATGAACAACACTATTGAAGCTCGTACTTCATGCGCCGACATAGCCCACAAACGAGAGAAGGCCACACTTCAAGGAAGGAGTAGCCACTAGTCACGCAAGCCCAAAGCCAAATGCAGCTAATCAATTCTCCCGCAAGCCCGCCCAATCCGAACTTGCAAATCTGTCGCTCGAGCATACGTTCTCGTCCGAACTTGATGCCAACGAACTCCAAACCACACTACAACCATTCAGCGACCCCATATTATCTATTTCTGCAGCGCATGTCCCCTACGAGTGAGTTACACACATTATTGTCATTTCCTTCACACGTCGCCATCGTCGGTCACTATATTGGCCACGCGCTGCCGCCGATCGCTAGAAAATTTCTGGATAATGTTTTGGGGTTAATTTCGTGCTCCGAGTTTGATTTTGATAGTTTTAAGTGCTAGTTTTGACTTCTTGACCCTATATTGGTTAGTTTTATTGGAGAGACTTCGAAAAGTCGCAGTACGGGCATTTCTAAGCATATTTAGTGGAAATCGGCCAAGATAAGAAAACTATATCCTTAACTTGGGGTCATGTGGGTAATTATGAGCATGTTTAAGGTAATTTGGTTGCAATCAATTGATGTCATGAACTGTGTTCCGTGATTGATTCTTGTCGTGATGTTGAATATTATTGCCATGTTATGATAAGTTTCTTTTGGCGAACTGTACGAGGAATTCATGTGAGGTTAACATATTATATGTTGCACATGTTACTCTGGTTGTTAGCAAGTTACTCCCATTAATATCATGATTATATTCGTTCCTCAAAGCCCATATTCATTAATCCATAGAAAGACCTGGGTTGGCTTAGCCCTATTAGGATTGCTCAGGTACCACTAGTCATGCAGACCCGGGATGACTTAGCCTTACTTAGGGTTACCTTAACATTTTAATCATAAAAACCAGGGATAGCTTAGCCCTACTAGGGTTGCCCCGTTACTGCTACTCATTAAATTCATCATCTGTCATCATGTATTCGTTTCTACTTATCATATTCATCCTTATATTGATCATAAGCTAGGGATTCTTAATGAGTTAACAACTTACCCATTTCTCTATAGGCTTCCAAAGATACGCACGAGCTTAATCAGGAGGGCTAATTAGAAGCTACAGTGACCATGTGATGTTATGTCTTACTTTTATTTTTGTCCATTTATTTTCTTGTATTCATAACTGTTTTAGAGACACGATCTATGACTGCTTTTCTTGCTTATGATTTATGAATGGGGTAACCTGTT
Organism: Cyclanthera cordifolia; assembly: GCA_037832605.1. Lineage (NCBI taxonomy): Eukaryota > Viridiplantae > Streptophyta > Magnoliopsida > Cucurbitales > Cucurbitaceae > Cyclanthera > Cyclanthera cordifolia. Next base: position 10,256,739 of record JBBMEG010000021.1, read on the forward strand.
TACTTTGAATTTCATTGAATTGTTTAACGTATTTTATTTAATGAGGAATTTATCGAGGATGTCTCTAGTTTAAGAGTCATTTTTACTCATGCATCTAGGGTAGAGGCCTATATGGAACCCTTATCGGAGTTGGGCCTTTACTTAAGGACCCGTAAGGGTTGACCGAGACCAAAGCTGACCTCTAAGGAGATCAGTCGAGTAGGTGAAAACCCACAGGTTAGCCATGAAGGTTAGGACTCTCTCTTTGATGAGTCAACCAAGTCCAAGTAACCCTTAGGATCATTGTGCCATAAGGTGACAATGATCGAGAGTTACAACGAGAAGGCCTTAAGCCCCAAAGTTAATGTGTTTAACATGTTGAGGACAATGCTTGGAGTTTGCGGAAAAACATGTTTAAGAGGGGATGTTGAAAAGTAAATATTTTTTAAATAAGTTATTCAAATCTCATGATTTTTTTAGTTAATAAATAAAGTTGTTATAAGTTTATAGGAGTTAAGAAAATTGTATTCAAGTATGAAAGTTTTACATTCATGACAATGTAGAATATAAGTTATAAATCTAGACATGTGTTATAGATCTAGATTTTGTATGGTGGCCTATAAATAGGATTTTTTGTATTTGTTTTAGATATCAAGCATCAAGCATCAAATAAAAGTAAAGTGAGCTTGAGAAAAAAATGTAAATCAAATTTGTAGCTTAAGAGAAAAGTTATTTAATACAAGTGAAATATTCTTTGTACGAATTCTTTTATTTTGTGAGTGTTTATACTACACTTCAAATAAAAACAAACTTAAAAAATGAGCTTAGGGCGTTGAAATTACCTAAATGGTTAAAATTAGAAAATTCGACACGAGACCCGAGACGGTAAGGATAGTGTGTGAGCGAGTAACAATACTTGACGCGTTCATATCACGTGCTCAAAAAGGCTTCAAACGCATAGATGCACGACCTACAGGTGATAGGCATATAGCTTCTAGAGGTTGGTTGCATTGATAACGTTTACATTGGTGACACACGTCACGCTAAGGTTAACTAGGCTGAGTCAAGCTGATATTTGCAATTGAGGCGACGACAGGTGGCGTGCAACGACTGTGCGAGACTCGATGCTTCTTGATTGGGGCTTGGTGGCAATGATATGAACTTGACGACAAATGGATACGCGACGTATGATGGTCTCGGGACGAAGACTACTTTATGTGATCCATTTGACGACATGAGACATAGTCTAGCTGGGTGATCCTTCTCACGAACGGCAAGGCCGCACACATCCTTTCTTAGTTGTAAAATACAAAAATTCACGGCAAGACGACGTTGATTTTCATGCAAAACACGGAAATTAGAGGTACATGATGGCTGAACAATGGAAAAATTATGAGGGAATGATGAGTGCTCTCTCAAATTTCGTGTAGAGGTTTATGGTTTACTAATTATCTGACCATTCTCACAAATAATTAAATAATTATTGCTTTTCTAATTCTTTTTCTTTTTCCTTTTAAATTTCTATTCTTATTTGTCAAAATAATTACAACTATCCCCTTACACCCAAAATTACCAAAATTACCTTATTTATTCTCTTAATTTCAAAACTACCCAAAAAGATAAAATTACCAGAATATCCCTATGGTCAAAACGAGAATATAGCAAGAATTAAATAACATTAGCCAACAAAACACAGCTAAAAAGTCGTATCAAAATCTGAGGCATTACTGGTTCATACTAATTAATTGATATGTTGGACATATTAATTAAAAAGAATTTAGTTTAATTAGTTAAACTAAGTATTAATATATTTGATATATTAGTAAATTAATATTTATTGAATAAGTATTAATCCTGAAGAATTAATTAATATATTAAATTTATAAGTCGGGAATATTTATTGGATAAATATTCATCGAGGATTTTATTAATATATTTGATAGATTAATATTTATTTAATTATTGGATATTAAATAAGAATTAATTATTTATTTAAATAGAGTTACTTATTGCCTAAGTAACTCTTTGTAGGGTGCTTCTACATCCGTGAGAATTTAAGGTTTGACCTAAAATTGTCTCCTCTCATATATCTCTGCTTTCCACCAGGTAGTCAGTGTGCCCAAGTGTTACTGCTTGGAAGATTGAATGAACCATACAAGAAGGCCCTAGGGAGATTTTCGATAATACTCGAAGAAGATAAAGAAGTGCTTGAATATACTAGATGCGTCATTTAATGTAAGGTTCATTTTGTTTTTTACAAACTTAATCACCTAGAGAATTTTGCATATAGGTTAAAGGCTTTATCAAACCAAAAACAACACTCATGTATGTTTTTAATTGCTTCTGGTGTGCATGCACCCATAATTTCCAGCAAAAGGAACTTGGTCACTTGGAGAAGTAAAAAACAAAATGTAATAGCTAGAAGTAGTGCTAAAGCAAAGTTTAGAGTTTTGACTCATGGAATTTGTGAAAGGATATTGATACAAAACCTTACTTGAAGAATTGAAAGTTCTTTTGGAGACACATAGATGTGTTTATTGTGACAATAATTGTGCAATCTCTACTGCTCATTATCTAATTTTACATGATAGAACAACATTGCTGATGCATGTATAATATATATTCCTTATCTTCCTACATCAAAACAAATTGTTGATATATTATCCAAAGAACATCCAAATAAGGAATTTGACAGATTGATTGTCTAGCTCGCTTTAGAAGACATCTTTAAATCAACTAAAGGGAAAGTGTTAGAATCATTAATATTTAGAAATATTAAAATTATTACCTGTTATAGGCCAAAATATCCCGAAATACTCGGACAAGGCTGGGACCCCACCCGGGGGTCGACCTAGCCAACGCTGACCCTTAAGGGGTCGACCAAATGGAGGTCACAACCCCTAGGGGTCGGAAAAATGGAGGCCACAACCCCAGAGGGTCGACTCAGTCCATGTGGGGTCGGCCAAATGGAGGCAACAACCCCCAAGGGGTTGGCCTAGTCCATGCCGATCCCCCGGGGGTCGACTAAATGGAGGCCACAACCCCTAGGGGTCAACCAAGTCCATGTCGACCCTTCAAGAGTCGGCTAAGCCAACACCGATCCCCCAAGGGTCGGCCAAATTGAGGCTGCAACCCACAATGAGTCAGCCAATCCAACACCGGCCCCCTCGGAGGATGGCCAAATGGAGGCCACAACCTCGAGAAGGTCAGCCGAGTCCATGCCGACCCCCAATGGTCGGCCAAGTCCATGCCAGCCCCCCAAGGGTCGACCAAATGGAGGCCACAACCCCTAGAGAGTCGGCCAAGTCCATGTCGATCCCTAAAGGGTCGGCCCTTGCAGCTTCAACCCTCTCGAGTTCGACAAAAGAAAGCGAACACCCCCTAGGGGAAAAGTAGTGGAGGTCATGACTCTCATATGGGTGAGTCGACAGAGTCCAAATCAACGACTAGATTCTCTGATATCAGCTAGGAGTTACGCCGAGTGGGTTGGTCGTGGAGATTATGACTCTTATGTGGACGAGTCGACCCAAATAGAGGCCACAACCCTCAAGAGGTAGGCCAAGTCCATGATGATCCCCAAGGGGCTGGCCCTTGTAGCCTCGACCCTTTCGGGTTCGGCAAAAGAAGGCGAACACCCCCTAGGGGAAAAGTCGTGGAGGTCACGACTCTCTTATTGGCGAGACGACCGAGTCCAAATCAATGACTGAATCCGTTGATATCGGTCAGGAGTTACGCCGAGTGGGTTGGTCATGGAGATTAGGACTCTCCTGTGGATGAGTCGACCTAGTCCAAGTAACGTTTTGGAGATGGTGCACCTCGTGTCCTAAGGTTACATCGAGTAGGCCAACGCGAGTGAGTTGGTCATGGAGGTTAGGACTTTCCCCTAGGAGCCGACCAAGTCTAGGTAACACATGGAAACGCTGCACCCCGCAACTTTCCAAGTTACAACGAGTAGGCCAGCCCGAGTGGGTTGGTCGTGGAGGTTAGGACTCTCATATGGATGAGTCGACCAAGTCCAAGTAACGCTTGGAGACGTTACACCTCTGTAGCATCCTAAGGTTACAACGAGAGGGTTGCACCCCTAAGAGGTCGGCTGTGGAGCTGAGGACTTGTGAAGGTTGACCGAGTCCAAGTAACTCATGAGTCAAAGCCGTTACACCTCCAAAGGGTAACGATTAGAAGTTACGTCGGTATTCATTTCTGGCTCAATGACGGACGTTTCTAACGACCGGCCATTAAGCCGCCTATAAGTGAGCTGCAGCGTTACGAAATCGACTGCTATAAGAAGTCAGATCATTCTCCATTTCAAGAGAGGCGAATCCTAAGCAAAACTATGCTAAGTATTCTTAAATCATTCTAAGTTCTAAAAGTCATGTAAATTACTCTAATAAACTCTTACTGACTTAGGCATCGGAGGCCCTGTGGCTCACACTACACCATTGTGTCCTAAAATTGTTCTTTTTTGCAGGCTTCTCGTTCTCGGTAATACAAACTGTATTGTGGATATCCGTTGACCATTTTTTGGCATCAACATTACCATTTAGTAATATTTGTCACAATTGTAAGATAATTGTGCGTGTGTGTTTTTTTTAATATTATAAATGTTGATGCCGAAAAATGGTCAACGGATATCCATAGTGAATTTGTTTAGCTGAGGACGAAAGGGCCTGCAAAAAAGCGAATTTTAGGGCACACAGGTGTGGTGTAAGCCACAGGGCCTCCGATGCCTAAGTCAGAAAACGAATTTAGGGAGAATAAACTAAAGCACAAAAAATGGCTTAAGGGTACTTACCTTAGGAATCGCCCCTTTAAAGGGAAGAATGAATTGACTTTTATAGCAGCCGGCCTTGTAACCGTTGCTGCTCACTTATGGCGATATAACGGTCGGCCGTTAGAAACGTCCGTCATTAAGCAGGGTATGAATACCAGCGTAACTCCTGGCCGTTACCCTTTAGAGGTATAACGGTTTTGATTCTGGACTGGTCAACTCTTCGGAGAGTCCTGACCTCCACGGTCGACCAATGGGGTCGACCTACTCGTTGTAACGGTCAACTCCACGGGGTGCAACGCCTCCAAACGTTACTTGGACTCGGTCGACTCTTTGGAGAGTCCTGACCTCCACGGCCCATCCACTCGGATGGACCTACTCGTTGCCGAACCCGAGAAGGGTAAGGCTGCAAGGGCTGACCCCGAGGGGGCCTTAACCTTTCTTGGCCGACTCCCAGAGGTGTCAGACTTGTTTGGCCAACCCCCGGGGGTCGAAAATGGACTTGGCCGACCCCCGGAGGGTTGTGGCCTCCATTTAGCAGACCCCCGAGGGGTCGGTGATGGCGTGGCCGACCCCCGTGGGGGTTGTGGCCTCCATTTAGCAGACCCCCGAGGGGTCGGTGATGGCGTGGCCGACCCTCGTGGGGGTTATGGCCTCCATTTGGCCGACCCCGGGGGTCGGCAATGGCGAGGCTGACCCCTGAGGGGTCGACAAGGACGTTGGCCGACCCTCGGGGGGTCGACAAGGGTGTTGGCCGACTCCCGGGGGATCGGTAAAGGCGTGGCCGATCCCCGGGGGTCGGAAAATGACTTTGGCCGACCCCCCGGGGGTCGATGCCTCCATTTGGCCGACCCCCATTGGCTCCCTTGTCCTTCGTTCGGGTCCCGACCTCTTCCGAATCTTTTGAGATATTTTTAGGTTATAACAATAAACAAAAACAAATCTTACCAATGGGATTAGTTTGATTCGATTCGGTTGGATTGAGTAGTTAGATAGTTTGAATTATTGATTTTTTTTAGGTCCCTAGTGAGAATTTAAAACTACCACTTAATCTCAATTATGGTTACCAAACCTATGGCAACTTGAAAATTTTGGTAAGAAAGTGGCCCCACGATCCCGAGGAGGCTACAAGGAAGAACAAGTAACCACAAATGGGAGAGGATAGAAATTCCATCGACAATGACTAAGAAAAAGTTTTCAATTTTTTCCACCGTCCCTTTCGCCATTCCCTCTGTACCTCCGTTGCCAAATGTTGGCCACCTGCACTTCTCTTCCTGTTCTCCCATGTCTTTCTCCGTCAATTCCAATGCTTCTTCTATTTCTTCTCCTTTGAATTCTTCATCGCTTTTCTTCCTCTATTCCTTCTCCTTCTCGTTCTTTCTTCCTTCCTCTTCCTCCTGATCCATTCGCTATTCCGTCCAATCTGTAATTTGTTGTCTCATTTCAATGGCTCCGATCAAGCTCAAGCAATCCCCCAATTCGGCTGCTAAATCTGTTGCTTCCTCCACCGAAGCGCGCATTCTCGTTCGGGAAACTCTGCGGATTAGTGCTAACTTGGCTTCTGCTCCTTCTGCTGATTCTATTCCACCGACGATCTCTCTAGCTGGGCCGCAGGCGAGGAAGCTGGGTATTGTGGAGGATCACTCTCTTGATTCCAGTTTGAGGCTGATTTGCTGCGAGGAAATCGATGGCCGGAGGTGGAATTATGTTGCTGATAATGAGCCTTCTGGAAGGTCGAAGAATGCCTCGATCCGTGCCATTTCATTGCAAACGCCGCAAGCTCCTATTGAGGTTAGTGGTACATTCTGTTTTTGTTACTAATTTAAGTATCTTGATGTGTTTGTCAATGATGATTGAACTGAGAATTTTGCTTAAAATGCCTGCTACACTGCCCATTTCATGAAGTAGTTTATCTGGTTTAGTAACGGCCACTCAATCTTCCTGAGGTCCTTTCCATCAACTTATTTGTGTTTCTTCTATGCGTCTTGGTGAATTGGATTTGTCTGCAATCCGATTGTTGAAACAGCAAATTTGTTGTTGCTTTTTTACTTTCAAAATTTTGTTTATTGTGTAACTTTATTAGGCATTTCTATTCTGTTTCACTTGTTCATATTAAACCTGAGAAAGTTATTTTGTTTATAATATGTCAGTAAACGTGGAAATTGGCTTCTTTTCTTTTGATCAAGAGGGAAATAAACCTTCTTCCAATTTATTGTTGTTGTGATTAGATAATTTGTAATGCAGGAGATGATGTCCTTCATCAGATCATATGTAGTCCCGGAAGGCTTCCCTGATAGTGTTACCCCTTCATATGTTCCCTACATGACGTGGAGAGCTTTAAAGGTATGGTTGTACTTGTAATTCAGAGAAATGATGTACGCTTGTTAGAATTATGATTATAAATTGTCAGTTTACACAGATAGATAATTAATTATTTTTATATTAGATCAGGTTAATTTAAAAAAGTAGCAACTAGCAAGGGTTAATGTTTCTCCTAGAAAAAAGTAAAAAGAATATTCAGTTAGTTTCTGTACTCAAAACTAGAATGGTGTGGTTATTGATGACTTGATTTATTGCAGCACTTCTTTGGTGGAGCAATGGGTGTTTTCACAACACAGACACTACTAGGCTCTGTCGGGGTAGCCAGAAATAAAGTTACTCCTGGTGCCATTGCTATTAATTGGATTCTCAAGGTAACAGTCTTTGTAAATGATGCTGTACACTGTAGTTTCTTGATTAGAAAGATGGTTCTGTTGGAAATTTTTATGCTAAAAAGAGGGTCAGTATGTCCAAGAAGTGGCCATGCTTATTTGCAAAACTGGTTGCCTTGTTCTTTTCATTGAAATTTTGCTCTATTTTTCATGGTAGAAATTTCTTACCACACCCTTTGACGCTTATCGCTTATCGCTTATCGGTGGTGCTACTGCTCACCATGGGCAATTTAGTCACTGTGAATGTCTGTTAATGTTAACGGTCACTAGTGTATACAAGCTTTCATGGCATAATTAGCACTTTGGCAATAGTAGAAATACATGGGCAAAAAAACTGCAACTAAAAAGAAATAAATACATCCCAATGATGGTAAATATTATGAAGATAATAAATTGCAAAAGATTTGGAAAGATGCACGTGAATTGACAAAGTAATGGCATTCTTCACAGGATGGGGCTGGTCGTGTTGGTAAAATGCTATTTGCTCGACAAGGGAAAAAATTTGATTATGATCTCAAACAGGTAGCTTTTATTTAGCAATCTCCACGGAAGAGCTTGCACATAATAGTGACAATTCATTTTTTGTTTAAGATCTGTCTTCTAAAAATTACTATGATTGCAGCTACGTTTTGCTGGTGATCTCCTTATGGAGTTGGGTGCTGGGGTAGAGTTGGCAACTGCAGCTGCACCACATCTTTTTCTTCCTTTGGCTTGTGCTGCTAATGTTGCAAAGGTTTGATTTTCTTGTCAGACGCAATAGTTTAGCTGTTATGATATCTCATGTTATTACTGGCTTTGTAGAATGTTGGGGCTGTAACATCAACATCAACCCGCACTCCAATCTACAAAGCCTTTGCAAAAGGAGAAAACATCGGAGATGTCACTGCTAAAGGAGAATGTGTAGGAAATATAGCAGATCTGGTATAGTTGCTCCTCTCTTGAGACCTAGACAAAGTAGATAGTTTGTGTTTGACAGAACTTCTGTAACTCTAGAAAATTATTTTTGTTCTACCTAAAGGTGAAAATTATGTAGAAAAGATGCAAGGCCTCGAACAAAAAGTGAATATTCTTTTTTCTTAAAAGAGATAGAGGGTCTACTCATTTGGTGTTGATGATTTTCTTCCCAAAAATTGAAATTATTCTGATATTGCTATGATTATTTTTCACATCTTCCAGTTATGTTGTAATGCACAGAGCTTTCTGATTTCTTCTGGGTCTTAAGTTTTATTGCTTTGCCTACGTTTGTTATGCCATAAGACGAGATGATTATTTAAGTTTTGATGAAACTGATAGAAGTGTCATTTATGACTTGTGAAGCTAGGAACTGGACTAAGCATCATGATTTCAAAACGAAATCCATCTTTGGTTACTACTTTTGGTCTCCTTTCTTGCGGTTATATTTTCAGCTCTTATCAAGAGGTCTGTCTAAAATCTTAAAGTTTGTTTTTGTCCCCTTTTTTTTTTGCACTTCTCATTTTTTCTTGATTAGGAATTTCTTTTAGTTATTCTTGTTCTACACGCAATTTTTTATCAGGTCAGATCCGTTGTGTTGCACACATTGAACAGAGCAAGATTTAATGTAGCAGTGGAGTCATTCCTCAAGACAGGTGCTTCAAGTGTTATCTGATACTTACGAAAAATTAGAGAGAACAAATTCAACAAAAGATGTTTTCGATCCTAAAATCCCTTTTCTTGCGACTTTTAACCATGTGTTTTGTGTGTTTGCAGGGAGAGTACCCTCACTGCAGAAGGGTAATATGAATGAAAGAATATTAAGTTTTCCGTGGCTCAAGGAAACTCCTGTAGTTCTCGGTGAATATTTCATCCTCCAAACGCATACATGCATTTATTTCATTCCTCTGAATGGAAGTTACTTTCTTATCAAGAAAAAAATGTATGCTGAGTGTTTAGATTCAAGTACATTAAATGCAAGCTAGCGAAATTCAAGTATGTTCTCAATGAAAACTTTTTTTTCACTGGGGTCGAAGGGTGACTGTTTTCAATTTTTGGCAGGACCGAGATTCAAAGATGCATTCCAAGATGCTGGTTCATATCTCGCCATAGAGCCCATGTTCGATGTATGCGATATTGCATCTTATTATTTGGCCGGAAGAAGTGTTATTCATTCTTTTATTTTAGTTTTCTGATATTTTTTCTTGATGGGTAATAGAGAGAAAAATACATTGTGACATACAATCAAACGAAGGGTAAAGTATATGCATTACTCAAAGATCAAGCAAAGTCAGATGACATCCTAAAAGCTGCTTTCCATGTAAGAAACAGAACTTATTTCGCTGTAGTTCTTGCATGCTAATATTTTTCTTCTTTGTGATGTAAGTTACTTTCCTACAGGCTCACGTGCTTTTACATTTTATACGCTCATCGAGTGAGGGTCAGAAATTTTCTCGAAAACAAGGTGATGCATTTCCTAACACTATGCCAGCAACACGCAATCTCGAGTCACAAATTGCTGCATCATGTAAAATGGTCTCAACCTCATATGAGATTTTCAAGAGTAATGCATCAGAGCAGGTAGGAAAATAAGCATGTTTTTTTTTTCAAAGCTAAAACATGAAAGGCTAGTGTATTCTTGTTACGGCCAGCCTACCTTTGATTATTTCACCACTCGAGTTGTGTTTCTGAAAATGATAGCAGTTCAATAAATCTGTAGTATCTTCAGTTTAAAACTTCAAAGAATCCAAATAAAACATAGTTTCTGACATCTTTACTTTTTCTAAGGTCTTAACTGATCATCGTTATTGCTTTCCTGAGTAACATTGTGATCAAGAAGTTATTTTCAAACGGCTTATCTTTATACTACTGTTGTTTATCTCCTTTTTTTTTCTTCTTGGCAGGGATGGGTGATGTCAGAATCACTTCTCAATCCCGGTAGAGCTCGATTATGTCACAGATAAGAAAGGTACGGACAACTTGCAAGTTTCATCATAGCAATATACAAGCAGATAATATATATCTCAAAGATATGAAGATTTGCGCCAAATTGCCTTTGATAGGAAGATGGGAAATCAAGCCTATTTGATTCCTGAAGACCGTTGTCAGACGCCAAGTCAGTTGCTTTCCGGTTGATAGGTTAAAAACGGCCGGGTAAGAGTTCAAATCTAATGAATTGGAAACACAAATTCAGTTCAAGTGTAACTATAGGTAAACCTAATATATATGCACCTCTTTATCCATTTCTAGGTATCTCTTTGTTTGTTGTTAGCATTTATGGTTATTCTCATAAAAGTTTTTGTTGCAATTTGCTAGAGTTCATATATCTCTAGGCACTTTCTGTATTACTGGATGTTTTACTCTTCTCTTTCCTCTCAGATTCCCCACATAGCTGGAGGACTTGGTAATAAGCTTAGTTATTTACTACAATTTATTATAGGGCTAGAGAGTTATTACAGTAGAGATGAGGGGGTTACAAGTTAATCCAATATTTAATATAATGTTGTGGTCCAAGCATGGATGTCTATTATAACCTAACTTAACTCACCTTTAAACGAGGCCGACCCGGAGGGTTTATTTCATAATATTATTTGTTTATAAGTTTCAAGAAGTTTAGCCACTAGATAAATATATGCTAAACAAGAACATTATCACTGATCTTGTTTATGTTGCACTGGAGCTTATGGGAGAACCTCATCATTCAAATTTCTACGATGAATCAGCGATTGAGGTTGAACCATTACATGTTATACTGGTTACAATTATTAGTAACTTTAAACTCTAATCGATTAGGGGTTGTTTGTTTGAGTATTTTATAGAGCCATAAAAAGTGAGCTTTTATAATCATTTTTTAAACACTTCATTACAAACGAGCTATTACAACTTTTTCTTCTTTAAAATCACTTTAAATCATTTCTTATTTTTAATAACTCAAAATAATCACTTCACAATCATTCTTCCAAACATCTCCTTATAAATTGTTTTTGTTTGGTTGAAGGTTTTAAAGCTTGGTATTGACCTCAACTTTTATGTTTGTTGTGATGGGGGTTTTTTTTTTTCTAAAGAACCAAAGAAACAATGAAACACATACTACTCTAGATGTAGTTGATCCTCAATTGGTTGCAAAACTTCCTCCATCTCCATTCAATTAAGTACTTGAAACTCTTTAGGCACATCCTCCATCCACTTGAAATCTTGGATCTCTATAGCAGCCAACAATGCTAGATTGTGAGCTAATGCATTTGGATCTCTTCCAAACTAAGTAAAGAAACTAAGTTTAGATTCGCCGCTAGCATCAACGCTTCTGCCACAATTTGCCCTACCTCTATCCTGCTTAACACTCTCTTATTTAGGAGATTTGCCACCCGTAGAGCATCTATTTCCACATCAATTTGACGAAACCCAAAGTCACAACGATTTCCACTCCTTCACTATCAACATTGCTTCTGCAATTTCAGCATTCACGATTCCAAAGACAAACCTGCAAGAAGAAAGCAAAACCTCTCATTTCGCACTATTACCCCTAAACCACACCATTTTCATGATAATTTACAGCTGCATTAGTGTTAACTTTAAAATTGTCACATTGCGGAGCCGACAATACTTCTTCTTGTACTTCAAAGCATTATACCTTAAACTTACTATTGGAGAAAGCTTCAATCTTGCTGATTTGAAATTTTGAATATACTGCTTGCAAAACTCCGTGTTGTGACCAACATTGGCTAAATTTTGCCTTGTGGATTCAATCCGAGAACGAGACACAACTTCATTTCAACTACTCCACATTTTTCAATACATTAAACAAAATTCCTCCATTTGACTCGACGAGAGCTTTTCAAAGAATCACAAAAATAGATTAGCTGTCTCCGTGAGTTCTTTGGGCGGATTGTAAGAAAGGTTTTGTTTTAAAGCTTGAGAAGCCTGAGTTTGTTTAAGGTTTTATAGAGTTGTTGTTAATGAGTTTTTCTAATCACTCTTCAAATAACTTGATCCAAATGAATTATTACTACAATTTTTCATTCAAAAACACTCATTTTTAATCACACAAAATACTTTCATGCAATTATTCTCATCCAAACACCTTTGAGAGAATGGACAAGGTTTTTCTTAGATCCATTTATCTTTATCAGTTTTTAGCCATTTCTTTCTTTCATATATAATTGTGCTTTTCAAATTTACTGTTTTTTTAATATATTTATTTATTCTATGAAAATTGATTATATTAATTTCATTTTTGTAATCAACCTATTTAAAAAATATATTTTATATTAATGCATTGAATTGAGTTAATTAATTACTTAATTATAAATTCTCCAAGATAGTTAATTGTTATAAAATAATCGAACTTATTGATGGATTAAAAATATATTAGTATAAATAATTATTTATATAGAAAAAACATCTTGATTGACTTTTTATTTATAGAAAAAGTTTAGTTTGGATTTTTTTTTAAATTAATTATTTGATTAACATTAGGGGATTTTTATGAGTAGCAAAAAAAAAGGGGTATATATATATACATAACAAAAACAGATTTAGGGTTTAGGGTAGATTCTAATAATTGAAACTTAAAAATGACAGATTAAGTTGAATTTGAAAGGTTTGGTTATGTGTGTTTGTTTTGTTTTTTTTTTTTTTGAAAGCTGCATTTGAAATTGGGATGTCTACAATAAATTTCCTTAATATTCTACATCTATTAGATCCATTAATTTTCTTTTCTTTGTAAAAAAAAGTTTATGCCCTATTAAAAAAACTCTTTTTAGTGCAGCAAGAGAAATCACTTCTGAAAGAAAGAGGACTGAACAGAAACAAGAAGATACTTCTCCTTCCCTTTTTTCAGAAAAAAATGAGGATCCATAGATCTTGTGGGATCCTTATATTAGGCACTGTCTTCTTGTTGGCTCCTAAGATATTTCTTGAATGATAAAAATTTGGGATAAAAAAGGTCAACGATGACCTCGTCCAAAATCTTGAAACTCTGAACAGAAGCTCATAACGGAATCAATGTACTTTGGCAATTGCACTATGTTGTCAAAGGGCAACGACTTAGCCAACTTGAATGATAGGGACGATGTATCCTGAATAGTATGACAATCTCTTTCTCTTTTAAGTCTTAGTATATCAATATGTTGCTCCATTGTTGGTTATAAAATCATCTTATTGACCAAGTGATCAGAGAAGTTTCACCAATTAAAAAAATTAATTTTCTACCAATATACATCGCATTTAATTGGTTTAAACTAAATACAAGTAGATTGAATGTGTGCTTCAAAATCCTAGGTTCGAGACTCACCAGTAACATAAATTTATAGATAGAATCTCTATTTCTTTTATGTCTCATGGCGTTTAGCCTAAGAACAGACGTAATTATCTCGATTATAGTGAAACAACAATTTTTCTAATAAAAAAGAAAAAAAAGGGTTTTAGTTCCCACGGAAAGGAAAGCAAACATTATACACTTGGAATATTATAGATATTCATAATAGATAGAAGAACACCATTCTTTTGCAACACAACATTAAATATATCCTCTCTCCCTCACTTCTCATATTCGGGGACTTTGATATCAGTTTGTCCGCCTACACTTCTAATCTTGGTCGGCCTCCCCTCTTCCGCCAACTTTTGCACTGTAATTTGAAGCCTTCAATCATTACAGTTTTTCATTCAAATTTACGACCGGAGATTTAAACTCATAACATGCTAAATTTTTATCGGTTAATCTCTGCGCTGGCACCTTCACATCTTCTCTTTCCATCCCTAAAATGTCCAACAAAATCTTATACACTCGAATGAGTCTCTTTCCAATCGTCAGACTCGAAAAGTCATCTCTTTCTCAACAATATCATTTGCGATTTTTTGTGTTGCCGTGAAAATATCATTTCTTTCGGCATCACAATGATACTAAATGATTTGTTGTGGAAAGTTTTTGAATGAGACTAACGGGATATTGGATTGCCATCTTCTACTTGATTTCAATGGGGTTACCCAAAAAGTTGGAGATTGAATCTACTTAAATATTCTATTTAGTTTTCTTTCTGTGTCACTTCTTATATGAGGTACACAAATTTCACAAATTTATATACCTTATTTTCAAAGCTTTTTTTCGTTATTTTATCTCCTACGATTCGTAAAACCTTTTTTCCACGAATTTATACACCGATTCATACTCTATTTGGATCTTCCACTTCCATGTTCATTTTACTTTCACCTTAACATAGCACAAAACTTGATCGAATTAGTTTTTCTTTTTTTAATTGCACTTCTAGAAAGAAAGTTTAGTAGACGAGAGACTAATTACTAAAATAATAAATAAATCTTAAATATCTAATTTTGTCCTCAACACTTGTGCTTTATTTTTCAAATAAGTTTATTTATTTTTAAATTCGAAAAAAAAACCCAAGAAGCTTTGCATTAAAGACAGAAAAAAGACTAATACTAAAAAAAACATTTCAGTGAAAACAAGTGGACAGGAAAATAACACAAGGGAAAAAACACTCCAGTTGTGACCAGATCCATCTCTTATATATTGATTTTCTAAAAAATCAAGTCCCTAGTCGAAATCTATAGATGAGTGATAAATAAAACTAATCAAGTTAATGCAACCATTCTAAAAAACTAAATCTACCCACTTTGCATGATATGATACGACTCGTAATAACTTATCCAAGCAAAATGACTCGATGTCAAGAGAGAAAATATAGAATTGAAAATTTAATAAGTTCCGACACTAAGATGTTTGGATTGAGTATTTGGAAGCAGTTTTTTTTTTTTTTGGACAGATATTTGGAAACTGCATTCAAACAAACTTTGGACTAAAACCATTACTTCTAAATACTCAAAATAAATTCTCATTCTAAATACTCTTAAAATCTCAATCCAAACATACACTAAAGAACATCATAAATTAGAGCAAAATAATATATTTAACCTAAAGATTGTATGCTACAAATATCAGATATGATGAAAGAAAACGTTAATCCTTTCATTGATGTAAGAGAATGACTTCACAAACAGCTTAAATAATGCCCTTTTTATAGTGTCAAAACACAATCAACTCAAAGAAAAATGGAAACATGAGTGTGGTTTTGAGACAGAGAGAGCACTTACAAGCATGCAATTCTTTTGAACTCAGCAATGCAATCCAACGCCTTCTGAAATTCACTTTCCTCCAACGCTATCGTGAACCGACAGTATCCTGGAATTCCTGTCCATGAACTGCTGTTGATGCATAAACCAGTGGCCTTAAGCATTGCTTCTCTGATATTTGCATCGTCCAGCTTCACTTCATAATCAATGGCGTTCTTCAGTTTCATTGTCTTGTTTAAATAAAGAGTTGGCTTCGCGACCATGGAAAAACCTGCTTGTGACTCGAGTACTTCCCATCCACAGCTCTCAAGTGTCTGTCTCAGCAGGGTGAGAAAATAGTAAGAGCTTTCCATTAAAAAGAAAAAAAATCATTTGGTTCAACTTGTTTCTGTTATCTATCTCTCTGGAAACATTTAGAAGCTACATTTTGTTGATCTTACAACCACCCAATTTTCATTCAGAAAGAAGTAAAGAATTATAAAGGCTTGCAAAAATAAAGCACAAAGAGTATTATAAGAAAACAAAGCCCACAAATGAAAGAAAATGGCTTCCAATCAAGTAAACCAAGATCTAATAGAGCCACACATCGCTTAAAGACCTCCGAACATCTAAAAGACTTGGGATATGTTTGGGTGATGGGATGGGAAGGGATCATTTTCCATTGTTCGGCCCATCGCGTTCCCATTCCATCAATCACTAATTTACTTTTACTTCTCTTCTTTTATCCTTTCCTTCCTTTCCTTTCCCTTCTCTCCCCTTCCCACCGTAGCCAAACATGCCCTAGTTATTCTTCTCCAAAGTCTCCACCCACAATATTATTTAGCAAATACGAGTAGAAGCAAGATAAGATATACTTTTCATCTCATTATAGTACTCCATAGGTTTAAGGGGAAGACGAAGTTTGTTTACGCATTCATTCATTTTAACACTGCAGATCAAACTCGAAATAAAAAAAATCATAATCGGTCAATGGAAAACTATACATCAGAAAATTTAGATTACCTCTTTCAGCTTCCTGGCTCTACCTCTCAGGTCCTTAATCTGTCTGGTTACAGCATCCCACATGCCTCCTGTTTTCTGCTCTCTTAGTCCTAGCAACTTCTTTATAGCATATTTCACTGTGCTATGAGGTTTACTTAATCCTGAGAAGCTATGGAACAAGTCAATCAGAGGCAGTTCATTTAAAACCAGAAAACCGAATTTGAGGGCACCCGTAAGCATTCTTGGTGATAGTCCTCCAAGCAAGCATACAGAAAATGATGGATTGCTAGATGAGTAAAGCCTTGATAGTACTCCTTCCAGATCCCAGCCACCCCAACCCTCATTATCAAATTCCAATCCTGAAAATGAAGTGTCAATGATAACCCTAGCACCAAATTTGGCACAAGTAGTTAGCAAAATCTCTATTTCTTTCTGGTCATAAAGCAGACCGGTCGGGTTAATTGTTGGTCCAGATATGTATACCCACGGGGTTTTCACATTATTGAGTGCTTGATTAAGTGTTTTCTCTGTTAGCTTGAATCCTTCTTCGGATTTGGTAGATATATTCAATACTTTTGCCTTTAAAAATTTGGCACTGTAAACATACTTTCCGTTGGTCCCAACTGGGAAACACAGAGTTCCACCTTCCTGGATGCAACAAAGTACCATTTTGTTAAATAATGTTAACGCGCTGTCAGCATATGCGAAGTCTGTACTTTTTCCAAACGGGAATCCATAATTGCTTTTGACAAATTGCTTGATGCTAGAGGTGACATCTATTTCTGACTCCGACATCTTCTGTCTTGAAAAGCTTTCAAAAATAGCAGCTTTGACAGGAATTGGCGTAGGCAAGAAGCTCTGTTCGACATCCATGTGAATCAAGGATGAATTGTCTGTCTGGTCTATTGACAACTCAGCATTACTGAGAACCGATGTCGCACAGCTGGAAAACCCAATTATGTCTGTTGAACTTGCGCTTTTGTCACATTCTCTCTGAGAATATGAATAAATTAGAAGTTAAAACAAAGAGTAAACAGTAGATAAGAAACACGGTATTGACACTTCTCAACTCCAAATGTAAAGCAAATAATAGAAGTCTTTAAATTAAAAAGAACAAAATGGTTTTATGAGAAGTATGAGCCATTCTCCCATGCCAAATGACTGATACTAAGCTGACTGAAGATTTAGATCACCAAAATTGAGTTTACATGCAACAACGGAAGCACACATTTCACGAACTATGTTGTAATACTCAATGTTTTTATGGGACGTATGCGCCAAATCCTATTTCAAGTGAATTCCATTACACAATACACAACACACTCCACATGAACCAAAATGACTTCGTGTTAGAATGCAGAAAAGGTTGTTAAAACTTAAAAATCACTCAGTAATTCAAATTCCTATGTTGTTAGGACTGGCCTGGATCATATAATGAAGTCATTTAACAGGAAAAGAAAAGTAAAAGTTTATATACCTGTGAAAGCAGACGGCGATCAGCTAACTGAAAAGCAAGTAGCTCATGAAAAAGACAGCCATAATAATATTGGCTTAAGGGTGCAGTGCTCCCTTCTAACAATTCTACAGTCTTGGACAAGGCCTTAAATATGGCTTCTTCTTCAGAAATAACAAAAGCCACTTCTAAATCCGTATATACCTGAAAAGTGTATTGAGCTCATTAAGCCGATAACAGTTCATGACAGTAACATGATTACTTTTCACAAGATATTGTATCAAGTAGCTTTGTGGTTTGAATGCATTAACATCAAAAAGTAGGCCCCTTTTGTGAAATTGAAGGAAGCAAATGTACCTACAAGTTGAAAAATAAAGTACCTGATTTTTCACCAGGCCGCACACAATAGCAGCATGAGAAGGAAGAGAATTTCCAGCTAAATACTTAAGGACTCCATTGGAACTTGGAAGACTGGATAGTTCAAAATGGTTAGATATGTCCAAGAAAAGACGGGAACCTATATCTCTCGTAACATCCAAAAGGTGCACAAAAGCTGAACTAGTAACAGCTTCAAAATGAGCCATCCCGGTCACCACCACCTGAGGTTTCAGCTTCTTTATCAGCTCAATCATTAGATCTGACTGGCTTGGGGCCTCAATAACTGTAATTACACCGTCTGCGGCACGATCAATTCCAGTCTGCAAAACAAGAATTACAAATGATCCCAGGCTTGTCGCATTACTAACTCATGCTCTTTAACTATTAATTAATGAATATATTGATGGCATTGGATGGTGTAGTAGTAGAGTATAATTCAGAGAGTTGGATCTTTAAAACGCGACTACATTGGAGAGAAAAAAAAAAAAGACATTGAACTGCATAATTTTCTTTGAAGATGCACTTACCTCAATATTGAGAGAAGTTAACCATTGTCTTGGTAGGTGTCGAGTTAGATGCTCGTCCACAATGGCAAGTCGAGGGGAGAACAAGCGAAGAGCATTCTCAATCGCCACGGCTCTCGAAGGAAAGACCACAACATTCTATACAAGAAATGGTAACAGACTACTCAGAGATGCAGCTTAATGTACATATCACATAACAAAAAACACCAACTGTAAGCAGAAAACTGTGATTTGCATGAGTTAAGCATGCTCAAATAAGGAGATAAAACAAAGTGTTAGTATGCATTGGCTTATGGGCAGAGCAACAAATAGGAAGATTAGAATAGAGTTGAGCACATTTATATATATGTAATAGTAAAATGAAAAACCATCATCGAGTGACCTAGTGTCAAAATAGCTGTAAATAACTAAGAGGTGATGCGTTCGATGCATAGTAGTCACTTAGGAATTAATTTTTTATAAGTTTTCTTAACATACAAATATTAAAGACAGTATGTCCCATAACAATAGTCGAGTTGCATAAGCTGGTCCACACAGTTATGAATATATTAAAAGAAGAAAATGAGAAAACTTGGCACAAAATTTATTTAAAACCCAAAGAAGAAAGACATGTAGAACTAAGGTTTCAACATTGCTCATCATCCATTCCCTACCTTAAACAACCAAACGAAGACAGATGTCCAAAAACATTTAAAAGAACATTTGAGAAGGCCCTATAGATTTTACAGCAGCTCTTCAATTTCCTACACACATTTTACTTATATGTTCGGGAGAAAGTGGAAAGCTAAAATCCATTTCACTAAATTCTTAAGCCTACCATGCTTGGTCAATGGCAAGACACTTAATTTAAAAAAACTTGAAAAGTCAAAAAAAACGGCACACACAAAATTCTCTCTATTTTTTCAAAGTCATTTTGTTTTAATACATATCGATCAAAATTTGTAAAATATTAACAGCTTCTACTTCTAAGAGAATTGTTGTAAGAAACCGACCAAGATAGTTCATACTTAAAACACACATGTTCAACTTTTTTTTCTGGCATAAGAACAACTTAACAAAGTTGTTATGCGGAACTGATTCAAGAAGAAAACATGTCAATTCCATCACTTATAAGAACAAATATTAATTTAAGTTAGAATTAAAAAATGGATAGCAAGTAGGTAATCTTACACCAGCACTAAGTGGTACGTGGTGGTATGTTTTCATAAACCCAGCAATAAGGTTTCGGAAACGCAAGCTCCCAGCTGGTGGCTCATATGGAAAACATGCATTTTCTTTAAATATTCTGGCAAGATAAGCTAGAAATGGAATCTTCTCATCAGCAACGGAATCATCTTGAAATGATAAATCCAATGAACTGCTGATTTCTTGGAATCCACTCTTAAGAAAATCAAATATTGTCTTAACCTGTCGGTTCATTAAGATTTATATTAATGTTTGTTCCATATCCCCATATATTATATTTTAAAAATAACTTTAGGGTACTGAACCTGATTTGGCTGACGGAGTTGACAGCTATAAACTGATAGTGCATGGGAGATGCGACCACCAGCCTTCCCATAAGCCAATGCTGTTCGAGCACAAATAGGCTGGTCCCCTGATAATCCCATAAAAAACTCAAAACGATGTGGACTGTTCTTCTCAATTTCAACCAATGCATTGATGTCAGTGTCAGCCGCCTGTAAATACGAAATAAAATAATATGAATATAATCTCTATATGAACAAATAAATGTATCTCAGATGAAAAAATCGCTTGCCTGAAGAATTTTTGTCTGCCAAAGTTTAGTAATACGAAATCCACGCCGTTCAAATAAGCGCTTGCAAACACCTTGTCCGGGACGACCTCCCATATTGAAGATCATAATCCCCATAGGTTTGATAACACTTATTCCTTCCTCTACAGCCCTGGCAATCAGACCTAATCCAAACTGATCTTCAACAAAACCCTGCATTGAAAGACAGTACAGGTGCAAAACAATAGACCCTAGTGAACTCGTCATACGAAGGAACTCAAGACGTCAACATAGCAGGATGATAAATGTAATACGTAAATAGATGAAACAGTATAATAATAAATTGGAAGATGTGAATAACTATAACTTATGGTGGTTAAATGAGCAATTGATAAACCTGAAGCCCCGTACCAGTTAAAGCAGGGTTTCAATTTTCAAATGATAATGAAAAAGGGCAATCATAGAGTGGAATTTATTCATAAGGATTTTACCAGCATGAGGACTCGTTACACGATTATACAATAGCATAAAGTGGCGAGTTTAAGCTATAGAAACCCAAAAGGTCTTCCGATCTTCCTTAACTTGCCAACCTTGATATGTTTTGGGACATAAAGTAAGTGTAGAAGGGTTTAGAGACCCAAAAGTCTTTTTTATCAGAACAATAAACTTTTCAGATTCTTATCAAGAATTTCTCTTTAGCTTAAATAAAATACAGATGAACAAGAGGCCAAATATATGCATATATGATGCTGCACTAATGGTTTAATCTTGTCATAAAATGATTATTACATGCACTACGACTAGACAGTGACTTCCTTTAATTACCTGAAGTGCACAATAGTTACTCAACGAGTACAAAAACTCCTCACTTGCATTTTCTGTAATCATCTTGGACATAGCATCAGGATTAGGGTTAAGAATCTGCAAGAGGCAACCGGTTGTGAGTTCCACAATTCATTTTAAGATCTTTTCTTCTTATAGTTCCACAATAAATCCTGTAAATTTCTACTAAGAACTTAAAACTTATCAGTACTTGCATCCTTCCAAGTTACATAAACAAGCTGTACCTGAGGAATGCATCCAACAATTCGCTCAAGTTGAATGTCATTATCTCTGCAGTAGGCCAGCAGATCAGATTCATAGAACTCTACTCTATCCAAAAGGGTTTTCTTCTCACTGTCAAAAATGGGTTGACCCTTCTCATCCAGAGCATTTAAATATAGATTAATCCAAGAAATCTTTACTGCTCGAGGGTTGATGTCAAGGCCGTAAACCTACAAAAGTTAATTTAAGGCATGAATTTCAAATGCCAAAATTTTGAATCAGTCACACAACGGTGATGTATGAATCTCAGCAGGACGCAGCTGTTTTTGCCAACATATAGAAAGGAAAGCATACAGGTGTATGAAAAGTTCAAGATAGACGATTTTTCTCCTTGTCAGAAGAAGTAAACAATGGAAAAAAGACATACCTTCAAAGGTAACCATTTCTCAGCAATGGCGATGGATATCCACCCATTTCCACAACCAAGCTCAGCCACTGTTCGATCCTTAAAGATTGAATCTGGATGCCTATTCAATCCCTCAAAAAAAGTAAACGACCAGTCTTCCGGAAGAAATATGCTAGGGATAACCATTGAGGTCAACTTCTTCCTCCCATTGTAACCTGTGGTTTCACAGAACAAGGTTTTAAGGCATATTAGCAAGCTGAAAACAAAAAAAACGCAGGCCATTGAAGTTATAAACTTGGAAGAAATACTATCACCCACCATCTACAGAATATTGACTAAAAATGATAATTGCTCTGATAATTATGTTGAGAACAAAAATATGTCAAGCTCCAAGAAGAAGAGCTAAAGAACATGTTCGGTGACCCACAATGAAATGACCGACTGATACAAGCCATTAGATGTTTATGAAAATGGCTATACAAGCTAGCAGGAACAATGTAATGGCTCCAAGAAGACGAGAATGACCAGCTTGATCAATGTTTATGTAATGGCTATACAAGCTAGCATGAACAACAAAATATGTTTTGACAATTGTACTGACCACACACAGGCTACAGTGATGGAGAATTCACCAGTTGACATATAAACCTGGCAGATGCGATCTTAATCGAGTATAGTATGCAGGCAATAAGATTTGTTGAATCTATGGCTTCGATTTGAATCTATGGTTTACTGCTACTTATCCAGAAATGGGAAAAAGGGGGAAAAGGGGAAACTATAACCAACTCCTAGACATAAGAAGACTCCACAATACTCGAGATTGTAAAAAGAAGACAAAAATCAAAATAAAAATCTTCTTCAGCAAGCACAATCATCTACTGGATCACTTAATTCGATCCCGACAGCAAAAGCAAACACAGAACAAGGCATAGAAAGCATTCCGATTCTCTCATTGCCGCAATGACAATAGGTTCTCGTGCAATCACAAACCATCACTTACAGAAATTAAAAAAAAAAAACCCAAATCTAATTACAAAACAGCGTTTCAAATGTAACCGCACATAAACATAAGTCAAAAAGAACAAAATGATAAGTGAAGAGTGGAGGACCTTCATATTGATCGAGAAATATATCCTCGATCCGGAAATGGTAGGAGGAGAAGCAGCGATCGCAATCATCCTTGGAAGGAAAACGGCGCTGGACATCGGCGAGGAACACACGAGCTCGGGCTCTAGTAGCCGGATCCTCAAGCCGGTCGAGAACGGAACGGAGGGCGGCGTAAGCAGCATCGCCGGACTGCTGGCAGAGTCTCAAGAAATCATCAACGGAGTCCAGCACCGATGCCATTGGAGTGAGGAAGAAGGGGGAGAGTGAGAAAAGAAAAATGACCAATGAATTATGTTAAAAGATTGACGTGAAAATGAAAGAAAAACGAATTACGAAGAAGAAGGGACGTTTGTTAACGTTCCCGGGTCATCAATTATATCTCTATCTTTCGACTTGGACTGAGTTTCCATCTCTCTTTATTTCCAAATAAAATAAAAAAATAAATTAAAGGGATCTTTATATCCATAGCCATATGGAGACAACATTTTACATTGTTGCCAAAAATTGAAAATAATTGCAACCATATCCATTTTTATTATTTTGAATTTAATAATACATAGTATTTGACTATAATACCCTTAGTGATTTCAATTGAATTTTACCTATTAAATACATTTT
>JBBMEG010000021.1:10280579-10296402 GCA_037832605.1 Cyclanthera cordifolia
CTAAATTCATTTACAACATAAGCACAACAAGTCAAGAAGAGAATAAAATGAAGATGGCATGAAGGGAATAAAGATGGAACGAAGGAAATCATATATTGTGGAAATTCAACATTGCAGAATTTTTAATGAAGGAATTTTCCAGATTTCAAATTTTCGAACTTTTTAAAAATTCAAACATTGTCAAAGAAGCTCATAATTACTTAATACTTTTAGATGAGTTTGTTAGGTGCATGTAAATGCATATCTACCTTTATGTCTAGCATTTAAGCCTCTCAATTGATGTACAATTGACATTTAGCTTCATAGGTGTTATTTTCCACAAGTGCATTTAAAAGCTTTTTTAGACCTTTTGTATTCCAAGTCATGCACGAAATTTTGTCCTTAAAAAGGGCTTATAACACCTCATTTTGAATAGAGTATTGATATCAAACTTTGAGTTTTCTTAACCCCTTTTGGTGTTGTCTTTTTTTCAAATCTTGCTTTAGGTTTGAATGTAAAAATCAATTCATTGGATTAGTCTTGATCAAACTAATTCTGGAGTGAGTTGTCTTAGGATCTAAGAGTGACCATCAAAGATTCTAAGTGAGATCTAAGAGTGTATTCATCATTCTAACTTAACTCTTGGTTGGAATCAAGTGTTGAGTTTTTCCAAAATTGTGAGTTTTTACAAGGATCCTAGAAGGACCTCTAGCTTTCTAAAACCAAGCAACCTTGGAGCTTATCAAAAGGTCTTGGATGGAAAATTAGAGTCATAATATGAATAGAGGGAGAAGTTCCATGCTTATGTGTCACTTACAAACAATGCTCAAGATTAAGACTACCTTGCAGCTGAACTTCATGCCACAATAGTTGAATACAATGTCCCCCGCATTCACAATGTTCTCAATTATGGGAACAACTCTCTCTGTCTAATTTTTTTAGAATTCAATAAAAATCATTGAGTTTCACACTAACTTTAAAATTTGACATTTGATTTCGTGGTTAAGGTCCCTTTTGTAGGACAAAGAAATCCTTGTTTTTCTCTCATTACACCACTTCCATGATTTGAGGATGCTAAAATTAGATGTTGTTGACTTCTTGCCAAATTATCTTTGATTCGGTCAGCAACAATGAATCCTGGTCATTCATCACCCTTTGAATCAGTCTAATTTATTTATTTAATTTTCCATATATTTAATTTTGATCTCAATAAAATACGACAACAATTGTGAACGCACTGCTTTTGTCAATTCATTCAGCATCTGAAATGTTGCACTTCTGCACCTATATGAAAATGCAGTGAGCATCGACAACATTCTGAATAAATCCATGTCTTCAGCTTCCCTTTCTTATGCTAATCGTGAATGCTAAAAAACTGATGAGTTTTTAGCAATAAAAAGCGAGAAACATTAAAAAATATGCCTTAAAAGTGTGATTTTAACATATTTCATATTTAACATGCCTAATTGACAAATTAATTTATTTAGCCTATTTTCCACCTAAAATCGTTCAATTCTTTAAATGAAGAGTTATTTTGTGAATCGTGTTGGTTACGTTAGATGTCTTTGTAAAAAATGCATGAATTGTTCATGACATTCTATAAAAGATATAGAACGACATTTGTTGATTAATAGAAAGTTAACATCGTTTGGCCATTGAGTATATCATGGCGAACTTGTTGATTTATCAAGATTAGAGCATCAAAGACTTAGACAAGTTTAATTTAGCCAAGTACCGGTTCAAAGAATGAATATTGATGAGTTTATGAATCACAACAATGACAATGGATAATGGAATAGTTCAATGATATTAATCGTGAACAGATTGAATCAGATGATGTCAAAGAAAATGACTAGACTTTTGAAATGAATAAATCCAAGTATAGGTGAAAAAAGCGAGTGATTGAAAAAAATTGATAACTTAATGATGGAAGAGTACGATTAATTGTCTCATGAATATACGAGTTTCTCTTCGTTATATTTTTTGGTTAAACTTATGTACTTAAGTCACTAGCAAATGGATTGAAAAATAATTCGATAAGCTGTTGAAGTTCTTGAACATTGCATTTGATAAAGTTAATGCTTGCATACCTAGTTCATTTTACGAAGCCAAATGCACATTGTGTGATTTAGGGTTAACTTACGATTCAATTCACGCTTACAAGTATGATTGTATACTTTATAAGAATGATATAAAAATCTCAATCAATGTCTAACTTGTGTCGAGTTTCGATATAAGCTAATAAGTATAAAAGGTAAAAAATTATGCATAAAGTGTTGCGTCATTTTCCATTAATTCCAATACTTAAGCAACTGTTCT
Organism: Cyclanthera cordifolia; assembly: GCA_037832605.1. Taxonomy (NCBI): domain Eukaryota; kingdom Viridiplantae; phylum Streptophyta; class Magnoliopsida; order Cucurbitales; family Cucurbitaceae; genus Cyclanthera; species Cyclanthera cordifolia. The sequence continues at coordinate 10,282,878 of JBBMEG010000021.1, forward strand.
CTTCCACATATACGTTGTAGATATGATATGGTCAAAAGAAAAGTGAATTGACAAGGTTGTCTTACAATATCTAGCAGATGGTGAAGGGTGGAAACATTTGGTTAGAGAATTCTGATAGTTTACTTCAGATTTGAGAAATGTGCAGTTCGCTTATGTTTTAATGAATTAAACATGTTTGGGAATTTGAATACTTTATATAGTTTTTGGCTTGTCACACCCGTGCCCTATAATCTTACATCGTGAAAAAGCATGAATGAAACTAATTTTATTATGTCTTTTCTAATTTTTGGTCCTAAATCCCTTGGAAAAAGATCGATTTGTACTTATAACATTTAATTGAAAATTTAAAAGAATGATGAGTAATGAGGTTCGAACGTACCACACATACAAAAATGAATACTTCAAACTTCATGTTGTTATACTGTGAACTAAAAATGATTTTTAGTGTATGGTGATTTATCTTGTTGAAGTACAAAAGGGTATGAAGCATGCTCGGTTTGTAAGGAACAAACTTTAAGGGTTAGAATAAGAGACAAACTTGCTTATACCATTCATCGACGCTATCTCCCGATGAATCATTATTGACACAAAAGCAAATTTTTAAATGAGAAGTCAAAACTTGTTTTAACCTCTTAAATCATGTGATGGAGAAGAGAACATAGACAAGCTAAGTACCATTAATTTTTCAGTGTTGAGTAAACATCATTCTAAACAAGTTAAGAAAATGAAACAAATTGAAAACGATTAGAGCAAAAAGAGTATTTTCTTTGAGCTTCCATATTAGTCAAAACTATTATGACGAAAAAAGTAAGATGTCATGCACATTGAAAAAAATGTGCATGAAAACTTGCTTGGAGTTGTATTGAATATTAAAAAGAGGACTAAATACACATTTTACGTTTAGCTGAACTTGAAAGATCTAAAACGCAGCAATTTGTATTTAAAAAACAAAGAATTTAATGTTAGACATTTAATATTATTTTTGGTTATTAATAAAGATTATTATTTTCATTAATTGTGTATTAAATACACAAACGTCATTCAGTTCTATCACATTAATGAGATAATGTCGACACACTCATGGTTATTTTGATGAACAATTGAAGTATGTGGGATAGATAAGTGGATCTAGTTCCAAGTTAATAACTTAAAACGTCTATGTATATGGACTAAGGCAGGGCGCGTGGTTCTTGATGACACTCTGCCCCACTTTGCAATTGTCGTAGATAACCTGATTCTTATTGTTCATGTAGAGACATGTGAGTGGGGGTACCGACACAAAAATGAGTTTTTGAACAAGAAAAGACAAGATATTTTATAAATGCGTCGTTTGATGTGCACGAGTGAGACCAGCAAAACAGTGCTGGGTCAATAAGCCTCCCAGGTTAATGATTGTCATAGTGAGTGGATGTAAACGGAACATCGCAAGGAGGAATTCATTTCTTCGTAGGTATTGAGAAATGTGTAGAGTTGTTCCCTCAAGAACTGATTCTAAGGCTTTTATAAAGAGATCTCTCCTCTCATTGGCTCGAGAGGACATTAGTTTATAGTGAGACTATTAACAACTTGTTCATTAAATGAATTAAGGTGTTTAATGAGAAAGATGTAACTATAGAGGTAGAACAGATCTTTTGTTCCAATTATGGATTATAAACAAGCTCATGAAGAATCACGATAACAGATGACCTATTATATCCGTGGACATTAACTTGTCCTATTGCGCGAAAGAGTTCAGTACAAGCCTTTAGTAGAATAAGCCAGATGTTAATGACTATGGATTGGATCTCGGATCGTTCTAGCTTTTAGGCTATAGAACGAACGATCTTCAGGGTAGCTTATACTTGCTAGTACATTGTTTTATTAGAGAGAGAATTTGAAGAGTTCAAATTCACACATTAATTAATTGAGACATAATCAATTGAGGTTTAAGTTTAATGGTAAAACTTAATTAACAATATATTGAATATATTAAGTTAATATTTATGAGATAATTTTAATGAGAAAAAATTCATTTATTGGATAAATTAATTATAAATAATTATTGGATAATTTAAATAGAGAATATTAATTAATAGATATTATTAAAGTAGAAAATAAATATATTGGATATATTACTTTGACATTTATTTATTTCATAATATATTTGATATATTACAAAATTGAAATTTATTGGATAAATATTACTTAAAAATAAATAAAATAATATATAAGATATATTGGAATTTTCGAAAAATCCTCCTTATTTAGGGAATGAAATTTTTTCATCTAGGGAGGGAATGAAATATTTAAAAATATTATTTAATTGGAAAGGGAAGGAAATATTTTATCGAAATGTTTTTTACTAGTATCTTTTTAATATTGAATATTGAAAGATATTGCATTTTTCGTAATTTAATATTTAATCATCTACTATAAATAGAAAGCCTATGAGGTCTTCAATCTCATCTTATTAAGTGTTAGAGTAACTCAATCTCAAATAGAGAAACCCTATGAAAGTTGAGATCTATATTTTCCTCTTCTATAGTCACATCGGTGACAAAGTTCCTAGCTCCCTTCTTTAAAAACTTCCCACCAAGCATACATTTGTTGCAAAAAATCTATAACCTAGAAGAGCGGTAGCTAGAGATCCTCCATAGAATTAGTCAATCCCTACTCTACATAAAGACCCAGCTGATTAGATCAGCGACGTCAGTCAATGTAAGTACGATTGTACAATAACTTGTCAACCACCTAGAGAACAACATGTTGATTAATTGGATTAATCAGAATAACTAATTACATTTATTATTATGTAAAAATTTGTGTTGCACATGTTTTCGTCGCGTTTAATGCATGCTTCTACCTCCAACAACACAGCTAAACCAGAGGTTGCAAAGCAAAAAAGTAGGTGATGCAAGAATTTCTAAACTTTTGTTCATTCTATTTTAATGGGATGCAGAATGATTTGAATAGATCGGAGAGAAATGATGATTATAATCCAAATGTCAAAATATTTGGTGAGTCTGAGGTATACCGAGAGAATGTTCGACAATTGGACAAGACATCAAATATGACCTTAAATCCATTGGTTATACAAATATTTCATTGGTATATTTTAAATAATTGTGACAAAATTAGAACTTATCTCACTTAAGTATTTGTAATTCGATAGATTATTTTCTTTATGAAATTTTTAATATTAGGTTTTTTTCTTTTTCTTTGTTATAGTAAACATTTGGAATTGATCCGCAAAATTGTACAAACATCGAATGAGTTATCTAGAAAACATAATCAAGAGTTTCCTGATTGGTTTTAAAAAAGAAGTTCTTCAAATGCGTAAAAATGAGAATAAGTGTAATGATTTGTATGCAATGACTACAAGACCTAATGGACTATACCAGTCATATATAAGTTGTATAGTTAATAGATTGCGTTATACAACAATAACAAATGATGAAGGTCATGTTACACAAAATAGTGGGTTCATGGTGAAAATGGTCCTTCTGACGGATCCAATAATTCTTATAGTGTACTTCAAGTGTTAGAAGTGTTTTTTGTGAGTGCGAGAAGAGTAATGATGTTTAGATGCGGATGGTACAACACATATAATGAAAAAAAAGGAAGGTATCACGTTACGAACAATAAATACATTGCAATACTTAAAAAAAAAAAAAAAAGTCATTCATCATTGCTAACCATGCAAAACAAGTTTTATGTATAAACGATTCAAAACATAAAAAAGATTAGAGTAGTTGTTTAGATAGCCTCGAATAAAATTGTATAGGATGTCCCCAAAGTGAAAAATCTTGATGTTATAAACGACCACATTGATCAGGCTGAATGCATAGTAGTTGCAAGTAGAAACAGAGTGGACAGTCTTTAGATGATAGTCTGTTGTGTAGGTTAGATGTTGAATCGACAATATTAGAGCAATTAGTGAATGATGAACTAGAAAATGAAAATCAATTCATTAATAACAACGACGAGGATGTTGAATCTACTAAAAAATTTTAGTATTAGTTTTTTTTTTCATTTTTCTTTATGAATGTTGTATTTATTAAGTTTTTTTTTCAATCAGACTTACGAAAACACATACTTCTAAATCATGTAAGTTATCATTATGTCTGCTAGTTTGATAAGTATGACGACCTCAATCTTCAACAATACCAATCATGTCAAAGTCGTCCCTACTAAAATTGATTCGAATAACAAAGCTAAAGGTAAAATTATTTATGACGAATGCTATTTTATTTTATATTTTTATCTGTCATTTACTAGCATTGTTAGAACAACTAGTAGTACCAATACTAACGCTCGCATGGCATTCTAGGAAGAGCTTTTAAATAAGAGTGTTGCTAAAGAAGGCCGAATTACAATAGAATTCAGTGAGAGAAATAAAAAGGCTAGAACGAAATACTCGTGCAAGAGTCATTTCTTGTTCGTGCATAGGATTGGTTGAATATCACTTATAAGATGATGAATCTCGTCAAGCAAAAACTACTGGTAAAGTAATTTTGTACTTAATTGTTGCTTGATTTACTTTTTTTTTTGGTAAATAGGCTAATTGTATTGAAATATATATTCAAACCCCCCACATACTCATTTCATCATAGATTTGGATAATGCGATTGTGAGTATGAGTATTGAAGACAATGATACAAAATATCTTGAAGGACCATAGGCAGAACGTGTATAAACACTACATGTTTGTTATATTAACAAATTATCATTTTCTTTCGTATATTAGGCAATTTATTTTAACTCTCTTACCTTGTTGTTTTAGAAAATTGCGTTAGAAGCAGCCAAACTTCACACTACAATGTTGGCGACCACGATCAGAAACGGCGCCTTACGTGATGAAGATTCGGCAAGGTTGAGGTGCTAGATCGGAAACATTGGAGAAAAAGGCTATTTGCGTGAGGCTCCAATGAAAATGAAATGGTGAGTTGGCGGTGCAGATATCAATAAGGAGAGAGGGTAAAAGGTCAAACATTAAATAAGGCTTTTAATGACAACTTTAGGTGTTTGGTTAGGAGATGTGGAAAGTATGTTTGGGATGCAATGGAAATGTTCTAAACTTAAACATGGATTTCTTTAAAGAACCTAACTAACCCAAAATTAATTAAGGACTCATAACTTTAAATTACACCATTACCTAAATTTTTTGCTTAATTAAATTGTCTTAACCTACATTGATTTAATTCTAATATTTATATCCAAACTTAATTCAATTTATTAATTTTCACAAACCAACTTAATTATCTAACAATCCCTTTAAACACAACCTATTTATTAATTTACAAAAATCAAATTAATAGTCCTAAATCATTAAATCCTAAAATTTCTTGGAAATTTAGAGTTCTTATGCATCTGTTGGGGGTTAATATTATATGTTTGAATAAAGTCTTTTGCAGCAAGTCTTGCTTTATCTGCTCAATACTATCATTTGCATTACATTTTACAGTCAATACCCCTTTACATTTAACCGTTTTCTTTTAATTTAGTCTTTCTACCATTTTCCACATGCAATTCTATTTTAGTACATTCATCTCTTCCATGACTACTAAATTGTAACTTAAATCATTATGGGCTTACTATGTTTTCCTTGGAAAATAAAAAAACTTATTGATCATAAAGGTGAATGTTTTTTGGTTATCGGACAATTTATAATAAGAAAGATAATTGGCAATTGAGTATTTTATACACGCACGACATCATTTCCTTAGAGTTATGAGAATATCAAGATCAAGATTATTAAAAGAAGAGGGAGATGAATTACCTGGCTATTTAGTATATTTTTTGGGGAATTGAATTGATGTTGTGGTAAGTCCACTATTTGTTCAATATTATTTTGAATAGGCAACTCCCTAGCATAAAACTGAAGCTCGGTAATACAATAAAGAAGATCAATTTGTAGTATTTCTCACCCTAAAGGTAGAATACTCTACATTTGACATAGAAGGGCTAGGACTTACAATGTTAGGACAATAAACGTGAAGAAGGAAAGGTTGTTCACATAAATTTTCTTTAATGTTAAAATTCTCTCTACCTCAATAAATTTTGGTTAGACTGTGATTTATGCTCAACAAAAGTGAAACCGATACTTTCAAAATATCTTTTCATGGAAAAGATCGTAGCAATTGTATCCTTTTTATTTGGACTATAAAAATGACATTTTTTATGAAACTTCACCGATTTTTATCCAAATTTAAAGGCAAGGTTACTTGTAAAACTTTGTTAAAATTTATAGGCATCTTTGAAACTTTTCAAAGTTTAGAGGTTTTATTTTTTACCCAAACTCCATAATTTAGAGGTACTTTCTAAAATTTAGCCTAAGATTTTTATTGAATCGTGCTCCTTTAGATTCACCCGTGGGCCTTGATATATACCATGTTGTTAAAATAATTAGAACAATATTGTTCACTTTAGACATAAGTACTAATATTGACTCTTTTTTTTTTATGCTATCTACCAAAAAATCTCATAACAACAAAAATTGTTGTCTACACTTTTAAAATTATGAATTTCTCAGATATAACAGATATGCGACAATAGTGAAATCTCTATCAATCAATAGCCGCTTTGGCTTGATGAACTCTTATACCATTTAGATTATAGAGTTTTTGGCTCATTTACTTACAAATGTGATATAGGGTGGGAGGGATTGTTGGAAATGCTCTTTATTTATACATTTGGGAATTGTATTCGTAAAGCAATGGATGAGGAAACTCAAGTGGAGAAGAGAGAAACCTAACAATTGATATGTTAAATCAACACAAATGAGTACCCATCTTGTTAGATGTGTTTTTGTTTGAAAGTTTTCTAAGACATTTGACTTATTTTTGTATTGTAATGATACAATATTTAGTTTATGAATTATACTGTTTTGAAACTCTTTATTTAACCATGTATGTGATGGTTTTGTAGTTTCTAATGAATGGTATGTTGTTTAGTAGAATGATGGATCATAAATTGTATATATAGTTTACATTAATTTATAACATATACTAAAATATTAAGAAAAGTAAATTGTTGAGGAAGCAAGCTTCATTGGCGTAGAACCATGACGAGCAATCTTTCCATCATCCTTCAATATTGACTATCATTTTGTAAGAGAAATAGTTGTTCTCCGATCTCTTGTTCGTTTACGCAATCAATTAGCGCCGACATCTTCACTAAACCATTTACATAACTCGCGTTTAATCGTTCTACATTTTTTAGTTATTATAAATGAAACGTTATTTTGAATGATTATTAATTTAAATTTTTGTAATAACTGGTTTGAATATGATTATTCGTAGAAATGTTGAAGTTAATAGCTCATTTGAATCAACTCAACTCAATTACAAAAATATAAGGGTTGGTTGATCGGTTGCTCATACATAGGTTGGACAAATTAAATTTTCTTTAGAACAGAATACTTATATTATAAAAAAGAGCATGCAAGGAGCATGCTAAAATTAGTACATAAGAACTTGCCAATTTAAAGCGATACAAGAAATGTCAAGATGCTCAATGAGAGGAGATTTTGTACGCCAAGAAGACAACATTGAGAGCAATATATACTCTCCCATGATCAAGAAACCACATTCATGGGCGTATAGTTGCTATCGAATATTCTAGAGTTTCTCTCTTTCCATATGTTCCAGCATATACGACAATCACAAAATAAGCTCCAACGATTCAATCTTGGAATTCAATGGAATATTTAACCGAGTTTAAAATAGTGCTATGAATATGATGTGCAGTCATAGAATGTTGTAAAGTCAGAAAGGTAGGATATACCAAACTCCAAACTTTGAGTTGGTCATAAAATCTTATTAATCCAACAACACACAGTCCATTTAGACATTTAGAGAAAAGTTTTGAGTAAAATTTAGAGAGAGAATAAAGTGAAGAGAGATAAGAGAAAAAATTATAAGCATATAATAGATAGTATCACATAATTAAAAGGAAAGCTTCACCTGTTTAAGATGATATTATTAAAGTAATTAATTAATTAAAGAGACTCATAATTATGAAGAAAATGAATGAGCCTTTTTTGGGTTAGAATATAGAATGGAAAAGCATACATAATAATAGGCTCTGTTTTCAGTAGGGCTGCAAGCCTGCAATTGCAGTGAAAATGGATTATGGAATTACTGTAAAAAGAAAGAAGAAGGTTGCCTTAGAAAACTCTACATTTATTATTTCACAGTATATATATGGACCTCTCTCTCTAATATTTACTAATAATAATTACAATATTTTACAACTCTAAAGTATGTTAGCTCCCTATAATTAATTGTAACCTTTTCTTTTTGGCTAAATTTTGGAAATAAATATATGAAGGTATGTTTGATACCAACACACCCACCTATCCTAATTGCTAAGAGTTTGTTTAGACCATCAACCATAAATGGCTCGGTGCTTATGCCACCGAGAATTATTTCCACAATAAATGATCTTTTTATTTTACTCTCGATTACTTTTTATTTCTTTTCTAACAATATTTTGTTCTTGGTGTATTAACTATTTAACACGAATAATTATTTTCTTTATAATCATCCCGATTTTCTTATTCTTCTCCTAATATTTTCTTTCTCTATAATCACTCTCATATTCATGGAAGTAGTATGGATTTTTATTTGGAAACTAATATGATCTTTTTTACCGGCTTTTGATTGCAATTATTATTTTTAAACATCCAAAATATTTTTTTTATTTTAAATACTAATACTAAAAATTCTTAAAACATCTAAACATCTTCTATACAATTTCTCATTCCCAGATTTCTCTATACTTTAAATTCTCTTCTTGTATGTAGAGGAGTGTCCAATTCCCAAAAATAAAACCATTTATCTTTTGTCTCAATTAAATTAATTAATTATTTTTTTTTTTACTTTTTTTTTTATGTTATAAGAGGCACATGGTGTAAAGAAGTTATATCTTTTGTTTAGGTGGCATATTTCAACAAAAAATATATACTTTTTAGTTTTTTTTTTTTTTTTTAATTGTGTTACCAATGATGTCACTTGAGTAAAATATAAAGTTTATCTACACATGATTTGTACATGAGTTTTTCCCTACAATGAGTGGTTAATTAGTTTGACATTATTAACAAATTATTACCAAATGAGTTTTTGCAACTCTCTTCAAATAATTACATCTAAATGTTATATTGTTTAAATTTTCGTATAAAAATTATCTTTCAAACGAGTTATTAAGTACAATCTCTCTACAATTAACTACATCTAAACAAGCTATTACTAAAATTCAAATTTCTAATGAAATAACTGATCATCATTTGTCAAAAAGAGCAATAACTTAGTGACATAAGTGTATACCTAAAGACCACGAGATCATGAATTCGAATCTTTCAGTTATTGTATAATCTAAAAAAAAACCTCATCATTTATAATGAATCAAATTAATTACTCTGCAGTTCCACATCCAAACACATTCTAATGTCTCAAGATTGAACTACATAGCTCTTATCAAGAAAATATGAGCATAGTCAACTACTATTCAAGACATATTCACTACTAATACGTCAAAAGTTAAAACTCTTTTTCATCACATATGGTATAATTCAAAAAAAAAAAAAAAGAAAAGAAAAATATATATATATATATTTATATACACACACCTCAAGATAGATCGAGAAAATGGTGGAGATTACTTTTATGTATATCTTTGAGTGTTCGAAAGAACTTACGTGCTCGATTATTTTTACAACATAACATGATAACATTTGTGTGTACTAAAAAACTATAGAAAATAACTTTTTTTTATATCATTATGGATTGAATTCATAATTTTCAAAGTTATTTATTGTCCATTAAATCAATACGTGTTAAATGAGAGATTATACAAAAATCAAGAAGCTTCCCGAACGTTTGGCAACTAATTTTTAGTTCATATGGGAAAACTTTGTACAATTATATATTTCTTACTCTATCTAATATTTATGCTTAGACACATCACTCATGGATATATTATTTTATTTTATGCTACCAATATCATATATAAATGCAAAAAAAAAAACCATATGTTATTAATTCCTTTTAATGCTAATATGAATACATACACACACACATATATATATATATATATAATGAACATTGACTGGGTTTTCTAGAATTAATGAATGCTCATGAAGAAGAAGAAGAAATTCTATTATATGTTATTATTCATATCGAGATTTGATAAAATTTTCCAAGTACAACAACAAGATCTCCTTTGGATATCTTACAAATATAAAACATACAAGCTAATTACCTAAAAATCTATTTTTTATATATGTAATCAACAAGAAGCAACAACAAACTAACTTAAATTTATATAAATGTTTATGAACTTCATCACATGTGGCTGCATAATTAACTAAAAAGAAAGATCGAAACTAAACCAAGGAACATTATTCTTCAATCATATGTCATGATTAGTAGGTTGATATAAATAAAACTGAGTGTATAAATATTTGCCAACCTGAATATAGCTCAACTTGTTAAGATGGCTAAATCTGCGTTGAAAATTCGAGTTTTCTCGTTTATAAGTTACTTGAAGGGATTTGTTGCGTCCGGGATTGGATTCCACTCCCATAATCTGTCGGAGAACACGATCGGTAGCGGGTTGTGGGCCAATTGTTGCGGTGGAGGCGGTGGCGTTGGTTGGTAATATTGCGGCAGTAGAGAGTTTATTAGAGCAGTGGAAGCGGGTGGCGGCGGTTGTTGTTGAAAATGAATGAGTTTTTGTAGGTCATCAAGAGAATTATTGGAAGGGGGAGAGAAGAAAGAGGTGTAAGTATTGGGCAAGATGAGAGAAGAAGAAGATTGTTGTTGTTTATGGAGAATTATTGATTGTTGATAATCATCTTCTTCCATGGATTTGGGAGCAGTAGAAGAAGGTGGAATTGCAAGGGAAGAAGTGGAAGCCATGTTCATTAACGGAGTTGTGGGAAAAGGGTTTTGTTTCGAGAGGCCGAGGACGGTGGTGACTTCTTCACAAGAGCTCGTCGCGGAGGCATCGGCTGTAGCGGTTTCGGTGGTGCCGATTTGAAGGTGGTGGTGGTGGTGGAATTGAGAATCGAAATTCATTTGGAATTTTTCTGTTGATGAGGACGAAGTTTGAACATTAACTGTGCCATCAGGAACAAGGTTTTTTGGTGTCGACGAGGTCGTCATTCTCGACGACGATGCTCTCGATAGGAAAGAACGAGGGAGTGATGGGTGATCTTCAACTCCAGCTCTTTTGTAAACCCGACACAGCGAAATCTCGGCCTGCCAAATAAGATTAAACAATCATCAGAATCAAGTAAATAAATTTAAGCAATGTTATGAGACTCATAAAATTTCTCTCTCTTGCTCTGAAAACTTAGGGAGAATTTAAAGCGGATCACGCATTTCGTGACAAAACTTTTAAACCAACAAACAAAAGTACTGTCAGAGACCGATCAGTTATATTGGTTGTACGAAGCAAACAAGAAATTCATAAATTTCCCCTCAATCCAATTAATTATTAAATTAACCCAAATTAATTAAAAACAAGACTAAGTGATTGTGAAAATTCTGCCAGCCAAAATGGTGAGTAGAAATTTCTTACTTTCCGTTCTCTTTCCACCACTGCAAACATGTCATTTCCTAGAGTTGCAAGAGCTCGACATACCCGAGCAAAAATTGTTTTGTGAAAGTGAATTATTTTCGTCAGACTTTGAGATGGAAATTTATGTTATCTAATAATACATGTAGTAAATCTTGAAGCTACAAACCTTTTGATATCGCTCGGTGTCGTGATGAGGCAGGCGATATTCGTTCATAATCCAACTCGTACGAATACCCTTTGGGGCTTTACCGGAGTAGAAAACTAGGGTTTTTTTAAGACCAATAGACCTAAAATCCTCAGTCCGAATCATCCGATCTGCCCCGGTCGCCTTCCAATAGCCAGAGGTTGTAACGCGATTCGGGCGGTCGCCGTTTCGGTATTTCCGATCCCGTGGGACGTAGAAGAACCACTCTTTCTCTCCAATGGCAGCCAAAGCTAGAGAAAAATAAAATCAAAATCAAAATCAATGAATTAGAAGAGTTAAGAAATGAATATATAAAAGGGAAATTGAGGATGAATTAGGTAGGTAGGGCTAAGGAGAGAAATAAAAAAGAAAAAAAAAAAATACCAGGAAGCTCCCAAGGGTCATAGCGATAAAGATCAAGGAAAGTAATGAGTTCAACATTAAAGCGTTTGCCCTCGACCTTACGGCGAAGGTAGAACTCAACCAGTTCTTCCTCGGTTGGGTGGAAGCGAAAGCCCGGCATAACGACGTCGTGTTCGTGTTCATCCTCGCAGTTGTTGCTGTTGCTGTTTTTGTCGTTGTTGCTGCTAATTTCTTCGTGGCTCATCGTTGATGAACTGCTAGCTGCAGCTGCAATTGCCATAAAACTTCCTCAAACCTATAATTCAATCTCTCTCTTCCTCTCTCTCTCTCTCTCTCTCTCTCTCTCTTTTCTCTATCACTGGGTGTATGGCTGTATATGGGTGTAATTATATATATTAGTGAAGGGCAGGAAATGGAAGATAAAGAAAGATGGTGAAAATTTATATATATGTCGTACAAGTCGAAAAGTTTCTCTCTCTATAACTCCAAAATGGTGGGTCTTAAGTTTTTTTTTTTTTTTTTTTTTTTTTTTTTTTTTTTTTTTTTTTTAATTTGGATTTTTGAGAGAGACCCAAAAGAGAAGGGAGAAAATGGGGAAAAGGGTATGTTTTTTATGGAGTCAATTTTTGGAAAATCTCGGTTAAATTGCTCTTATTTTGTAAAAAAAAAAAAAATAAATAATAATGGTGAATGTGTATTGTAGCCTTATAAGTTTTAAATTTACTAGTCAAGAAAATCAAATTCGTAACTCTTTAATAGTAAAAAATATATCATTTTTACTCGTGTATGTTATAATAACTTTGTATCTTTCTAAGTTGGTTGATTTTATGCTCAACAACAAATTTGTAAGGGAAAAAAAATTAGGAGTTAAATATTTTAAGAGAAAATTTGTCGTTGACCATTTTCAAGAAATTTAAGGTAATGGGCAGAAAATTTCATCACTTGTGATTGATAATTTCTTTACTACATGAGGTTAATTTATTATTATAATTATGGATTTGATATACTGATTAAAAAATATTTTAAATCTAAAACGTTATTTGTTCAATCGATATGGGTATTGCGTGAGAACTGACAAGGTAGACACAAGATAGTCGATCCATTCAAGTCTCGACACTCAATTAACTAATTAGAAGGTATGATTGAATAATGTTAAACGTCGAGATGACAATTATGATGCAATTTGTAGTAATTAACCATGGATTGAGTACTTATTTATATATTGAACTATACTAAACTTGAGATAACACCAAATAAACTATTACATAATGGAGTTTAATTTGCATCTGTATTTGAAAGAGAGAAAATAAGAGTGAAAAGTGATTTTTTTTTTTTTTTTATTTTATTTTTGTAGTGGAAAAGAAATAAGAAAGTCAAAAGTAGTGTGGAAGTTAATAGAGGTGAGGTGTGGGTTTA
>JBBMEG010000021.1:10297336-10318692 GCA_037832605.1 Cyclanthera cordifolia
GTGTTGTTTGCTGCTCGTTATCTACTTTTTGAATTTGAAAGCATGCGGTCTGTGATCTGGTAGGCTAGGACTTTGTTTATGTGTTGTTTGCTGCTCGTTATCTACTTTTTGAATTTGAAAGCATGCGGTCTGTGATCTGGTAGGCTAGGACTTTGTTACATGTTGTTTGCTGCTCGTTATTTACTTTTGAATTTGCAAGCATGCGATCTGTGATCTGGTAGGCTAGAACTTTGATCATGTGCTGTTGTCGTTCATAGATATTTCATCGTTAATGTGTGGAAAGACTTTAGGAATGTGATGTATGATTTCTTCGTAATTGTCTAGTTCAGGAATTGGTTGTTGCTTGCTCGAGTCACTTTCCTTGATGAAGTGAGCGTGTCGGCCATACAGCCTCGGCAAGCCTCCTCCCCGCCATAGGGTGGTTGCAGTAGACCATAGGGTCTATTGTTTGTGTGACACGTCAGGGGGCGACCCATAGGGGTGTAGGGTTGGACGCAGCTAACGTCCCCTAATAGATAGAGGTTACTGTTGTAAGAGGCTTCGCATGTTATTAGGGCGGTGATCGCTACATCGACCCGAAGTGTGGTGGGACTGACCATAGGGGCGATAGTCTGCACTCAGGAACTTGACATCGATTGGGAACCTGGTCGTCCATACGTGTAACCTAGCTGAGTGGTCTAGGGCGTACAAGGTGCGATAGTGGGAATCGGACATCGATCGGTTATCCCTCATCGCAAGAGTTCAAGCGGGAACTTGCTAGGTAGTGAGCACCCAAATTTGCTTAGGCATAAGTGAGCGCGACCCTAGCAGGTTGGATCGCTCTCGGCTCGGCACCATGCGTGGTACCTGATGTGTTCGGGATTGACTCCATCATGCCGGAGGGACCTAGGATAGCCTGGGCGACTCCAGTGGTTGACCCTTGCCCTAGGCATTCTGCCGTGTCTGGGAGAGTTCGGGTAGTGGCTTTCCAGGTCTCACGGCATTGGCCGGTGAGGCCCCTCCTCAAAAACTGTCTCAGGGTCATCAGGACAAGGTTTTGGAATAGTAGGATGATTTGAAACTCTTTTGCAGGATGTCTGTTTAAGTTTTACAAATGCCCAGATTATGTAATTTTTTCAGGTGCGGTTTCTCCATTTTTAGGGGAAACTCTGCCGAAAATTTTAAAGTATTTCATGCATAGTTTTTGACACCTCGGTTCATCCTTACGTGTTAAGACCGGGTTGTCAATCTAGACTCTCAATCAACTTAAGCATAAATTATATTACATAAAAAACTGTTAATTGTGAGTCACGTACATTTCACTTTTTACGTTAGGTTAAATTGTAGTTACTTTGGGGTAAAGTTTGGTTAGAGTTTTTCTAACAATTAGGAGTGTGAGATTTTGTAGAGCATTATGTAAGTTCATATTAGAGTTTCTTATTCTTAGAGTGAGAGAGAACTAGCTAGATGGCCGCCATTTGTGTCTCCTTAAAGTTTCACTTTGATATTGGCAATTTTGAATGATGTAATTTTGGATGGTTGATGTAGGACTAGTTTCCTAACCACTTTAACTCGATGTTTCGTTCTCTCTTCTCTATCATTCTTATTTATTTGTTTGTTCATCTTATTTGATATTCTGATTTTAATTTTGAATTTGAGAAAAATGAAGTCAGATTTCTCTAACAATTTGGTATAAGAATCCATAGATTATGATTCTGCTGTGCAATTTTAGTTTGTCTCTCGTTATTGATTGAAATTTGCTATTTCCTGTATTAAAATCTTTGTTAAATTGAAGTGCGAGCAATTAGCTACTTGGTTTTTTTTTTCTTCCATAAAATCAATTATAGTCACCACAGTAGTGGCAGTGGTGAAATCTATTTTAGATTTCAATTTACGTTTAGTCTTTCATTGATTTGTGATTGGGAAAATTAGTGGTGAAATCTGTGTGGGTTTCTTTGTGAAATTGATCATTTACTTCCAACTTTTTTGGGCATTTGGAGTTTAGTGCACCAATAGATTTCAAATTGAAATTGAATCTATAAGACAACAACCTTGAAATTGCTTTGGATGCATTTATTTTGTGAAATTAATTTTGAAGCTACACTGTTAATTCTGACCTGCACGATTTAAAATATTTTGCTCAAAATTGAGATTTTGAGACAACATAATTTGGTTTCTTCTCTAATTTGGGTATATTGTGGTTGGTTGATGTTGATATTTTTGAATTTGATAAATTTGGAGCTCTTTTAGATCCCGTTGGTGTTAATCCCTTAAATTTGATGAAAATTCTTATTAAGATGTCAATCAAATTTGAATTCGATAAATTTGATGGCCAAGGAAATTTTGAAAATTTGAGATCAAGGCTACTTTGGTTCACTTCAATAAATTTGTGGCAATTGAGCCAATTATAGGAAGAAGCTTCATTCTTCTAAATTTATTATCTGAAAATTAATTTAAGGCAGTCCTTAAGTATAGTAGAGATTTGTTATCCCTAGAAATAGTCATTGACTCTTTGACATTTAGTAAATTGAAGATGAAAATTGAAAAGAAGGATTATTAATTAGACCTTGTTTGTCAAGAGTTGTTTTTGTAAGGGTCAATTTGAAAAATTTGGATGTTGGAATTTGGCATTTGTCAGTCTTTCAAGTGTTTTGAATTTTGAGACTTCCTAAAAAATTTATAATTTGTAAGTTTGTTGACTGTGTATGGTTGTTTGTGATTAAATTCAACCTAGAGGGTATTCTATATTCTCTTTTTGATGCAAATTTGTTTGCTTGTGGTTACATACAAGAAAAGGGGATAAACGTTCTTTCTCCGTTTGTGTTCTTGCATGGAACTTCATTTGAGAACTTCTATTACATACAGTCGTTGTGGAATATTTATAAGCATTTGGACTCTTTCTAGTTTGATATGTTAGAGGGTTTTTTGCATTTGGGAGCATTGTATTTGAGTTTGGTTCAACAATGACATGAAAATTTGTGGGTTGACATATTGTGATGCAGCGATTTAAGCATTTGGGCGCTTGTTAAAGGCTCAGTCTTTGAAACTCTTTTTTATACAGAATGATTACTTTTGAAGATTCAGTTTGTACCGGTTATGTTGACTCTATTTGTGCTGCTTATGTCGGTTGGAGAAAATTCCTCTCATTTGATTTAGTTTTATGTTATTTGGCAACAATATTTTGTTTGAAATCTTGGTTACTATGATTTTATCATTTCAGAGACATTGTATGTGAGAACATATTTTGTTTGCTATTGGTGGATTTAGTTCAATTCTACTCAAATTCTGAGGTTTTGAAGATCATTCTGATTTGCTCATGATGATCAAAGTTCTAATCCAAATTTTCTAGAGTTATGATATTTTGTTGCTCTACTTGGACAAGTTCTGATCTAGATCAGTCTGGAGTTATGAGTTCTGAATGAGATGTATTGGTTGTCATCGTGATATGTTCTTCAAGAGGGAAGTTTGTTAATTGTGAATTACATTTCAACTTTTATCGTAGGTTAAATTGTATTTATCTTGGGGCAAAGTTTGGTTAGAATTTTTCTCACAATTGGGAGTGTGAGATATTGTAGAGCATTATATAATCTCATATTAGAGTTTCTTATTCTGCAATTTGGATGTGGATGTAGGGCTACTTCCCGAACCACTTTAATTCGGTGTGTCGTTTTCTCTTCTCCATCCTTCTATTTATTTGTTTGTTCATCTCATTTGATATTTTGATTTTAGTTTTAAACCGGAGAGAAATCAAATTAGATTTATGAACAAAAACAATTAACAAAATCATCCCCATCGAATTATTTTTTCCTTACACACGTCTAATTTCCTTTAATCCTTATCTTGAACGCTTTAGTTCATAGATGAAGGAAAAAAGAACGAGGCATTGAAGGAGAACATGATTTTCTTAAAAATAATTGCTATAAACAAAAGTAGAGTAAAGTGTGCATTCCAATTCTTTTGCAGGTACATTAATCTCTCAAAGAGAATTTTGGTTAATAGTATCTTATTAAATATTCATTCATTCTTAGAGTAACTTCTTTTTAATAAGCTATCATCTAAGCAAAAGACATAAGTTATTTGTACATTTTTTAGTAGTTCTACCATGTATTTTTCGATCTAAATGCTCTTATGGTCAGCGCGAATCACCTAGCAACTGACACATGGTTTATTTAGTACTCAAGATTACTTCAAAAAGACCGTAAGAGTTTAGTGGCGCGTTGGTTTCATTGTTTCAGTGTTTAGTCAAAAAGCTTTCTGAGTTTAGGCATGAGATTAGTCTTTGACTTGCTTAAGTATTGAGGCGTATTTTATAAATTTAAAAATGCTAAAAAAAAAATAATGGCACAACCACTCCCTAATACATTTGAACAGCATTTCATCCATTGATGAGCAATTAAAAGTAAGAACATGATGATTCAAAATTCAAGAGCATAAAAGCACATGACTAATCCTAGGCCAACAACATGACAAGCATAATGTTTAAAAGCGAGATATCTTCATATAGTGTTTAGCTTTTAATTTACATAAAAACATTATAACACAACTTCACAAGTAAAGCTTCTGCCATCTGTAACATAACAAAAAAAAAACCCTCATCTTATTCATCTTAAATCTCAAAATCTTCATCATTTCTCATCTTCTTTTTCCTTTTCATCTCAATTTTTTATTTTAATCTTTCTCCTCACATCTCAAATACCCACCAATCCTTAGCAATATAAGGTCACAAATCAAGTTCATATCTTTTATGATATATTACACTTATTTTTCTTTTTTTTAATAGTTTTAGTTAAATGCATTTGTAACTAATTAACTTCTTTAAATTTAAGAAACTGGTTGCAGGTTTGTAGCAATCAAAACAAGTGTTACAAAGTTGAACTTGGATAATGTTTTTGAGCAGAAAAATGATATTGCCAAAGCCGTAGAAGATGAACCTGAAAATGTAACATTAGTGTTATGCACCAAATTCAAACTTTCTCTTAATTTTTGAATAACTTATTTCAGATATTAGACCAGACGAGCATGTGAAGAGAGCAACGAATGAAATTAATGCGGGTAATAATCCAATCCCGCTAATATTCAAAATTTGACTTTTTTTTTTTTGCTTTGAGCTTGGTTCAAATTTTGTTAGTATCCATACCATTTGAATTGAAAATTTAGATGTCAAAGTTCTTGCCATGTGAACCTTTTGTTTTGTTTAATCTTTCAATTTTATTATTGATTTCTTGGATAACTTATTTGCGCAACTAGAATGAGGGTGTGGCAGCAGAAGAAAAAAAAGCAAAGAAAATTTTGAAGATAAAGAGAGCTGAGAATGAAGCTGAAGCAAGAGTTTGGAAAATGAGGTATGTGTAAAGAAAAAAGGAGAGTGGAAAAATGAAAAAGAAGATGGGTATGTCTCGGGTTTGAGGGTGGGGAAAAAAATTAAAAAAAAAAACCCGTAGATTTGGTGACGGGCAGAAATGGTGACGGACATCCGTCACCAAAGAGAATAGGTGACGGAAAAAACCGTCACCATAGACCTTTGGTGTCGCAGCCAGGAAAAAAACTGTCACCAAAGGTCTTTGGTGACGATTTCTGCCTGTCACCAAATGTCTTCAATGTCACCAGGATTGATGACGGTCATGTGCCCGACATCTTTTTTAAAAAGTGTCGGCATATGCCGTCATCTAGATCCATTCTCCAAATTTCTACTAGTGGAGAGACACTTTGAGGTAGCCTTAGGGTTTTGTGTTTTATTTTATTTACCTTTTAATTAAAATACAATTTCATTTACTCCCCTAATTCACTCAACCCACACGTTTCCTTTAGCCCAACAAAAGGATTTGATTAATTACCATTTTGCCCAAGTAAAAATACTTTTCTAAATAAAACACCCTTTTTAAGCTATTTTATTACTTTAACTTTAAACTCTTTATTCTATTAAAATTCCTCTTTATTATTGTAATTAATCTCACTATTATTGGATAATTTAAATCTCCAATAATTCTCTTTAGTTCATACATAAAACATTTTTAAAGAAAATGAATTAAGCTTAGAATATCTCAAGTTAATTCATAGGAATTTTCGGGTTGTTACAAATCATTAGCCATCGGCCACTTAATGATTTCATTTTTGCCCCCTCTTTAAAGGCTTGATTATGTCTCTTTTCATGCTCATCTTAGGAGTTCTGTTTTGTTGAGTACTAGTTTGGTTCAATAGAGTTCTAGGGTTTGGTTTGGAGCTGTAGCAAAATACCGATTTCAAAGATTGAACCCATGACGCTAGTGTTGAATTGGATTAATTCCAAACAATGAAACCACTAAGCCAACACAGTGTCAAAAGTCTTTTATATTATGTTAAGCTTTTGGATAACACCTTTGTTTTTTGAAACCCTCAAGTAGTCAAAAGTTTCATTTGCAACTAAAACCGAATCAATGACTTGTCTCTCATTCCCAAATGAGCTTTGTTGGGGGCAATAGTAGAAGGAGAATAAGTGTTGAAGGTAAACTCTACTCCTCTTATTGTCAAAATTTTGAGATGAATGTTCACACTTTCTAATATGATATCAGAGTCCATTAATCTAAAACGGGTATTTCGGTCCAATAAAATTGAAATCGAGATCCGATTTAAGATTGGTGAACCCAAAAGAGGCACCATCTTGAGGGAGAGCATGTTAAAGGTAGGTTACTCCTTTTATTGCCAATTAATTTGAGATGGATACGTACAGTTTCTAATAATAAGCTTTTAGTGTTCTTCCAAAAGCTTTAGAAAGGATTTTGATAATGCTAGTAGTCAAGCTAATTGATTCGAATTCAACTACTTTAGAAAGTTTAAGAACCTTAAGAATAAGAGCAACATGAGTTTCATTCAGAGATTTGTTCACAATAGTGAAGTTATAAAAATCTTGGAAGATTGTTAAGTACATGTTCTGCTTACTAAGCCCTAGATTAATTTTAAGAACAATTCGATCCGAAAACCCGGGGCCTACGGCCTTAGTGTTGTCAATGTGTTTCACACAGCCATGGATCTCCTGTTTTAAGAACTCGCTACAAAGATTGGCTAAGGCAATGGGCCGGAAATCGACGCTTGCTACGAACGAACCAATTACTAAAATAAACAGTAATAATGTATGTAATTTAAACATATGTTAGAATTACGATAAGTACAAACAAAAAAACCATGTAGAAAAATATGAGAAAAATTAGAGAGAATCATGTAAAGAATATCGAAAGATTATTAGCATGCATTATTTGAATATAAACACCTCATTAAGATTCAACTTTTAAGATAATATTATTGAAGTAATATTCAATTAATTACTCTCTAAGTCATCATTATTAACACTAATATCAATTAGCCTTTTTTGGGTTAGTTTATGAATGCAATTTAAATATATACAAACATATTTATTTTAATCTGTGGAAGTACTGAGTAGGGCTGCAAGCCTGCAATTGCAATTAAAAATCACAAAATTAATTATTTTGCCGACTTTTCTTTTTCTTAGTTCAATTGAGAGTTGGAACATTTTTTAATACATTTGCATGGTGGCTGAATTCTAGTCATAAATATGACCGTTAGAGCACATATTAGACTGGTGAGTAAGAATATGAAGGGAATAAATTTTTAATAATCATTCATTTATTCTCATTTTTATTCGGGTGGTAGACAACTATATCTTTAGATGGAATCATCCTGTATGGCTTTGTTTTTTGTCATCATCTAAAATGTCTCATACCAATAGAGATGTTTGTCATCACTTATATATTCATGTGGAAACTTTGTTTGCATCCCTATGCACAACACAATTACACCTCGAATGTTTTTGTATTCAAAATAACTATTTCTTTGTTAAAAAATAAACTATCAAATATCTTTATCTTGAACTATAACAACACTAATATTTAGAATGAGAAATTTAATCTACAATTTCTAAAGCTGTGAAAGTGCGAGGTTAATGAATGTTAAATTATCAATCAATCCAAAAACTTAAGTTAATAAATAAGAGTAAATTTAATTTTATCAAGCAACATAGATTGAGAAGGTCAAATTTAAGCGCAATTAAGCAATAAATGATATGTGCGAGGTTAATCAAATCCTCATATGTGCGAAGTCCCGCTCTTATAAAATAATTTTGAGCGAGATTTTGAAAATGAATCAAACTTGTGAAGAAGAAAGAAAACATTATATTATTATATTGATATGGAGATCTGATAACACTTCTACAAGCTAATTACTAATTATTTTAAAATCTGATGAAAACCCTAATGCCAAGAAACGATATTAAACTAATTACTCAAACTAATTATACATAATCTTTTAGATTAGTCACATGTGTGAGTGTTCATGATCTTCATCACATGCATCTTCATAATTAGAAAAAAAAAAGAAAAGAGAAGATTGGTAATTGAGCTAGCAACTAGGGAATTATTATCTTCAATCATATTTTTCACGATGATGATATGAATTAAGCATATAGATAATCAGCCAACCTTGATTAGGATAGTGAAAAATCCTTTAAAGTTTGAGTTTCTTTTTCGTTGATAATTTACTTGAAGGGATTGGATCCATCCGGAATCGGATTCCACTCCCACAATCGGTCAGGGAATATGGCAGCGGGTAGCGGGTTGAGGGCGAGCTGCTGCGGCGGTGGAGGCGGCATTGG
This sequence comes from Cyclanthera cordifolia, assembly GCA_037832605.1. Lineage (NCBI taxonomy): Eukaryota > Viridiplantae > Streptophyta > Magnoliopsida > Cucurbitales > Cucurbitaceae > Cyclanthera > Cyclanthera cordifolia. The sequence goes on from JBBMEG010000021.1 coordinate 10,305,957, forward strand.
CGGGTAATATTGCCTGGCAGCGGGTGGTTGTTGTTGGAAGTGAATGAGTTTTTGTAAGTCATCAAGGGAATTATTATTGGAGGGTGGAGAGAAGAAAGAGGTGTAAGTGGGCAAGATGAGTGAAGAAGAAGAAGAAGAAGGGTTTTGTTTCGAGAGGCCGAGGACGGTGGTGACTTCTTCGCAAGAGCTCGAGGCTGAGGTGTCGGCTGCAGCGGTTTCAACAATTGCGCCGACTTGAAGTTGATGGTGGTGGTGGTGGTGGAATTGGGAGGAGTCGAAGCTCATTTGAAATTTGTTCATGGGGGATGATGAAGTTTGAACATTAGTTGTTCCACCATGAAAGTGGTTCTTTGGTGTCGATGAGGTCGTCATTCTCGATGACGATGCTCTCGATGGGAGGGAGCGGGGGACTGACGGGTGATCTTCAACTCCAGCTCTTTTGTAAACTCGACACAGCGAAATCTCCGCCTGAAAAATCGATGAAGAAATTATTCAATGTGATCGCCATAGACAGGAGGTGACTGCCAACTGAATTTAGACAGAATTCAGTAGATAAATCCCTCGGAGAATTTAAAGAAAGATCACGCAATTCGTGACAAAACATTAAACAAAAACAAAAAGTACTGTCAGAGACTGATCAGTTGTATGGCAGTACAAAACAAACAAGAAATTCATAAATTCCCCTCCTGTAAATTTATGATCAAATTAAAACCCAAACTAAATTAAAAAAAAAAAAACAACTGATTTCTTTTTTCATGTCGGAAGAGAATTCTAACGTCCACCTAATCAAAAAAATTGATAAAAATACAAACAAAACACAAAAACAACAAGACTTTAGGATAAAATTACGAAAATTTATGCTAAAAAGAATCATACGTAAAAAACCTTTTGATACCGCTCGGTCTCATGATGCGGTAAGCGATACTCGTTCATAATCCAACTCGATCGAATACCCTTTGGGGCCTTCCCGGAATAGAAAACTAGGGTTTTCTTAAGGCCAATAGACCGAAAGTCCTCTGTCCGAATCATCCGATCGGCCCCGGTTGCCTTCCAATAACCGGAAGTAGTAACTCGATTAGGACGGTCCCCGTTTCGGTACTTGCGATCCCGAGGGACGTAGAAGAACCACTCCTTCTCGCCAATAGCAGCCAAAGCTGGAGAAAGAATAATATAAAAAGCGAATGGATTTGAAGAGTAGGAAGAGAATTAAAATAGAGAAAAATTAAAGGAACCAAGAATGTATACCAGGAAGCTCCCAAGGGTCATAGCTATAAAGATCGAGGAAAGTAATGAGTTCGATATTAAAGCGTTTGCCCTCGACCTTACGGCGAAGGTAGAACTCGACCAGTTCATCTTCGGTAGGGTGGAAGCGGAAGCCGGGCATAACGACGTCGTGTTCGTGTTCATCCTCACAGTTATTGTTCTTGGAGCTGCTTTCTTCGTTGCTCATGGTGGATGTACTGCTAGCTGCAATTGCCATAAAATTTCTGATTAAACCAACAAATTGAATCTATCCCTTTTTTTTTTTCTCTCTCTCTCTCTCTTTCAATCTTCCCTTTCTATCTTTTCTTACTCTCTTGTGTATTAAGTGTAACTATATATATAAAAATATGTAAATATATATATATATGAAATGAACAGTAAGATAAGAAAGATGGCGAAAATTTATATATATGTCGTACAAGTCGAAAAGTTTCTCTCTCTAAAATTAGAAAATTGATTTTTTTTTTTTTGAGTACAAATTAACAGAGAAATTACAAATATTGATTTTCAAATTGAATCCGCGACCATTATATTGAACTCAATTATCTCTAAACAATAAAATCAACATCAGTCATTTTATTTATTTATTTTTGGTATTTCAACGAAAGTCACATATTGCTAGAAGATACGAAATGACTAAAAATAGAATTACGAGTAGTCATGATTAAAACATAGAATGCATCAATTCTTTTTATTTCTCACAAGAGCGAGCATAATTAAACAATTTATTATGTTTGACTATACTAAAAACATAATAAATTAAAGATTAATGAAATAACAAGTTAATTTATAAATAGTTATTAATTTTTTATTTATATTATTTCTTTTTTTATTTTTGAGGGAAGGAAAACTAATATAGTTGTCTGGGCTAAACCCTGAACCCTTTTAAAATAACGGTTAGATTTACGAAATTTAGTTAAAGATTACTCAAAGGAAATAGAAGTAAATACAATCTCACATTTCAAAATAAAATAAAATAAAAATAATAATAAAAAGGGAATTTAAATTTATAATTTTAGGTGATATTTGAAATATGTGTGTTTATTATTTGGAAAATAAATAGAGAAAAGTATATTGAGTCATGGAAAAGTCAAAAGTATAGTCTTAGATAATAGTGAGGTGAGGTGTGGGTTTAAGATGAGAAAACGACATTTCAGGCTGAGGACAGGGTGGCCATAGCCCATTAGCGGTGCCTCCACTCGATCTTTCTTCCACGTCTTCAATTTTTTATTACAAATTTTTTGTTGTTTTTTTTTTTTAATGAAGACAAAATAACAGCAACGTGTTTGGCTGCGTCGAGAAGGTAAGAAAAAAAAAAGAAAAAAAAAGAAAGGGTTTGCAAGTTGCATGTAGGATTAAGAATGATAAAAATTGATATGATGTTAGTTTTTTGAGATAATAATGAATAAAAATTGATTTGATATGATGAAGATTGTTTTTTTAATAATAAATTGAAGATAACTAATATAATATGTATAGTTGATTGAAAAAGAGAAATTCAAAAAAAAAATATATATATATATTGGACCATCGGCTGAATTAGCGTAAGTTAATGTAACCCATCCTCACTCGACATCCTAAATACGCGCTAAAAGTATTGAATTATGACGGAACAATAAAATTCATGCACATATATACTCGTGTTTAAACAACCATTATTGTATTTTTTTAATTCTAAAGTATAATTGAGTGCTTTCAATAATTTTTATAAAACTGTTTTTCTTCTTAATTTTCTTCAATTTTAAGTTGAAGAATTCAAAATATGACTCTTTGACCATGATCATTCTAGTTGAGTTAAACTCAGACAGAAAATATACTTTTGAAGCATTTGTTATTTGCACAAATAACTTTTCTTTTTTATTTAAAATCATTTAGTTATTTGTTCGAGATATCTAAATTTAAATACGATACAATTTCACTTCACGGCACGGTAAAATGCCTCCAAACATTTAACTTCGCACCCATATTCTATTCTCATATTCTCTCCCTTCTCTCTATCGGTCGAGGTCATTCTCCCTTTGGTCGAGTAGCTCCGCACCTTATACATCTTACGGTGGAGGTCTTTCTCCTGTTGAGCAACTCCACACCTATAATAGAAGAAAGAAAGAAGGAAACTTTGTATTGCAACTCTGCCGAAACTTCTAACACACATTCTCCTTTGGTGGATGAATAGTCAAATGAGTAATAAAAATGACACATCTAACCAAATTTTAAAATATTAGCAAAAATATTTAAATCTTTAAAACTTTAAAAAAAATGTCTAATTACTAAAGTACTAAAATAACCTTAGATAAACTTAAGCAAGTGAGTTTAATATGCTTTTAATACAATTTTAATACTTATTTGTAAATAAGTGGTATACTTAATTTCAGCTTAAAAAATACATAGAGGCATTGGGTTTGAACAATCTAGTAATTAAGAATGTTCACTCTTAGTAATACACTTTAAATACTAAAAAAATACTTATTCAGCCATAATTGATATTATGTAGTATTATAAACATATTGATAACGCGATCGCATTTAGTTATAATAATATTATGTACACATATAGTACTAAAAGCGTCTACGAACAAACCTAATAAAGAAGCATAATAAAACTTGGTAATAATATTATGTAAATTGAATTAGTATACAAATAAAAAAAAATAATGAAGTCTGATTTTCCTTAGCAAATACATTTATAAATAAAGTATGATTTTACTAAGTAAATATATTTTGACTTGTTTTTAAGTACAAATTGGGTAGATGATCACAAAACCTTACAGAGAGGGCACAACTACTCTCAAATAAATGAGAGCCAAATATCGATTTTCAGGATAGAATATGTGACGTGGTATTTGTTGATGCCGAAAAATGGTCAACGGATATCCACAGTGAATTTGTTTAGCTGAGGACGAAAGGGCCTGCAAAAAAGCGAATTTTAGGGCACACCGGTGTGGTGTGAGCCACAAGGCCTCTAATGCCTAAGTCAGAAACGAATTTAGGGAGAGTAAAATTGGAACTTAGGAATAGCTTAAGAATATTTCTTGTTGCGTTTCTGACTTGAAAGGGAGAAATGACTTGACTTTAATAGCAGCCGGTATCATAACCGCTGCGGCTCACTTATGGCGATATAATGGCCGGGAGTTAGAATCGTCCGTCATTAAGCCGAGTATGAATGCCGGCATAACTCATGACCGTTACCCCTTGGAGGTGTAACAGCCTTGACTCCGGAGTTACGTGGACGCGGTCAACCTTGGCAAGTCCCTCACCTCCACGGCCGACCCCTTTAGGGTGCGGCCTTCTCGTTGCGGCACTAGGACGCCACGGGTGTACAGCGTCCCTTAGTGCTACTTTGGACTTGGTCGACTTATCCACAGAAAAGTCCTAACCTCCACGACCAACCCACCTGGGTCAGCCTACTCGACCGTCCTCCTCAGAGGTCGGCTTTGGACTCGGTCAACCCTTACAGGTCCTCACCTCCACGACCAGCGTACTCGGGTTCGCATACTCGTTGTAACCGGGGACGCCACGGGGTGCAGTGTCCGCTTGCTTTACTTGGACTCGGTCGAATCCTAAGGGAGAGTCCTGACCTCCACGACCAACCCACTTGGGCTGGCCTACTCGTTGTAACGGGTGACGCCACGGGGTGCGACGCCTGCAAACGTTACTTGGACTCGGTCAACTCGTCCACAGGAGAGTCCTAACCTCCATGGCTAACCCACTCGGGCTGGCCTACTCGTTGTAACGGGTAAACGCCACGGGGTGCGGCCCCTCCAAACGTTACGTGTGCTCGGTCGACTCTGGGGGGAGTCCTGACCTCCACGGCCAATCCACTCGGATTGACCTACTCGTTGCCGGACCAAAAGAGGGTGAGGCTGCAAGGGCCGACCCCGGGGGGTCCTGGCCTTCCTTGGCCGACCCCAGGGGAGTCGGACTTGCTTGGTCGATCCCTGGGTGGACGGTTTGGACTCGGCCGACCCCTAGGGGGTTATGGCCTCCATTTGGCCAACCCCCAAGGGGTCGGAAGTGGCGAGGCCGACACTTGGGGGTCGGTAAAGGAGTTGGCCGACCCCCAGGGGGTCGGAAGTGGTGAGGTCGACCCACAGAGGGTCGGCAAGGACCTTGGCCGACCCTGGGTCGTCAGCGATGGAGTTAGCCGACCCCCGAGGGGTCGGCAAGGACTTTGGCCGACCCCCGGGGGGTTGGCGTTGGCGTGGCTGACCCTCGGGGGGTCGATAATGGAGTTGGCCGACCTCCGGGGGGTCGGTGCTGGCGTGGCTGACCCCTGGGGGGTCGGAAAAGGTGTTGGCCGACCCTCGGGGGGTCGACATTGACTCCCTTGTACTTCATTCGGGTCCCAACCTCTTCCGAGTCTTTCCGTATATTTTTAGGTTATAACATTATCCCCACTCTTCATTTTCGAGCTTGTCGGTTTGTGAAGAGTAGTTTAGGTACTTGCCTCTTTTTCGAAGTTTCAGATGCTACAAAGTTACATTTTTACGGAAATATTTCCTTGAACATTACTTAGGCCATATTCGTTTTCAAGAACATATTTTCCTAAATAATATTCAAACAAATAAAGTTTTAAGGTGAAGGAAATATTCATTCTAAGAATAATTTAAAATGGCCATATTCTTATTCTTAAGAATATCTTTTCCAAGATAATATTCAATCATTTGTCTTTTTTAGGAAAATATTTATCCTTTTGAGATTTCCCATAACCTAACTTTTCCATAAAAACTCCCTGCTAAAACTACACCCATTTTTCACCCTACTTTGGCCGAAAATTGCCTCTCACTGGGCTAGTATTTTCGATTTTTTCAAAGCGTGGGGGAGACTTTTTTTGCGTTTCGGATTTTTGGAAAGCATCCGTCACGGCTTATTTTCTTCGGTACGTACCATCCCTTTTCCGACTTTACATTAAAGGTTAGACATATTTTCGAAAATTTCACCCTTAGGCACTTTTTCGATTTTTACCCGTTATGCATGTATGTCCGAATTTTTGGATTATTTAGGCTCTTTTTTCAAAGACTCGCCCCTTTAGAGTACTTTTTCTGAATTCAGAGATAATCCTTTACTTTGGCTATTATGGACCATTCGCTAATTACGAGACTGAGTCCTACCACCTTAGTCTCCTCTTTTAAAAAAAGAATTGGCAAAAGGTCTTGGTAGTCGTAGTTGGCTCACAACACTTTCACCGTGTTCTTTTGAGTCCACAGCCTGTCAGATACATTGACTTTGAATGCTTCTTTGGTCTCTCTGTTCCAGCATTGCGGAAAAGTCAGCGACCTTTCCTTGCTAGCCTTCAAATCTGGAATTTTAAGTGATCCAGCCCAAGCCATTTGCTACGACTTTCGCCTCTTTCAGGCTAGGACAGTTCTGCCCAAGCCGGACTCAACTGACCCACTTCCAGTAGGCGCAACTCTAGGGGCCTTGATGACTTTTTCGTTGCTTTCCTTTTCACTTGAAGCATTTTACTTTGCAGTCTTTACTTTTGCGCCTAAGTTGTAACTCAGGAACATTTTTCCTTGTAATGAAAGGATAAACTTTTATTGCTTCTTTCTTTTCTATCTCACATACCCCCAATTTAAGTTTATGAAAGTAAGATCAATATACTTAAATTAAGATGGACAGAATAAGAAAAATAGCAATTTTTTATTCATCAACAACTTGAATTACAATCTATTGAAAGTACTTTTTCAAGTGTTTAAGCACTACAAGGATGAAGGATCTTATTCCAGTCCATGTCCTTGAGGTAGTAGGTGCATGGGTGTGACGCTTTGGGGACTAGGTATGGTCCTTCCCAAATTGGCACCAGGACTTCACTGTTGAGATCTTTGGCGTCTGCCGTCACCCTCCTCAGCACTAAGTCGCCAACTTGGAAGCAGTTTACCTTGACTTAGAAATTGTGGTACTTGACAGTTCGACCTTTGTACAACGCCACCCTTATCTGGGTTGCGTCTTTTTTCTCTTCTAGGAGATTTAGACTCACCCGCTGCTGCTGGTCATTTTGAGTAGGGTCAAAAGACTCTGCGCGTAGGGATGGAAGTCCTACCTCGACCAGAATCACTGCTTCCCCTGTTGACGTCCTAGGTGTAGTGCGGTACGCCCACATCAATTACTAGTTAGGACCTCGGGAGGCTGCCTCTGGATGGCAGCAAACCTCTGGCACTTGCCGCGTGCCCGAGTATACTTTTTGGAGAGTTTGGCCATGGTCAGCCAAAAGTAGCTTGCCTGACTAACATTTTGGCTAGGGACCTTGTCCCTTCATAGTTGTCGTAGACGTCTTAATGCATTTCCTTCATTGCATAGGTGGCCTCGCTAGGGTCTAAGCACCTAAGAAGAGGTAAAAAGTACTCTTTCCTGTACAGCCTATTCCCTTTGACCACATACTTAGAAGCTCTGAACTTAAGTCGTTGGGCGTCCTTTTGTCGTTTGGCAACTTTCCTTCCCTTAAGTGTTCAAATAAGGGGTCATTCGTGTTGCTGGCGAGATCTGGGTTGCCTCGCTAATTCGGCGGTGATGCTAGGCTTGCCTAAGATCTCGGTCGGCACGGTTTGGCCACCTCAGTTTCGTAAGTGGCAACTAACTTTGCCAAAGCGTCGACCTTCGCGTTTTCGGACCTAGGTACTTGTTTGACTTGTACCCCCATAGGTATTGTTATTTAGACAGCCTCACCTGGAACCGGTCCCCTTTTAACAGCCTTTTACTTTAGGGACCCTTTACCAGGCCCCGTACGGCTGTGTGGTAGCCTTCCCTCGAGGACAGTTGTTCTCCTCTGACTCGCCTCACCCCCATAGAAGTAGGGAACTTTAACACGGGGTGGTAAGTGGACGCAACCGTCCTTAGCCAGTGGATCATAGGTCTTACCAGTATTGCGTTGTACGCCTTTAGCGACAGCACATCCGCGGAACTACCTCCGTCAATGAGGGTCCTTCTGACGCAGACGTTAGAAATGGTCAGGGACACCACTAAGGTGTCATCGTGCGGCTGGTGCAGTGTTGCAGCCTCAATGGTAGTGAAGCCTAGTTGCTCGTCTACTGCTTCCATTATGCGCACTTCTTCGCTCTTTAGGGTGCCTTTGGCACGCCTCCCTTTGTCCTTCCAACTTCGGTTGAACTCACCCCCAGCCGGTCCTCCTCCAACAGTTATGACTTCCGGCGGTGGAGGTGACTTTTTCCCTCCCCTTTGCTTGTTAGGGGATTGTGACTGCGTCCAGGGAAACTTCTCAGTCCTGGACCCGATCCTCTAATGGACCGAATTTTCTTTTCTCTGATCACTACTGCCCAGTCGAAGTCGTTGGACCGGACTTCGGTATTGGGAATATATCTTTTTTCGTGCCTCCATGGCTAGGGCTTTCCCTTTGGTAGGGTCCCAGACCAACGAGGCTGTTTTTTCCGCCACAACCTTTTTCTTGGTAGGCTGTCAATGCACCACCTCCTACGGTGCCTGTTGTTTCCCAATTGGTCTTAGAGGAGACAAAGTTGGGCCAGCCAAGGTTGTGCCTTGTCTCCATCAGCCTTTGCCTCTCTTCGGCGTTGGTTGAGCAGCTTCATGAGATCCGCTTCTAAGTCTGATCCCGTTGTACGGGCACTTGGAGTTTTTGAGGGATTGGAGGTGGATGACCCTCGCGTGGTACCCCTCGGCTGGCAACTTCGGACTGACTGTGTCCGAGAAGACTCCACTATTTTGGATCCAATCCTTTGGTGGACCGAATGCTCATTCCTCCGGTCATTACCGCCCAGTCGAAGTCGTTCGACCGGTCTTTGGTGCCGGGAATGCATCTTTTTTGGTGCCTCCGTGGCTGGGGCTTTCCCTTTAGCAGGGTCCCGGACCAACGGGGTTGTTTTCTCTGCCACAGCCTTTTTCTTGGTAGGCTGTCGCTGCACTACCTCCTGCAGGGCTTGTTGGTTCCCAGCATCAGCTACCTGAGCCGGAGGTGGTTGCTGGAGCAATTCCACCAGGCGACTCAAACTTTCTGCCATTCCTTGCACTCGTTCTTCCAAAGCAGTGGACTTTGGATCAACGTGTTCCAGTTCTTCATCGTCGTCGTGGTGGTGGCCATTCTCAACGTTCGACATTTTTCGCAGGAAAATGGTTTGGATATTAGCGTTTTAGGTAGAACACTCTCGTCCCCACAGACAGTGCCAACTGTTGATGCCGAAGGTCAACGGATATCCACAGTGAATTTGTTTAGCTGAGGACGAAATGACCTACAAAAAAGCGAATTTTAGGGCACACCGGTGTGGTGTGAGCCACAGGGCCTCCAATGCCTAAGTCAGAAACGGATTTAGGGAGAGTAAAATTGGAACTTAGGAATAGCTTAAGAATACTTAGCTTAGGAATCGCCCATTGAAAGGGAGAAATGATTTGACTTTTATAGCAGCCGCTATCGTAACTGTTGCGACTTACTTATGGCAATATAATGGTCGGCTATTAGAAACGTCCGTCATTAAGCTGGATATGAATGTCGGCGTAACTCCTGACCATTACCTTTTGGAGGTGTAACGGCCTTGACTCTGGAGTTAAGTGGACTCGGTCAACCTTGGCAGGTCCTCACCTCTACGGCTGATCCCTTTGGGGTGCGGCCTTCTCGTTGCGGCACTAGGACTCCACGGGTGTGCAGCGTCCCTTAGTGTTACTTTGGACTTGGTCGACTTATCCACAGAAAAGTCCTTACCTCCACGACCAACCCACCTAGGTCAGCCTACTCGACCGTCCTCCTTAGAGGTCGGCTTTGGACTCGTTCAACCCTTACGGGTCCTCACCTCCACGAACAACCCACTCAGGTTGACCTACTCGTTGTAACCGGGGACGCCACGGGGTGCAGCGTCCGCCTGTGATACTTGGACTCGGTCGACTCCTAGGGGGAGAGTCCTGACCTCTACGACCAATCCACTCGGGCTGGCCTACTCGTTGGAACGGGTGACGCCACCGGGGTGCGACGCCTCCAAACGTTACTTGGACTCGGTCAACTCGTCCACATGAGAGTTCTAACCTCCATGGCCAACCCACTTGGGCTGGCCTACTCGTTGTAAAGGGTAAACGTTCTTGGCCTTGATCGACTCTAGGGGGAGTCCTGACCTCCACGGCCAATCCACTCGAATTGACCTACTCGTTGCTGGACCAAAGGAGGGTAAGGCTGCAAGGGACGACCCCGGAGGGTCATGGCCTTCCCTCGCCGACCCCCAGTGGTCGATCCCTAGGGGGACGCTATGGAGTCGTCTGACCCCTGGGGGTTATGGACTCCATTTAGCTGACCCCTGAGGGGTCGGAAGTTGCAAGGTCGACCCCCAGGGGGTCGGTAAAGGAGTTGGCCGACCCCTAAGGGGTCAGAAGTGGTGAGGTCGACCCCTAGGGGGTCGGCAAGGACTTTGGCCGACTCCCGGGTCATCAGCGATGGAGTTGGCCGACCCATGGGGGGTCGGCGTTGGCGTGGCTGGCCCTTGGGGGTCAGCAATGGAGTTAGACGACCCCCGGTGGGTCGGTACTGGCGTGGCCGACCCCTCGTGGGGTCGGCAAGGACTTTGGCCGACCCCTAGTGGGTCAGCAATGGGTTTGGCCGATCCCCTAGGGGTCTCTGCCTCCATTTGTCCGACCCTGGGGGGTTGGCATTGGCTCCCTTGTCCTTCGTTAGGGTCCAACCTCGTCCGAGTCTTTCTGGATATTTTTAGGTTATAACAGTATTGAACTGGATTACCACCAAACAATGAAATTCGTGACGTGCTGTTGAACTGGTGTAGAACTTTTTTTTCTTTTTTTTTTGAAGTTAATAGATTTTGAGATTTATACCATAATTATAATACAAAATGTAATACGATATTAAAGGAAATAGTATAAAAAATAAACACAATATAAAAGAAAAAATTAGTATTATAATTAACATCTCATGATATTATTAGTTACTCACATAGTACCAAGAGTAGTAAACAAAAATTTGTTTTGGATTCATTGCAATTGGAAAGTACAACAACAATATGATAGGAAAAGGAAATATATGAGATGAGGTGAAAAAAACCTAGGTTGAGTGTTGAGAAAAGAAAAAAAAAATCAATCATAATTAAGAAAAATGGTAACGACCCTAAAATTTCCCTAATTATTGTAAATTAAATTCGATTTTGTAATTTTTTTTTGTTGAATTAAGTAAAGTAATTTATTGAAGTGATTGGACGAAACTACCATTGGGGTTTCCTTATTGGATTTGGAATTGGAAGGTTAAAATGGTAAATTTGGGAAGTAGGGGCAGTTGGGCAATTTCAGCATAAATTTTGTCATATAAAGAGACAAAATTGAGCTTTTAGGGCTTATAATTTCTCAATCATCAGCCTTCATCAGAAAATAACTTTTGAGAGCAGTTTTTTCTATGTTTCAGTGCGACCGTCAGTTTGAATCGCTGTCGCCATCGCCGCCAGCTGAGTAGCTACTCCAGAAGCGCCACTTTTCATCGTCCGGTTTACGCCCCCACTCGATGAACAACAACCAATCAAGAGGCGCCATAGGGATCTGCGCTTGCCAATCCGCGTGCGCCAGTCTTTTCATGTGCAGGTAGAGCTGTCGTCGTGAGTCTTCGTGAGTCTTCATCTCTGCACGTGTGTCGCCACCTATTAGACCGTGCTTTAAACGAACCAGTAGATCGAATTCAAGCCAGTACTTTTGGCTTCAAACCTGCCTGAGACGCGCCCTAACTTATTCCCAGCCTGTTCTCCATGCACCCACGTCTTTCAGTTCACGCTCCATTGTCACTAATGTCGTCGCCGCAGTCTCTAGTGGCTGAAAAATATTTTATATAGTTTCTATGGTAAAAAATATGCCATAAATCGACACCATTTGAGCTTAAAAAAACCGGTCAAAGTGAACTTTGGTGTCGGTCCGACCGACACCAAAGGTGACCGACACTAAAAAACGAAATTTCAAAAACCGGTCCAGTTCACCCTTTAGTGTCGGTCCGACCGACACTAAAGGGTATTGGTGTCGTTCCGACCGACACCAAAAGTCGGACCGACACCAAAATTCATTTTTTCTCTCTCATTTCTCCTCGTTTTCTCCGACAACCTCCATTTTTTCCTCCATTTTTTTTTCTTCGAAACCCTCTCTTTTTTTCTTCTTCTTCTCCCAAAAACTCCATTTCCTCCCAAAAAAACTCCATTTATTTACTTCTTCTTCTTCTTCACCGCAGCCTAAAACACCCATTTCATTTTTTTCTCTCATTTCATCGAAACCCTCAATTTTTCTTCTTCTTCTTCCCCAAAAACTCCATTTATGTACTTCTTCTTCTTCTTATCAGAGGCCAAAAACACCCCTTTCCTTTTTTTTTCTCCATTTTCATCGAAACCCTCTATTTTTCTTCTTTTTCTTTCCCCAAAAACTCCATTTCTTCCTCCAAAAGCTCCATTTCTTCACGGAAAGCTCCTCTACCCGCGACTATTTCTACACATTTCAAAGGTACTAATTTAATTTCTTCGTTATTTTCTCTATTTTACCCGCGGCTA
>JBBMEG010000021.1:10329369-10345796 GCA_037832605.1 Cyclanthera cordifolia
CCCCCCCCCCCCCCCCCCCCCCCCCCCCCCCCCCCCCCCCCCCCCCCCCCCCCCCCCCCCCCCCCCCCCCCCCTCTCACTCGATAAACTATCCGAGACTAGCAGGGAAATGTGAAGGTTGTTGGTTGGAGAACAGGTATCAAATCGTTGTCTATCAAAATTCTGAAGGAATGGCTATCTGGGAAGGCCTTAAGAGAGTTGATAGCTTGGATGCAAGATGGATCCCGCCGATATTTGTGGAGTCCGAAACTTCAATTGTTGTTAATGATATTTGTTTGGGACTTATGATTTATTTGAATTCAACATGTTATCGTTGATATCAACTGGTTGATATTTTTTGGCACGCTAGTAAATGTTCATATTTCTAAATGTAGTAGATTGTTTGTAATAGGGTGGCCGATGTTGGCTAAACAGAAAAGGTGTAATGCTTTTAATGTGAGTTTAATGTCTTCCTCCGTAGAGGAAAACTTCATTTTTTGGAGGGAGAAGCTGTCCCTATATGTAGCTTCCATTATTGAGGAAGATGTGTATGGTTTGCCTGGGGATATTTAACGAAAGTTCTAGTTTATTCAAAAAAAAAAGGAAGAATTAATTATTTACCACAATTTCCTTTTTTTCTTAATTAATATTTTTCATATTTTTAAATGCTTGAATTAGAAAAATCATTGAAAGACAGCTAATACGAGTATTGTGGTTGGAATCCCTCCATTCTTTTTGCATTAAAGAACATTCAGCTAAATTAAGATTAGAATTATTATAAATAAATAAAACTGAATTAAGATTAGAGTAAAATATAATGCAGTTTAACCTTACGACTGAACATAAGTACAGTGTACACCGATCTTAAAACTAAACAAAATTTGTGATATATATATATATTTATTTATAAACTAAACAAAATTTGTGATATATATATATATTTATTTATTTATTTATAGCCAACTATCAAACTCAAGGAAGGAAATGTAAAATGAAACATATGGATAATGTAGATATTTTGAATGAGATAAATTAATTTTATTAGTTTCTAATGAACTCTCTAAAACTCTATATAAGAAGACCAAAACCCAAGCCCTCCTATAGTCCTCTCCAGAAAATACCAGTTTGTTTGTCACTCTCACTATAAACAAAACCTGGAGTGAGAAACTGTTTGCTTTACTACCACAATGGAACCATTTCTGGTCCAACACAAAAATGGCAACAAAGTTGGATATTCATACACAGGTTGTCTATTCTTCGACAACGAGACTACTCGCATTGTATCGGATTCTTTAGGGTGTTCTGCCAAAGTATCTGTAGCTAGCCTCAAGGGCTCAAGCTGTCTGTTCTTCAACAATGGGGCTTCTCTTATCAGATTGAATTCTTTCGGGTTTTCGGATAACATGTCTGCTGCTCTTGCCACCTCCATCAACAGCTTTCTTTAGAACGGCACGCTGCATGATTCTTATTGGAATTCCACCTAAATCAAAATCATCCTTCAACGATTTGGTTAAGAACCTGATGTCTGTATCCGATAACCGTGTCTTCCCGCTGACAAAGGCAACATATGTAGGCGGTCTGGCTTTCACCTGCGTGAAGTACTTGACCTTTGGTTGTGCAGATAGATCTTTCCAAGAATGCCTGCTCATTACCTGTGCAAGCCCAAACTTTTACAAGTTGTGCTATAGATGGAGCTAAGAAAACAAAAGGGCATTTTCTACAGACCTTTCGTAACCACCGGTTAAGACGAGCGGTGGAAAGTCTTGAACACCACTTATCATATGTCTCCATAACCTGACGCATAACTGCCAGTCGACCCTTTCCTTCCAGTGCTGAAATGAATATAACTGGTATTCCTGTTACCTGAATGCTGACGAAAAGCCTTGTAAATGCTAATACACATGATCAATTAACATTTATAGGGAAACCACCACTGCAGATATGTATTTGCATACTAATAAATAGAACAAAGCAGGATGTTTTAAAATGGAATAACTTCAATTATATTTCTCCATCGAGTATCTACACAATTTTTAAGTTCTGAAGCTGTAAAACAATTATATCCAACATTAAGAACATGTTTAGTTAGTAGGAATGGAAGTAGAGTAATAGGATGAAAATTTTCATTTCTAATGTTGCTTACAAAATGATTGAATCAGATTGAGGATTTCACCCCCTAACTTGAGAAATATTCTCCACAAAAATACGAGAATCTTAATCTTTCAAAAGGAATCTCTTCAATCACGTTTTCAATACCAGACGATAAGGCAAAAATCACATAAAATGCTGAATTACCATACCTGAGGAATTACTGTTTGAATTTCTTCTGGCACAGCCTCCAAGATCTTCTCAAATGATGCAAAATTTGCTCTGCCCCTCATAAGATCCATCTTGTTGACAATTACTACCAAACCACGACCTTCCTCCACCGCTCGCCTCGCAATAACCACTTCAGCATGTTTCATACTTCTTCTTTCTCTTGCAATCTGGACATCACAAAGTTCATTATACCAACTGGAAAGGTACAAAAAATAACAAATTGTAAATCGAACGCTTTAGAAGTTACTCCCATTAATGTAAGTCTACAATTAGTTATTTGTCTTAAAAAGAAAATGAAACACAAAAAGAAAAATCACCTAGTGGTAGGTTTTACTTTGCTTAGAAAAGCTTGAAAATTTAGCTAACTTTCAGCTTCCACCAACTATCTTCTTCTACTTTTCCATGGAAAGAAATTGGCATCAAGCTCAGACAAGTGGTGGGTTTAACTTTAAGCATATTTCTATCCCATTACATGAAGGTGTTTGGATGTGGAAATGTAGAGTGATTATATTTATTTTGAGTATAAATGAGAAGTTATTTTGAGTGATTATAAATTTGAATTTTAGTAATAGCTCGTTTGGATGTGATTATTTATAGAGGCATTTGCAGTTAATAGTTCATTTGGATAATGGTTTTTGCAGAAAAGTTGTTGACAATAACTCGTTCGGGTATTATTAGAGATTAGTGATTATTTTGAAGGGTTAGAAATAAGTGATTAGAAATGAATGATTAAATATAAGTTATTAGAAGTGAGTGATTAGAAATGAATGATTAGTTTTTAGTGACTAAAAATGAGTGACTAAAAATGAATGGTTAGAAATGAGTGATTAATAATGAATTGTTAGAAATGAATGATTAACAATGAATTGTTAGAAATGAGCGATTATTTAGAGTGAGTAGAAATGAGCGATTATTTTGAGTGATTACAAAACTCGTTTGGATGTGTAAAAACTCATTTGTAATAGCTCTTTAATAACATAAAACATACACCCCCAAAATGGTTCGTAGATGGTTATAAAAAATCATAAGAAATAAAATAAGAGAATGATTGTATCACACACCTCTTCTGCATCAAGAACCAAAGCAACCACATGGGCTCTCATCAGATTCTTAGTCGATTGCATGACACTCAAGGATGCTGGCCCTTTATCCTCCTTAGTTCTATTCAACCAACCAGCTGTATCAACCTAAGCATTGACAATACAAACAATTAACAATTAGAACTTCATTACAGAAAGTGTTATAATATAAAGGACTACTAACTTCTATGTAACACGAATTTAATTCAGAGTACATGGCATCATAAAAAAGAGAAACATGATATGGTCAAACTGCGGGCTTACCAAGTATATAGTTCTACCTTCAAACTCAAAATGAGCTCTAACTGAATCTCTTGTTAAACCAGCTTCCGGACCAACCAGAACACGGTCTGTTTGTAACAGAGTGTTCAGCAAGGTTGACTTCCCAACATTAGGTCGTCCAACAATTGCCAACTGTAATGGCACCTTACTATCCTGAGTGTCTTCCTCATTGCATTTCGCAATCTGATGGAAGTGATCCAGACCACCATTCTCTAGGAATTGTGAGAAAACAAAGCTAGGTTAGAAGAATGAGGAGGAAGAATTATAATTGCAACTTAGACTAATGACCAATAACATAACTCAACCGACATAAAGTACAGACTAATGACCAAGTCATGTATCCGCCATGGTAGTTATCCGCCAAAATAAAATTATAGCAAAGAGGACGAGGGTTGAAGTTCACAATTGTCCAACATCCAACCCCGTACATAAAAAAGGATGGTGCACAGTTTTGGAAAAAGGTTAGCTAGACAAAGGATAGCAGAAAAGATAACAACATAACGATGGTCCAAACAAAATCAACAATAGTAGAACACTACAATCCAAAGGCTATCTTTTAGTATTTTTATTTTTTTTTTTGTAAATACTAATGGGAAGTGGGGAGTGGGAAAAGGCCAAAACGAGCAATTGTAGTGCTGACTGAGAAATTTTGGTCAAACAGAAGTTGCCACGTCATTTACAAATTAGTGGCAAAATTTAATTAATTTTTTGATCAATTACAAATATATAATTGCCCAAAAACTAATTGGACCAGAAGTGGATTTATTTGGAATTTGGAAGGTCATGTTGTGAGCCTATAGATACATGTGGTTCAAACTAAATGCTTATAAAAATATGGCCCAAGCCCATAGGTCCATAAGAACTCTATATCAGAGAGCTCTCCTTCATTTAGACCTAAGTTGGAGATGGAAGACTCAGAGACTTCATAATATCAAGTCAGAGAGAATTCGGAGCATCCAACTTTTCAAATCAAAAAGCCTTCAAGATTTGTGAACGAGGTCAAGAATTCAAAATCAAGCTTCAAGAATTCAAAACAATTAATGACAAAAGGTTCAACAAATCAATCGTCTTTTCACATACAAGTTGAAGATTCAATCCTCATTTGTCTGAGAACAAGCTCGAGGGCCTGAGATAAATATCCTCAAATTTCAAATCCCGAGAAAATGAATCATAGGATAAATATTAGAGATTATAACACACGCATATATTCAAATCAATAAAATTAAAACTTCATTTATTGAAGTCTGTAAGACCACCAATATGGCATACCTACGCTAGAAAGGGGAAAATGAAGAAGGTAGTGGTAATTGAGGATGAAACAGTTGAGAACGAATTAAAAGAAAAGGAAGATGTCGTGGTAATTGAGGGTGAAGAAAATAAAGATATCGTGGTAATTGAGGATGATGAGAATTTGGAAGGCAGGATTAAGGAAGACAAGAAAGAGAAGGACCCACCTAGTATTCTAACGTACACCAGACGCGGAAAGAGAGGCAATAGGGGAATCGGCTCCAGTAGTACAACAGCAGAAGGTAGTGGGGAGTAAAAAGCAAGTGGTCCCCATTATAGCCAGGACACGAAGGATATTAATATCGGAGGAAGACATTTTGTAAGGTAGCCAAATTCTAGAAGAGTTTAGGCGTAGGAGAGACACCAGCCCTCTCAAATGGCTGGGTGGTAACGGTTGGTAATCTTATGTTCATTTTGTTCTTCATCTTCTTTAGTTTTGTAAACATTATATCTACTAAATAAAGTTTCCTGGCCAAGTATTATCTATTGGGTACTATTAAATTTTGTGTGGGTGTGTGTGGGAGTGTTGGAATTTTCTTGCAGGTTGGATCGATACCTAACAAATTGGTATCAGAGCACGTTTCCATCCTGGGGAGAACAAGAGGCATGGCGCAGAGACAGCTCGAAGAAAGGATGGATGGAGCTGATAGAAGGCCGGAGGAAATGAGAGAATTCATGAGAAATATCAACAAGGTCATCGAAAAATTAAGCGTGGGGGTAACGGAAAATCAAAAAACGATCAACAAGTTAGCAGAGGATGTGACGAATAGCAAGATCACCGGGCAGTTGTCGTCGGCTGAAGGATCAAACCAAAAACTGAAAAAAAAAATCGAAGAGGCTACCGAGTTAACAGGGGAGGAGGAAGTTGAGGGATAGTCAGAAAACCCGCAGATAGCACAAGGGGAGACAAGGGGAAGTTCAAAAAATTAGAGATGTCAATATTCACGGGGGAGAGTTTGGATTCATGGATATTCAGAGCTGAACGATATTTCGAGATACATCAGTTATCAGAACAGGAGAAAGTGAATGTCTCTGTAATAAGTTGCGAGCAAGTAGCGGTAGACTGGTTCAGGTGGACCGATAACAGACGAAAGATAACGATGTGGGCGGAACTCAAGAGAAGAATGTACGTGCGTTTCCGGCCAACGTAGGAAGGGACGTTATGCGCGCGTTTCCTGGCCATAAGACAAGAAGGGGAGCTCGATGATTATATACATCGATTTGAAGTACTATCGGCGCCCTTACCGCACTTAGAAGAAGAAGTGCTCGAAAGTGTATTTCTGAACGGGCTTACGGAGAAGCTCAGGGCCTATGTCACCAGTCGTAAACCCAAAGGGTTGGAAGAAATGATGGAGCAGGCCAGACTCCTAGATGAAAGATGCAAGTTAGACAGCAAAAGTCTCTAATCAAACTCGTCGGGAGGGAGTAGATCCAGCCCAATTGCTTATAGCCCACGACAATGGAACCCAAAGGGAAATGAAACGTTTCCTGTCAGAACCATCACGATTCCGGAGAAAGGAGGACCAATGAGGAAGGAAGGGCCTGCTAGGACCTGACGCTGAGTATCAGTTGAAAAGAGAGAAGGGGCTCTGTTTTAAATGCGATGAGAAGTATTTCGTTGGCCATAAATGCAAAACCAGAGAAAACGGGAAATTACGAATCATGGTGGTGATTGACAAAGGAGAAATAGAAGTTGAAAAGGGGGAGTGGGAGGAAGAAATAGAGGAAGGAAACAGTAAAGAAGTAGTGGAGTTTGCGGAACTGGCCATTCGATCGGTAATTGGTCTTACGACGCTAGGAACAATGAAGTTGAAAGGGAGAGTTGGCGACCGGGATGTGGTAGTGTTGATCGATTGTGGCGCCACCCACAACTTCATATCGCTTAAACTGGCGGAAGAACTCCCTAGGCGGTACACGAACATGGCACATTATGGTGTGATCATGGGCACGGGAGGAGCCGTAAGAGGCAGGGGAATCTGCAAGGCCCTTGAGCTGCAGCTGCAAGGGTTAAAGGTGAGTGAAGAATACCTTCCCTTAGAACTGGGAAATGTAGACATGATCTTGGGGATGCAGTGGCTCAGGAAAATTGGGAGAATGCAGACTGATTGGTCAACCTTGACAATTAAGTTTGAACTCGAGGGGGAGGAGATAAGTCTCAAGGGGGATCCAATGCTCGCAAGAGCTGAGGTCTCACTGAAAATGATGCATAAGACTTGGACCAAGAGGGACCAGGGCTACCTAGTGGGCGTACGTGAACAGAACGAAGGAGAGGAGGGGACTGATAATTCGATTTCGACGCTCGAAGGAGGAAATAAGGTACCTAGGATAATCGAGAATCTTATCCATGAATACTCGATGATTTTTGAGAACCCAATGGGGCTGCCCCCACTGCGAGACATTGACCATCGCATTGAGCTAAAACCAGGGCAAGGACCCATCCACGTGAGACCTTATAGGTACGCACATGCTCAGAAGGCAGAAATAGAAAGACTAATTGAAGAAATGTTGGTAGCCGAGATCATACGCCCCAGTCACAGCCCTTTTTCCAGCCCGGTGCTATTAGTGAAAAAAAAAAGACGGGGGATGGCGGTTCTGTGTCGATTACAAAGCATTGAACAGAGAAACGATACCTAATAAGTTTCCTATACCGGTGAGAAGAGCTGTTGGACGAGCTGCACGGGTCCAAGGAGTTTTCGAAGATCGACTTCAAATCGGGATATCATCAAATACGAATGCACCCAGAAGATGTCGAGAAAACCGCTTTCAGAACACATGAGGGGCATTACGAATTCCTAGTAATGCCTTTCGGCCTTACTAATGCACCAGCAACCTTCGAATGACTCATGAATCAGGTTATTCGTCATTTCTTACGACGTTTTGTTTTAGTGTTTTTTTATGATATTCTAGTTTACAATCCTGATGAAGTTACACATGAGAAGCACTTGTGGATGGTGTTCAATACATTGAAGGATCATGGGCTCTATGCAAACAAGAAAAAATGTGTGTTCGCACAATACAAGTGTGAATACCTCGGGCACTGGGTGTCGCAAGCAGGAGTGGAGTCTGATCCTGAGAAGATCAGAGTCATGGTGCAGTGGCCAACGCCAAAATCCTTGAAAGAGCTGAGGGGATTCCTAGGCCTCACGGGTTACTACCGAAGGTTTGTGGAACGTTATGGCTCTATAGCGGCACCGCTAACCGATCTTCTCAAGAAGGACGCTTTCACCTGTATTGAAGAGGCGACCACAGCATTTGAATCACTCAGAAGACAAATGATCACACTTCCTGTGTTGGCACTTCCTGATTTTTCCCTACCCTTCGTGGTGGAAACAGATGCATCGAGATATGGTCTGGGGGCAGTGTTATCTCAGAACAAGAAGCCGGTGGCATTCTTCAGTCAAAAGCTCACGACAACAGCCAAAGCAAAGTCTATATACGAACGTGAGCTAATGGCCATAGTGTTAGCAGTGCAAAGGTGGAGGCACTACCTGTTGAGCCGTAAGTTTGTTATCAAAACTGATCAAAGAGCACTCCGCTATCTCACAGAGCAAACCGAAATACAACCTGAGTACCAAAGGTGGGTGACTAAACTCCTCGGGTACGATTTCAACATCGAATATTATCCAGGATTAGACAACAAGGCAGCAGACGCGCTCTCGCGGGTGAAAATACAACCGAAGCTGAAAGCGCTGTCAATTCCGTCCTTGGTAGACATGGCGCACATTTTGAATGAGGTTCGAGAAGACGAGCACCTGATCGCGATCATGGAATCCTTGAAGGACGATCCTGACAGCGTACTGAAATACTCATTAGATCAAGGGAGGCTATTTTACAAGGGGAGGGTAGTCCTATCAGCATCGTCAACTCTCATTCCAACCATCTTGCATACATATCACGATTTGGTTATGGGAGGCCACTCAGGGTTTTTACGCACATATAAGAGATTGACAGGTGAATTGTTCTAGAAGGGAATGAAAGGCGACGTTAAGAAATACGTGAGTGAATGCCAAACGTGCCAACGGAACAAAACAGAGGCTTTGGCACCGGCTGGGTTATTACAACCTCTAGCAGCACCCGACAGAATTTGGGAGGACATTTCGATGGACTTCGTGGAGGGTCTGCCTATGTCGAAGGGAAAGAACGTTATCTTGGTCGTGGTAGACAGGCTAAGTAAGTATGCCCATTTCATTACTCTTAATCATCCCTTCACAACGAAGGACGTGGCAGCTATGTTTGTTCAAGAAATAGTTAGACTACACGGGTTTCCTCGTTCAATTGTATCCGATAGAGATAAAATCTTCATCAGCCACTTTTGGAACGAGTTGTTCAAAAGTCAAGGAACTCAGCTTCGAAAGAGCACAGCGTTCCACCCACAGTCTGACGGACAAACGGAGAGAGTCAATAACTGTTTAGAAGTCTATTTAAGGTGTTTTTGCTGTGAAAAGCCAAAGCAATGGAGTTTGTGGATGTCATGGGCAGAATTCTGGTATAACACCAACTACCATGCTTCAATTAACACAACACCGTTCTAGATCGTCTATGGACGACCACCACCCCCGATTGTGTCTTATGGCGAGTACAAGACTACCAATAACACGGTTGAACAGCAACTCATTGAACGAGACTTAATACTGGTCGCATTGAAGGAGAGGTTACACATAGCTCAAGAGAGAATGAAGAGGTACGCAGATAAGAAAAGACGGGAAGTTAGCTACCAAGTGGGCGACATGGTCTTCTTAAAATTAAGGTCGTATCGACAAAGATCGCTGGCGAAAAGGAGATGTGAGAAACTCAAGGCAAAATTTTCTATGGGCCCTATCGGATCAAGGAATGCATAGGCAAAGTGGCATATCAATTGGAATTACCATCGGAAGCAACTACACACGATGTTTTCCATGTTTCACAACTTAAAAAACAAGTAGGAACTGACAAGCTAGTTCAGAAAGATGCCACAGCCTTGAATGAATGCATGGAATGGGTAGCTGAACCAGAGGAAGTGTTAGGCATACGGATGAATAATGATTCGTATCAAGCCGAGTGGCTCGTCAAATGGAAAAATCAAGAATTCTGTGAAGCCACATGGGAGGAAGTCGAATACATGAAGCAACAATTTCCACAATTCCACCTTGAGGACAAGGTGTATTTGACCCCGAGGGGTAATGTAAGACCACCAATATGGCATACCTATGCTAGAAAGGGGAAGACGGTTATAGAAGAACAGTTGAGAACGAATTAAAAGAAAAGGAAGATGTCGTGGTAATTGAGGATGAAGAAAATGAAGATATCGTGGTAATTGAGGATGATGAGAATTTAGAAGGCAGGATTGAGGAAGACAAGAAAGAGAAGGACCCACCTAGTATTCTAACGTACACCAGACGCGGAAAGAGAGGCAATAGGGGAATCGGCTCCAGTAGTACGGCAGCAGAAGGTAGTGGGGAGTAAAAAGCAAGTGGTCCGCATTATAGCTAGGACACGAAGGATATTAATATCGGAGGAAGACATTTTGTAAGGTAGCAGAATTCTAGAAGAGTTTAGGCATAAGAGAGACACCAGCCCTCTCGAATGGCTGGGTGGTAACGGTCGGTAATCCTATGTTCATTTTGTTCTTCATCTTCTTTAGTTCTGTAAACATTATATCTATTAAATAAAGTTTTCTGGCCAAGTATTATCTATTGGGTACTATTATATTGTGTGTGTGTGGGAGTGTTGGAATTTTCTTGCAGGTTGGATCGATACCTGACAAAGTCTTCCTCTTATATTTTGCAGGGAAAAAATTGTGTGAACACATGGCACACTAAAAAATAACTAAAATTAGCATGAAAAAGAAAATGCAAGCAACAAAATGACTCGAAGTCTCAAGACCAACAGTGTTTGAACACCTACGAAACAGCTCATTGCTCCAACATTAAAGGAAAATCATAGTGAAATTCAAGGATTTTCAAGTGGCACTAGAAGCTCTTGTGAGAGTCCAATTAGATAATTTTATGCTAAGCGCAAAAAAAAGGCAAAGAAAGTTGGTTAATAGTGCATGCAATGGGGCTGTGTGGCAGAAGACCATGCAACCAAAGGAGAGGAGGGGTAGAAATAGGGTAGTTAGGTGGCCGGGAATCCTTATGTAATGTTTAAGGTTTAGTCAAGAGAGAAGAATTGTTGCATCTCAAAGTGTCGGGAGCTCTGCTCATATTTATTATCTGTTTTGTGTTTCCATTTGTAATCGCTACTATTTCCTTAATACGATATCACTATGTATCGGAAGAGCTACCAATCTAACCATAGTTCTAACTTGGCTTCATTGAATGTAAAATTTGTTAGGTTTTACTGAGATTGCAAGTCGTGAATCTCTTCGAGAAACTAACAATGCAGTATATAGTACTTCACCATTGGGGAGAACTCAAAGGATGGCTCGTCAAGAAACGAAAGAACGGCTCCGTATCATTGCGAACCAAATGTAGCAAATACAACCGTCCAAAGAAAACCTTGCGCAATCCGTGAGCACCAAATCACAAAAGGGAAATCTAGTGGAGAGTCCTCTTGAATATGTCCAAAAGGCAAGAAACAAGACGAAGACACCGAGAAAACTTTCCTTGCACCGTAAAAGATGGAGTCATCACTAATAAAGAAAAGATGAAAGAAGAGAAGAGAGAGATCAAGAAATTGGAGATGCCTATATTCTTGAGGAAACGATTGATTCATGGATTTTTTGTGCAGATTGATACTTCGAGATACACAAACTATCAAAAAACAAAGTCACAGTAACGACGATCAATTTTGAACAAGAAGTAGAGGATTGGTTCAAATGGGCTCACAATCAAAGAGAAATCAATATGGAAAGAATTGAAGAGGATGTTTGTGAGGTTCAAACCGACCCAAGAAGGAAGCTTATTTGCGATAATCCTACCAATCAAACAAAAAGTAACATTGGGAGAATACAAGCACAACTTTGAAATTCTTTCAACATTGTTGACGCATGTAGATGATGATATGCCAAAGACTAAGTTCCTCAACCGTCTAGAACTAAGGCTTAAGGCAAATTATTAGCCACAAAACGATGAGACTTGATGACCTAATCAAGCAAGCACGATTAATGGATGATCGTGAGCTGACCATGAGAATCGTGTTGGGCTTGAGAGGAATGAGCCCAAAGCAAAGGAAGTAAACTAGGAAACTCCAATGGGCAAAAAGGTGACTCCGATGAAGGCCAGAGAAGTAACTCCCACATGTCACTATACCAAAGAAAACAAACCTGAAATAGTTCAAAGAACCTAAGAAAAGGTTATCTAAAATTGATTTCAAACTCAAAAAAGAAAAAATGATCTATGTTTCAAGTGTGACGAGAAGTTCTTTATAGAGCACCATTACAAACTACAAGAACCACGAGAGTTAAGGGTGCTAGTAATGACGAGCACTATAGAGATAGAGGTCGAAGGGCTAAATTTGGGAGTGTACCCCCCAAAAAACTCAACCTAGAAGTTGAGAAGCAGTCGAGCTCGCTTTCCGATTAGCGGTCAGATTTTCAACATTAGGCACGATGAAACTAGGGGGTAACATAGAAGTTCAAGAAGATAATTGCGCTTATAGATTGAGAAACTGCTCATATTTTCAAATCTCAAAGGTTAGTAGGCGAAATACCCTTAAAGCTCACTAAAACTAACGACTATGGGTGATTATGGAAATAGGGGTAGCCATCCAAGGCAACGGAATTTGCAAGGTTATGTCTATTCAATTTCCAAAAATAACTGTGAAGGAAAACTTCATGTCATTGGAATTGGGAGGGTGAACCTGATACTCAAAATGTAAGAAGAAGACTGGGAAATGGGAGTTGACGAGGTAATTTCTCCATGGCCTTTATGATGAATAATGGCCCTCTCTCCTGAACAACTTCCATAAAATAAGGTAGAAAGTACAAAAATGCAACTTCTTAAAAGGAACTCATAAACCTCGATAAAAACACAGATCATTTTTCTTTTTTTTTCCTGCAACAATAGGTAGCCAATTTGCACAAACTTGATCTAAATCCATTTAACTACCGGTCTATCAAGCTCTATAATATTGGTGTCAAGAAACTTGGGACATTTAAATTTCAAAAAAAGATTATTATTATAGTTTGAACCAAAAGAACCAAAAATCTCAATAGGCATATAGAAAATAAATAAAATTTGCCTCTTTCATCAACTTGTGGTGTGACAATTATTGGTAATGTGCTAGTATATAACAAATGCTTTTTTGATTGTTCGAGAACTAGGAAGATTACAATCCACTTCCCACAATACTTTCTCTAGAGAATAACTTCACACAAAAATCTTGATAAACCCCTCTAGGCAGCCAATTTACATAAACTTGATCTACCAGTCGATCAAGCTTTACAATATTGGTGTCAAGAAACTTAGGACATTTGAATGTCAAAAAAGATGATTATTATAGTTTGAACCCAAAATCTCAATAGGCATCTAGATAAGAAATGAAATTTGCCTCTTTCATCAACCTGTGGCAGTTATAGGTCATCTGGGAGTATATAAATGATATATTGATCACTAGATACTGATAGAATCTGCTATCAATCTTATTGAATTCAAGAACAAGGTAGATTACAATCCACCTCCCATGATACTCTATGTAGAGAATCACTCCCAATATCACACAGAAATTCCGATAAACCCCTCTCTGTTTGAATCCCTGTGAAATAACTCTCCATTCACGCTCTCTCACATGCGCACCATGTGCAACACCATAAAACACACTAACTAACAACCCAATAATTACAATTTTACCCTCTCAAATCTCCAAATGTAAACCATCATTTGAAGGCTTATCAATACTCGCATCTCAAAGCACCACCTTGTCCTAAAGGTGAAAATCCAAAAATTGCTCTTGGATGGCCGACATGGAATCCCGCATAGCGTCCTCTACTAAAGCATGTTTCCACAACAAAAGAGCCTCCTTCTCTCCTGAAACAAAAATTGATTGATGCACACCAAGAACTGCCTCCGTGGCATGTTTCACAGACAAATCTGGTTGTAAATTCGAAGAAAACAATAACGTAACTAGATCCAATCTTATCGCCTTGCGCAGAACTCCCACATGGAAAATGGGATGCATATTAACCCCATCAAGAAGCTCCACTTGAAAAGCTACTTCCCCTGTAGGATCCTATATGAACCAATAAACCATGGTGCAAGCTTCGTATGCTTAAACCGATCAAAAGAAGACTATTGATATGGCCGAAGTCAAGTACACCCAGCCACCCACCTCAAAACTCACATCTCGACATTTAGCATTTGTGCCTTTGATCATTTGTGCTCGAGTCTTTAACAATGCTTGTTTTAGCTGAGCCAACATATGATCCCTTTCATACAATTGCGTATCCACTTCTGACAATAAGCTAGATCCTCCGTCGTAGCTCAAAATGAAAGGTGGTGCACGCCCATAAACAATTTCAAATAGCGTAAGCTGAGTACACGTGTGAAATGTCGTATTATAGCTATATTTTGCCCAAGAAATCCACTTAGCCCATTGATGTGGCTCTATCATAGTAAAGCAACGCAAATAAGCGCCTACCCCTCATTTGACAACCTTTGTCTGCCCGTCAGTTTGAGGAATGAAATTTGTATTTCTCCACAAGCGCATTCTTGAGATTTGAAACGACTCATCCCAAAACTTTCTCATGAAAACTGTGTCCCTATCCGAAACAAACCTCCAAGGATATCCATGCAATCGCACCACCTCTTGAATATACACGGTCGCCACAAATACAGCAGTATATGGATGTTGAAGCAAAATAAACTAGCATACTTAGACAGTCGGTCAACCACTATGAAGATAGTGTCATATCCTTTAGATCGTAGCAATCCCTCAACAAAGTCTATAGATATATCTTCTCACACACGCTTAAGCATCGGGAGAGCCTAAAGAAACCCAGCTGGGGGTAAAGACAACTACTTTGCTCACTAACGAACAACACAATGAGCTATGAAAATTCGTACATACACCTTCATTCCCACCCAATACACCTCCTTGGCCACACGTTAAGTCGGTGATACATTTTCAATGCCCCTTGGTGCCCCCAATTGTGCAACAATGAAACTCTTGCAAAAGCAATTGACGCCAATATCACAATGTGTCCTTTAAAACACAACACAAGCCTGTATCACAATGCGTCCTTTAAAACACAGATTATCACCGTAGAAAGAATAACTCGTAGAGGTTGTTTGTCTCTTCAACAATGCCTCATGGATGGTCCCCAATGTGCCATCCTCCTCGACCTCCTTTGAAATACTTCCACATTGATGCCACAAGACATGCTAAGCACTTCCAACTCACAAACAACATGCACTCTAGACAATGAGTCGGTTGTCGAGTTCTCCATACCTTGCTTATTCTCTACAGAGAATTCATACCTCGTCAACTAGGCAATCCAACATTGATAATCGCTTGATATCACACATTACTTCAGTAGGAACTTCAAACTTTTCAAGTTAGTGCGCACGACAATTTTATCCAAAAAATAGGACCTCCATTTCTATACGAAAAAAACCAAATGGTCATCAGCTCCCTCTCATACACTAGCCTAGGTGGATGCATAGGTGGCAATGCAGGGCTAAAGAAAGCATTCGAAAAATTCATCTACATCAAAATCTCCCCCAATCCCAAGACTAATGTGTCCATTTCTACTAAGAAAGTTTGCATAAAACCTGGTAAATCTAGTACTAATGATAGCAAACTTAAGTTGCTGGAAATCCATTTCAACCTCATCAAACCATATAAACTTCCCCTTTTTAAGAGCTATGTCAAGGGAAATGCAATCATACCCAATGTTTTGAAAGGCGCACCCAAGCGGGCGCCTGGCCGCAAGGCGCAACTCATACGCCTTGCCTTGGAGGCGCCTTTCTTGAAGCTCTGAGGTGCGCCTCTTGTGAGCTTTTGTTTTTTTATTTAAGGTTTTTGTAACTATTTTGCCTACATTTCTTGTGTTTTGTCTCCTTATAACCTTTAATTTCGGTGGCGAGATTCCCGTACTAGGTCATTCGAAGCGCGAGATAACTTTTTTAAGGTATCAAAATGTCTTGAACCACTTATGTGTGTTTAAATTTATGTATATTTATAGTTGAATTTATGTATATTTATATATTTTCCTTAGTTAAACTTCATTTCTTCCAATGAAATGATGGTAAAAATTTGAATCTTATGTTTGTTTTATATATTATTCTTGATTTAAACTTTATTTTTTATGAAAAGTGTTTTGATTGTGCATATATTCTTTTTTTTTTTTTATTTAGTGCACCTTAATAAAAAGTCTGTGCTTTTTGACGCGCCTTGTGTCACGGTCTTGCTTGTCCAGTGCGTGTTGCACATGGCCGCATGAATCTCTACACCCATTTTTATCATGTTTTATGTTATTTTGTTAATACTGCATGTTAGGATAGTTTCCTTCATTTTTATCTAAGTGTTGACTCCTCGCCATTTTCATATGCAAGGGTGTCACACC
>JBBMEG010000021.1:10353561-10371672 GCA_037832605.1 Cyclanthera cordifolia
GTGGAGATTGATTGGGTGAGTTTCCAAGGCCTGAGGATGAGGAAGAGGGGGCTGTTGCCATTGATTTGACTAGAGAAGAATATCTGATACCATGAAAAGGGGTGAGAAACCCTAGGAGAGAAAGCCAGGAGAAAAGTTGCTCTTTCAATTAAAATAAAATTGTCTCTATATTACAAGAAAAGAGAGAAAGACTTAAATAGGGGAGTGAGGCAAAAAAACATTACAGAGAGCAGGAGAGAAAATAATAAAACTAACAAATTAAACACACTGTTTAACAACTTTTAACCACTCCCACTCAAAATGTAGGAAAGTACTATATAATGCTATAAAGATTTCAAGTTAATCTACAAAATGTGATAGCATAAACAAAAAGTAGAAAGGAATTAAAGAATCCTTCCATCTGCAATAAAGATTAAAAAAGAAAGAGGGAGACTAAACACAAGGAGTAGATAAATGACGAATCCAATTCCAACATAATCCCAATCAACTTCATAATCTGTGATAAGGAGTCAAATAATTTAAATCAATTCAATGGAAGATAGATAGATATTGGCTCAAGTCATCTAGAGTCTACACTATTCCAAGGTTTATAATTTCAAATTATATATTGTAACTTACAATTACAAATGAATTATTTTCTCTTCCATTCATCTTGGTGGAATCCAACTCTTGTAATCTTATTAACTTTCTTAATGGGATTTCCCAAGATTCTTTTGATTTCAACATTGTTGTTGAGGACGTGCTAGATCTTATTACTCGGTTTGAGGGGATTGCCTTTTCTTTTTGTAAGCGGGATTGTAACCGTATTGCTGACATGCTAGCTAAACATTTGGTGGTGGCTAGCCCTTTTTTGACGGGTTTGGTTGATTCTTTTGTGGCTTGTGGTCAGGTGAATATTAGTTGGAGGGAGAGGATTCCCCTAAGGTGCTTGCTTTAGTGATATTAGAGCTTCCTGGCTCTAGTGGTGTTTCTCGTTGATTTTAATGAATTTTTCTTTAAAAAAAAAAATTCTAGACGGTTTCTTAGGAACGCACGTATATTTCTCTCTTATTGTGATGACCCAAATTTTTAATATTAATTAAATTGGTAAGTTTTATTCGGATAGTTTTGCTAGTATCAAAATTTTGAGCATTTTGATTTATTATGATCATTTTTTTTTTAATAATCGCGGGTTATAAAGTTTTTTATGCAATTATTTGAATTTATGAGTATTATTTTAGTTAAAAATAATTTTAGGGATGTTGTTGCAATTTAGAAATATTTATATAAGATACTTCAAAATCGAGGTCTCCACTGGTTTGAATTTCAAATCCCAAAGACCAAATATCTAAAAATTTGTAATTCTCTCGTTGGTCTTTCCAAAATTACATTGTCTAGGCAATTTTTGTCTGTTCCTACCTCGATTTTAGGGCACAAAAAAACTCCATCTTCCCCAACTCTCTTCGTCTCCTTTACACGCAATAGTCACTAGCATTCAGTCATAGTTTGTTAATTGTCAAATTAACATGTTGTTAGTTATGAAATAGTCACTGGCTTGAGGTAAATTAATCATCAAATTAAGGAATTTACAAGAATAATTCTTTTTGAAATGTTTAAGGGATTTCTATTGTTTAATAAAATGTTGTAATGTGCTAGTTACGAGTCATAGTTTGAGACTCCAAAATTAACTTTAATTTTGGTGTTTTGTCGGTTAGGATATTTTGGTTGACTTGTTTGAGATTTTCTAGACACCTTAATTGGAGAGGTCGGTAACTTCAAAGGTAAGGACTTTTATTTAGGGCTATGTGGTCCTTAATGCTACGTCTACTTAATATTTACCTCGTGATTACCAAATTTATCTATTGATGCTTGATCAAACTTGTTGGTTGATAGAACGAGTTGAGTAAGTAGACATTTAGTTATTTACGAGTTGTTCATCGTGTTGAATGTCGATTGTATGTCCTTAGGAGTTGTTATTGTTTTGCTTAACTTTTGATTGATATTATGAGTTGTATGTTGTTCTGAATCCATGCTTCTTATATTATAGAATTATGCACTTGATTACTGCTTTAAATGCATGTTTCTTAAATTATTGTATTATTCACATGCTGGTTCTGTTTAGTATTATAGGATGTTAAACATGTAATCAAGATGTTAAACATATGTTTGTCTATCTGAGTTATTGCTTAGTGGTACGAGACATTGAGTATGTTACCTAGATAGTTACCTTTTGTTTTCAGACATGAGCCAGGACCAATCGAGTTCTTGATGTCAGGACCGGATCAGTCGTGTTCCTAATGCCAAGACCAATTGTGTTCCTATGAGCTGGACTAGCAACGTCCCTTTGACCTTGATAATCATTGTTCACATAATCACTTAGATACCTGCGAGCTAAACCTTTGAGGTTCCTGAGCTTAGAGTTAATGAGCTAAACCTTTGAGGTTCCTGGCCTCTCAGTTGTTTACTCTGCAAAGGACCAATAAAGTATCTGAATGCTAAAACCGACCCTCAATGCTCTACGAGCATCACTCAAGAAAAAGACAAGGGTCGAAGAGGACGATAAGTCGAAATGGCAGAACTAATAGTCCTCGAAGAAGAAGAAAGAGAAAACCCTCACGTCGGTGTGCTCAAGTATCTGTCGGTCTTGCAAAAGAGTGTCACTACCCCTTTGGGCCCGACATTCTTTTACATCCCCTGCGACCCGGCCATGTTAACTAGCCTTAAACTACTTCTAAGAATGAAGACTATCCCCACAGACCAACACGGGTCATTTCAACATATTTTGTCCTCACTCACATGCATGATCCACCGAAAACGAAGGTGCACCTTGTTGATATAGGTAGTACAAATTAAATCTCTTAAGCATTTCTTAACAATGAGACTATATTCCCTAATATATCTCTCATTTGGATGTGGACTTGGTTCATTCATGTATCCCTCATAATCCCGAGCGTTACATGAGTCATCAAGTAAATGCATTATGTATGTTGATGCATGGATAAACCAGAAGGCAACAAAAAGCATCATGGTTGACTCTAGAACCACCCATAACTTTATGTCCGAAACGGAAGCAAGAAGTCTCAATGTAAGCTGGCATAAAGATAAAGGATGGATGAAAGCCGTCAATTTTGCAGCCCTATCCGTGTCAGGACTTACGATGAGCGCGAGTGTCAAGCTAGGCGATTGGACCGACAAAGTTGACTTTATGATTGTCAAGATGGATGATTTGATGTCATATTGAGGATGAAGTTTCTTCTCAAGCATAGAGTCATTCTCATACAACACACTAAATATTTAGTCATCACTGGCTCCAACCCCACGATCGTGAAGATCAAGATGAAGCACCCAAGTAATGTGCGCTTGCTGTCGGCCCTCTAGATGAAAATAAGGCCCAGTGATGGCCGAGAAAACTGGTCTCGAGTCGAGAAGCCTCCCACAAAGAACAGGAGACAGAAGTCTGTGATGGGGCAGAAACTCCCCGATAATCTGCCTATGCGCACAAAAGTTAGAGTCAGCCCGAGGCGACGCCCTTTTGATGAGAGCAATCCACCAGTTCTCTGTGAAATGCCTTTGAAGACTTAACTGAAGAGACAGACCAAGCTGACATCAAGGGTCCAAGCTTGCAGAAGTTTCTTGAAGACTGGCAAAGAGTGGTGAATACTAAAGTTTGTTGGAACCACAAGAATAGATGATGAGTCCTTGATCGATTGGTGAGTTTGAGTAGAGTTGGTTGATGAGTCCATCAACCATTTAAGTTGGGGGAGAATGTCATAGTCTTACTTGTCTAGTGCGTGTTGCACATGACCACATGAACCTCTAAGCCCATTTTTATCATGCTTTCCTAGTATAGGAATTACTTTTCATGTTATTGTATTCCCTTTATGTTTTGGAGCCGTATGACTCCTTTCCATCTTGAAGTTCAAGCCTCCCACATTAAAAATGTACGGAATGTACTATAGAGGGGGTATGACTCTTGAAGCTTCCCTTCTACTAAGCTATTATATGATGAATGCAATTTAGTTGATGTGTCTCTCATTGTATCTTGCCATATAACTTTCAAAGAAAAAATGTATTTCAAAACTTTCTTTCTCCCTTTTTCGAAAACCTTTCCACGAGGCCCGTGATAGAGGTTGCACCAGTTGTGCCACCAGCTCTATGATTTTTGTTTGACCGACTTGCTCGTCGTGTTAGAGTAGGTGATTCACGATCGCTTTGCAAAGACAACGAAGTTGGATCGTGACACAAGACTCGTGTGGGCTAGTCGGAAGGGATAACAAAAGCCTTACAAAAATAGAGGAATTTTGGATGAGAATTCTCTAGGTAAAAAGCTCGTGTCTAAGGGCGCGACAAGAGAAAAATAAAAACACATGCCATCTTTTTTTTTTTTCATTGGAAGTTTAGAATTTAACTTAATTATATTTTTTTCAGTTTTCACCCTTTGTTGTAAAAGTTCATAATCTTCCCATTGCAATACAAACATTTTTGTCTTAATACAAATTTGATTTCATTAAATAAAGAGAATGTTTATTGGTTATTATGATTTTTATGAAACAAAATTCTTATATTGCTAACGTTTTGTAAGATTAATGGATGCCTCTTAAGCAACAATTTAGTATGATACGAAAATAGTCTCTAATTGTAGGTAATTGAAAAAAATAATAAAAGGGAAAAAGAACTTTATTTTTTATTGTCACACTATAATGATACAATCAATGTGATTTAAATAGAAAAGCTTTCCTAACTAAAATAGGAGAAATAATAATATAATAAGTTATAATACTCCTTATTATATTTATTAAACAATCTTAAATAATCTTAACATAACCAACAGTAATTCATGGGCTTTTGATGAAGAACATAACAAAAAAAAGAAAAGAAGAAAAGATAGATAAGCAGTGAAAAATGAGGATGAAGTTTGAAGAAGATATCCATTTTCCTCTTTTAAATAGAGAGACTGGAATAGAGGATGAGAGTGAAAATGAGGAGAGAGAATGAGGTAATCCAAGGTTAACGAGTTTAGTTTAGGATTACTTTTAAACTTAATTGATAGTTAAGGAACTAAAATTGGACATTTATAAATTTAAGGACAAAAATTGGACAAACATGAAAGTTTAGAGACCAAAATTGAATACGTGAAATTCAAAGAACTAAATGGAACCAACATGAAAGTGTAGGGACCAAAATGGTATTTTAACATAAATATTTCAAATCTAAACTAAAATTGAGTTTTTCTTACGATTGAAAGTGAATATTTTAGGTCCCGTTTTGTAATACCTTAATTAAAGAAAGAAATTTTAATGTTAAACGTTGACTAAGTTCGACATACGTCATTTTGGTTAGAATCAAAGCGACGTTTGTTTGGTACAATGTGTGTGACTAACTCATGCTTAATTGGCACGATTTTCATTTTTAATGAAAACGACACCGTCTCGCTCATCATTTATTCTTGATTCATGTCGATGTTGTCATTTTAGAGTGGATGATTATCTGTAGCTTTAGAAGCTCGAAACTCGAAGCGTTGAGTGATGCATACATCCTACATCGATTTGGAGGTAAGTAATTATATTTTTATGTCGTGTACATTCTTATTTGTTGTATGAATGCTTAGGAAACTTGTGTGAGATGTTAGATGTATTGCACACTTTTAGTGTAATGTGTGATTTGTTAGTAGTGTTTTATCGTTTCTTAGAGAGATGTATGAGTTGTTAGTGATGTTCTACTCTTTTAAAAGTACACTGTGTTACTAGTGGTGTCTCACACTATTGAAAGTGTAGTGTGAGGTACCAGTGATGTTTCACTCATTTAAGTGTGCATGGTGAGTTGATACAGATGATTAACTTATTTGAGAGTGTATGATGATTTGTTACTGTTGTTTCACTACATTGATAGTGTAATGTGTGGTGCTACTGATGTTTTACTCATTTGGGGTACATGGTGAGTTGATGATGATATTTCACTCATTTGTGAGTGTAGTGTGATTTGCTAAGGGTATTTCGCTCTTTTGAGAGTGTAGAGTGAGTTGTTAAGGGTATTTCTCTTCTTTGAGAATGTAGGGTGCGTTGCTAATGATGTTTCACTTTTTTTAGAGTGCAGGGTCTATTACTAGCGTTGTTTCACTTATTTGAGTGTGCAAGGTGAGTTGCTAGCAGGGTTTCACTCATTTGAGAGTGCAATGTGAGTTAGTAGATGATGTTTCACTCATTAGATAGTGCGGGGTGACCTATTAGCTGCACTTCACTCATTAAAGGTGTAGACGTAATTATGAGTTGAAGATAATATAAGGCACCCGAGTGATACACGATTGTTCAAGGTGTTAGTTAAAGAATGTTTGAATGGTTATATTATGGGTCAAGGTGTGAATGAGTCTGAATATGAGATTTGTCTTATTGAATGATGAAGTGTAATAAGTTGTCTAAGAAGCTAGGTGATCGATGCTAGAGATCTCTATTCAGTGAAGTTATGGTATAAAACTCTATAGCGATTATGTCGTATGCGAGTTTCATACTTCTTAGTGGTGGTTGGGAGAGCATGGACTCAAGCTTGGTTCTCGGGGTTAGGATTGATTATTGAACCACTAGGCGTTCTAGTTCCATTAATACGATGACCATTGTGTGATTTGTCGTTTAAGTAGTTAAAATATGTGTTGGGACGTACATCCTTGAGTGAGTACCTCTTCGTATATAGGTTTTGGTAACCATGGATGCATAGTATTAATAAGGGTTGAGCGAATGGGCAAGTGTGAGTGGTGTTGTATTGGTTTTCTTTAGGTAGTAAAGATTTATGGTGGAATTTCTTAGAATGATGCGTAGTTAGTGGGATTACCACTCTAGTTTGGTTTGAGACCCTTATCTAATTGCAAGTTGTGTTGCTAGCTAGTTATCAGTTGGTGCATGAGTGATGTATTTCTGAGTCGTATGTGCAAATGAGTTTCACGCTTTAGTGAGAGAGTTTAATGTATAAAGAGTTGCACATTAGACTGAAGTACAGAGGTGCATGTTAGATAGAGTGATGCACTATAAGCGGTTGACAACCTTGAGATCTCGAGTACAATAGACGTGGTCGATCCATGACAAGAGTTATTAGGTGTGACCCTTTAGCTTCCGCTGATGAATGATAATTTATCGCACAAAAGCTACTTATTTGTATGTATATACTCACTTTGTGCCATGATATTTTATGACAAATTTTATATGGTTGTGATGGCAAGACTTATTTTAGATTGGTATGCTATGCGAGATGATAGTTAGATTAGAGACCCGAATTTGTAATTCAAGTTGTTATCATGTTATTGTTATTTATAAATGTTACCTTGTAGTTTTTGGGGGAGGTTACACGTTTGATAATCATTTGATTTTTGAAATTTAAGCTCTATTTATTCAAATTCTCTGCATATATTTCATATTCTCTTAAAAAAGTATCTGAATCCTAACCAAATTCCATAAATCAAAACGAGTATTTGGAAGCTATTTTTTTAACTTTCAAATTTTGGTTTGGTTTTTAAAAATACAGAGATAAGAAACCATCGTAATGAAAACTATGCGTTAAAATAATAGTTATGAGCTTAAGTTTCAGAAATCAAAAACAAAAAACTAAGGCCACGTTTAACAAATACTTACTTTAGCACACAGTAATGCATAACTTGTATTAATTTGATATCAAATATCTTACATGTTTCTAAGAATCAAACAAAAATTAGAAAACTAAAAAATAGCTTTAAAATACTTGTTTTAGTTAATAAAATTTAGTTAGAATTCACTCATTTATTTATAAAGACAGAAAATATATATTAAGAATTCAAATAAATAAAAACTTACATTTCAAAAAAAAAAAAAAAAACTAAAAAATAAATTGATTATCTAAGATTATGAAACGGAACTTAATGCCTCGGCAAATAACGAAGCATCGTCAGCCTTCAAATTTTCTACGGGTTGTATCCGTCAGTAAATTGAAAATAAACTGACATTCTCTCTCCTATTCTCTCTCTGTCGAATTCTTACATAGAAAAGCCAACAAACCCTAAAAGTGTCCGTTCAATTTTCCATCTTCTGTGCTTCAACTGCTCGTCACGAAGCTCAATTCCTTCTCTTCCTCTGCAGAATTTTGCAGTTTCATCCCCGCAATCTACACTGAAATCCCCAATCTTCTCAGTTCGCGGCTCGTTTTAGAGAGATAATGGAGGGAATGCCGCACCCAATACCCCGTACAGTGGATGAGGTCTACATCGACTTTAAAGGCAGACGTGCCGGCTTGATCAAAGCCCTCACTGCTGGTCTCTTCATTTCCTTTTTCTCTTCTCACTCGTCTTTAATTCGTTTCTGCTAGGTGTAGGTTGATTGAGTATTTGTTTCTGTGCGAATTCTTGCACTTTAATCCTGTTTTTTTTTTTTTTTGAGCTTTTGCAGATGTTCAGAAGTTTTTCCAGCAATGCGACCCTGGTGAGTTTTCTCTCTTCCCTATCGGTCTTTTGATGTCTGTCGATTATCTGAAGGTTTCGTTATTTAGTTTTCTCAAATTTATTGTTCTCTATTTTTCTAGTTTTTTCGCCATGTGTGTGGTCTTCAATTCCGTTTGTACAATTGGTTGAATTATCTTTTTCAATTTGATGGAGTATGATAGTGGTGTCTCCATGAAACAGCCTTATCCACAAGCTTTTCTTATGAAATAGTTTTATATGTTTTTCATTAGTTCGCTCTATATCTAGTGTCGTTTTTGGCTTCATGTAGTAGGTCTATCTGGAATGAGAGTCGGTATTAGGTGTACACGACAATTTTTTTTTTTTTTCACTGCAAAGTCTAAATTTATTTTTTGAAGTATTTAGGGGGCCGGGCTGTTGTAGTACTGGATAACTTTATGCGTTATTTGAACCTTTAGGATAGAGCTGGGGAGGTGAAAAGGATTCCTTCTACTTTGGCCTTTTATGTTGGCTTATTTTGTATACATTTGCTATAATTTTTATCATTATAGATTTGTTGAATCTGTCATAGTCTTTCTGCTCAGATTCTTACTCGTGTGCTTATTTATGTTTTTATTTTGTTTGGATAAGACATGTGCTATTTATGTTAACATGGTTTCTTATTAACTCAAATGATCATATGCTGATAACCATAGTGAGAACCATGGTGATCAATGTTGTGGATATCACATTTATAGAAGTGTCAATATATTTAATATTTGAATGGATGTGATGGCTGTTTTTAACAAATTGTTCACAGTTAGTTTCTTTTCAACCATTTAACCAGATCCAACCACCACTTTTATGTAAATTATTAACTTTTTTTTTTGATTGCCCGGGAACTTAGAGCTTACGTTACTCTAAATCCGGGGAACCACTGACCTGCCCCTAGGCATTGAGAATGAAGTCCAATGGTATAATTATTTTGATTTGTGTATCATGTATCTTGTGCATTGGAGTTATTCATTAATGCCATGTTTTTCCCCTTAACCTATAGTGTGGTGTCCATCACTTAGATTCTACCTTCTTTCATGCTCACCAATTACTCAATTTTTATCTTGATATGAAGGTTTTATCATTATAAGGGGATGTTTGGCTTACTTCTTAGTAAGTTATGCTATATATACATATAGTTTTAAATATATTTTCTCTTTGTAATTTTAATACTCAGTTATCGAGTGTCTCCAAAGGGTGGCAGGGTGGTTGAAGGCTTGAGCTTTGAAAATATGCTCTCCTCAAGGTCCTAGGTTCAAAACCCACCTGTGAACTGGGTTCTTTGCATGAGAGAATTGCAGCATCAATCTTAACTTGATTTGTAAAATTGAAGTTGATTTTGTGGATTGCTATTTTTATGATGATAACTTTCCCAAATAAAATTTTGAACTTTATAATAAAGGTAATTTCAATTCTTCTCCTACTGAATGATTGAGATGGTTTCAGTCTGTGTGACATGGATGGGTAGTTGAAACTTGAAAGTGGTCATCCAATGTAGGCCTTTTGAACACCCTTAGTTCTAAAGATGGAAGTAATTCTTGACTGGTATCTTGAGGAGGGGGAAGTCATGTTGGTTGGCTATGTTGTCCAGTCCTTGATTACATTTAATATTCATTGAATTTGAGACCCACTTCAAATACCATGTCGTACGTATTTTCTTTTTATTGGTACTTTGTAGCCGTTGTCATCAGTATCTGATAGAGTACTACACATTTTCTTGAGTTCAATTTTAGCTGTAGTGAGGGTTAAACCAAGAATTTTGTATTACTTTCTGAGACAATTCTTGCTTGCTTATAGAGAAGGAGAACCTGTGTCTCTATGGACTTCCCAATGAAATGTGGGAAGTGAACTTGCCTGTGGAGGAGGTGCCCCCTGAGCTTCCTGAACCAGCATTAGGTATAAACTTTGCAAGGGATGGGATGCAGGAGAAAGACTGGTTATCGCTGGTTGCAGTTCATAGTGACTCATGGTTGCTTGCTGTTGCATTCTATTTTGGTGCTCGTTTTGGGTTTGGGAAGAATGAAAGGTTTGCTACTTTACTTTTTGACTATTATAAATTCTCTATAATACATTTTTTAGCTTTAGTACTACAGTTTTATTTTATTTTATTTAACAGTATTTAATCATATCGTTACTATCATCATCACTTCTGTACAATTGGAAAAGAATTGAATTTTGTATCTGCTTTACCACATTTAACTTCCTCTTTACCATCTAGTGATATAATTTACATATCATTATAGGGAACATGGTTCACTAGTTATATCACGTTTCCTTTGAACATTTTTTTTAAAAGACTATGTAGTGGCTCTAGTGAGAGGTTTGAACAATGCATTATACACAGACTAGAATAATTTTGATGGATAAGTTTCATTGTCTTTTTTTATTTGTTTACTTTAGGAGGTGTGTGCATGTGTTGGGGGATATAATTATGGCATCTAGTTTGCAACACCTGTTTCTACATTTTTATCAATGTAGAGGGCGTTCTTATAAAATAACCTGAAGTGTGCTTTCACAAGATCTAGTAGTCAAAATATATGATCTTAGATAAGAATTACTTGTTCAGATTTGAGTGTGAACGTTGTTTGTTTTGAGTTGGATATATGCATATTTGTTTTTCTGTTGTTGATGCACGTGTACTTTTTTTTCAAGTATATAGGTATCTGTGACTTGAAATGTTTGTATCACTGTTTCTTTGCCCTTGAATGCTCAATTATCCTTGGTTCTTCAAGTATAAGATGGGTATTCATTTTTAGATTTAGAAATATGTGGTCAAGTGATCCTCAAATTTGGAAATTATATGAATTTATGTATGTATGTACATATATATATATATATACATATACACACACATTTCATTCGTTTAGTTCTAGCACTTTTTTCTTAGTAAAATGATCTTCAACATTTAGTCAACTATATCCACTTTACTTGCCTTAAGGAACATCTTGTAGTCTATGCATTGCACATGACATTAACCATTTTTTGTAAATAGTTAATCATTGATCTTTGAAGGTGAGCTTGGCATATGAAAATGATTCTCAAGTTCCATATTGTGTTCCCACAACCCGCAGAAGACTATAACTTCACTTGTCTCTAACTTATTTTATGAGTTATTTTTTTAAGGGTAAAATGCCATTTGGCCCTTAAACTTTGACATTTGTTTCATTTTGGTTCCTAAACTTTCAAAGTCCAATTTTAGTTTTTGTACTTTGACATTTGTTTCATTTTAGTTCTCAAACTTTCAAAAGTCCAATTTTAGTCATTGTACTTTATAAAAAATTTAAAATTGGTCTGTGAAGTCAATATTAATCAAAATTGGTTTAATAATGTTAATAATTTTAATACATTTAAATTCAAAATGTGAACATATTTAAAAAAAATTATAGAATAAGATGGTATTATTTTAAAATCAAAATAAAGTATAAGGACTAATTTTAAGCTTTTTGAAAAGTTTAGAGCAATAAATCTCAATGTTTAGAGAGTTTCAAAAGTTCATGGACTAAAATGGAACAAATCTCAAAGTTTAGGGACTAAAATTTGACATTTGAAAGTTTGGAGGCCAAAATGGAACTAATACATTCATGGACCTAAATGGTATTTTACCATTTTTAGTTATTATTTCCATTTTTTTAGTTGAATTTTAAATTTATAACTTTATCTAATGGATTCGTAGTTAGTCAATTTTAAGCTATTCCTTTGTGAGCATGTGCTTCTTCCTCTTTTTCATCTGAATGGTGCGTTGGTGCTATGGTATGAGAATTGAGAAGTAATTGACGATGTGGGATCCTTTTGTATCGTGCATCAGTTATTTTGAAATTCAAGCAAAAAGTGTTGCGTTGGCAAAAAGGAGAAATTTGTAATTTCTCAACGAACCTTTAGGAGATGTTTGGATTGAGATTTTAAGAGTATTTAAAATGATGATTTATTTTAAGTATTTAGAAATGATTTATAATGATTACATTGAAAAATTTGTTTGAATGTAGTTTCTAAAAGTATTTAAAGTTAGTATAATGAGAATTTATTTTGAGTATTACAAAGTAATGATTACAGTAAAAAACTTGTTTTGGATGTAGTTTTTAAGAGTAATTAAAATTAATATTTAGAATAAAGATTTATTTTGAGTATTTAGAAGTAATGATCGTAGTCAAAAGTTCGTTTGGATGTAGTTTTTTAAGAGTATTTGGTAAATACTAATTTGAAATACTCATTAAAAACTTACTACCAAACACCACCTTAGGTTTCGATGTGTTGCTCAACTCCCATTTCCCTCGTTTGTTGTACTTAAAGTGTGAGGAGTTCAATGATTATTACAAAAGTAATATTTAGTTGTTGACCCCTTGTTCAGGCTAATAGTTGATGTAGGCTATCGAGTGAGAAGAAACCCTGACGAATAATTTTGATCTGTACTTTGTATCGTTGATTGTGAAGTCGTGACAGTTTTAATTCTTGAATTTTTTGCTGCATGCCTATTTCTTGGTAAGCTTGAATATTTTGAGTACAGATTGAAACTCTTAGGCACGCTAAGTTTCTGTGTTCTACGGATTATCAGGAAATTCACAGGATTCATGTAACGTCCATTAAGCATGTTATGATTTAGATCTCACTTTTTTCTATATCGTGCTTATTAGTATTGCTCCATTTAGTTTTAGTCGTTTGCTTAGGAAAGTAGAGGAAGTATTCAGCAATTCCTATCATTAATAGAGGAATTGTTAATTCATAAATCTTCAAAGACGGTTTCATTTTGACTGCAAAGTATTTTGGGAATGGTATGAAATAATCATGACTGTGGTGAGATTGGACATTGCAGGAAGAGGCTATTCCAGCTGATCAACGATCTCCCAAGTGTATTTGAAGTTGTGACTGGAGATGGTAAGCAGTCAAAAGAACAGTCTGCCACTCTAAACAATAGCAGCAAAAGCAAGTCAAGTGGAAAGATGGTAAGCAGTTCTGGAGTTCATAATTAATTCAGGTTTGTTTTTCTATTGTTTAGCTGCAACCTCGTGCGACACATGAACCTTGCTGTGCTTTTTCTGTTTTATAGCAGTCCCGGCAATTGGAGTCCCATAGCAAGGGAGTGAAGATGTCTCCACCTCCAAAAGATGAAGAAGATAGCGGGGAAGACGAGGAGGATGAAGAAGATGATGAACAAGGTGCAACATGCGGGGCTTGTGGGGACAACTATGGCAACGACGAATTCTGGATTTGTTGTGATATATGCGAAAGATGGTTCCATGGAAAATGTGTGAGGATTACACCTGCCAAGGCCGAACATATCAAGCAATACAAGTGTCCAAGTTGCAGTAACAAGAGGGCAAGGGTTTGAATTTAGGATGTGAAAGTTGGAGATAGCAGGGAAAGAAAAAGGAAGAAACCCAAGCGGCAGCGGCACGACTCCGAGACTTGTGTTATTACGATTATAAAGCTAAAATATGATTGTTAAAATCAGTTGACAGAGATTTGGTGAATTAGGATGGAATTTCAAATTTTCCAACTTGTGTTATTCTTGTGTCTAATTCTAGAATTAGTGGGTTTCTGTCTATGAATAGTAGGGCATTGATGTTGATCTTTCAAATATTAAGAATATTTGTCATCCACATCCAAATCCAAATCCAAATCCATTCACTTAAGCTTAACACACACACTATTTGTGCTAGAACCAGCCTGTTGTTTTAAGTTATTTTGCTATTAAATACTATAGAAGTAGGTAGGTAGTAGATGGTTGTGGATCATGGTTTCTAATGTGTATTCTACAAACAGGCTGGCTATAGCAGCAGGCCCAGGAATGAAAGGGATTTCATCTGCCTTTTCCATTATTGGTGGAAGCTGTGAGGTTGAAAGAGCCAATTTGGATGAGAAAGAGAGGAAAATGGCTTGTGGATGCTCTTTTGTTTTTGCTCCATTGTTTTTTTTTTATTAGGTGAGAGAGGAATTGATGATATGATTATTTATTGATTTAGAGATAGATGTTTGTAACTAATTGTTTGTTGGATCCCTAACAAACATAAGAAGACAATGGGAGCAGATAAGTACCTGTCTTTGAGGCTTTTGCACATTAAGCACTGCATCTAACAAATTTCATTTGATATGTCTTTGTCTACTATATGCTGTTGCATATCACATGACTTCATCTTTACTTGTAACGTTTTAAATATATATAATTCAGGTCAAGAGTACAATAATATATATATATATATATATATATGTATATGTATATGTATATGTATATATATGTATATGTATATGTATATATATGTATATTTTATTTATTTATTTATTTGAGGTTATAATATTGAGTTGGTGTCTTGAATTACAAATTAAGCTAATGCTAGTGTATCTCTAATAACAGTTGAACAATGCTTGCTTTTGCTAAAGCACACTAATCAATTTTTTGTAATTTAAAATTAATTTAGTCAAACGTTATGTATCTAACAATTTTGTTATCTAAATAATTAAAATTGAGCATTATTGAAATATCATATTCAATTTTGGAATATATGTGCCAAATATAAATTAGATATGAAAGACAACAAAATTTTTTTTTCCTTAAATACATACTATTTTCAAAATTAAAATAATAACAATAAATTAAATTTCAGTAATAAAGGTAAATGTTAATAGTCATTTAATCTACTTACTATCAACTTATCACAAGAGACTAAAAAAGAAATCATATGGTAAAAGAAAAAGAAATTAATTGCTTTTGCGTAAAATGTATATAAATTTTATCAAATAAAATCAATAAAATTTTTCTCTTTTTTCTTTCGTTTTAGTACTTTGATAAAATCAACGAGGTCTGTATGTTTCAAAATTGAAAAAGTTTACTCTTAAATTTCTATAAGGTTAAATTTTAGCCATTGAGATAACCATAAAGGAAGACTAGATTAATTTAAATTCTAAAATATTGATAAAATGATTATTTTAGTTTTGATGAAAATTTAATTTAAAAAAAAATAAGTATAAAAATAAACTAAAAAATATACCAAAATTAAAAAAGAGTATTATTAAAATGTCACGGGTAAGAAATGTTTAATTTTAGAAGATAGAAACAAAAGTGAGTTTTATTGAAATGTTTAGGTAAAATTTTTAATTTTGAAAGGATCAAACTCAAACAAGACTCCAAAGTATTTTTCCTAAATTAATTATTTTAAAAGTATTTTA
The DNA here is from genome assembly GCA_037832605.1 of Cyclanthera cordifolia. NCBI lineage: Eukaryota > Viridiplantae > Streptophyta > Magnoliopsida > Cucurbitales > Cucurbitaceae > Cyclanthera > Cyclanthera cordifolia. The sequence continues at coordinate 10,369,145 of JBBMEG010000021.1, forward strand.
GAATGCTCCATGAACTGAACTTAGAAATTAGGATTAGAATGATACACAATAATGCTCATTCACTCAACAAGAAGTAGGGCCTTTTCTTTTAGTCTGACATAAAAAAAAAAACAAAGGAAAATTTTAATTCATAAAGGCTTATTTAGACTAGCAAATATTTGGATCACTTCAAAACAAAACGGTTGTAAAATTAATTCATATTCATTTAGCTCATCATCTCTTAATTTTTCAAGATTGCGAACATATAATATAATCAATATTTTTAATTTGTTGAAATCTTAAAGTAGTTGAGAAAATCTTATAAATATTTATTATTTGTATTATTTTATTTCATGTATTTCTTCTATATAAAGGATGCTGGTTGTACGTATTAATTGATCAATATAGAAAACATTTTTCCCTTTCTTTGTGTTCTATAGACTATCTAAGACCCTATCTAAGATTTATTAGTCCAATAATGATAAGAGTTAGATGTTAGGCCTCGTAAAAATAGCTTAAGTGCATTCAAACTAGTTGATATCAACAACTTTAGGCAAAAAATATATTTATTATCAAATGAATCAACAAATAGGAAAAGTAAGCAGAGAGGCGGTTGATAGGTATAGATACAAAGACAATGAGAAGGGCAATAAATATATATTGCTTTCCTCGTGTTTAGGTCAGTTAATAAATTACTAATTAAAACCTACAATAATAATGATGCCACTATTTATTTATTTATTTATTTATGATTTTTTTAGATTACAATTATATAATTTTAATCATTTATATCCTACATGTTACCATGATATTTTTTTGGTTGATTAAAATATGAAATTAGTCCCAAAAAATATCCTTATTTTGAATCATAAAAGTGACCAATTTTTTTGATTTCAATTGTATTTCATTGAAAAAAAAAAAAAAAAAAAAAAATCTATGCTATATTCTTCTATTGAGGAAAAGAACTCAATTTAGTTTTTTTATGACATCACTAAACCACTTCCTCTCATAAATGTTAAAAGTTAAATTAATCTAATTGTTTGCTCTACTTTTATCATTTTGCAATCAAATGTCAATATTTAGTTTATTATTTGTATTGTGTATAGAATGAATTTATTGAAGTAATTATTAGAATTTATTTGAGCAACATTAATAGAGACTACTTTTTTGAAATATTAATAGTTAATTATCAATACTAATTAATTCTAAGACGTACGGAAGTCAAGCACTAGAATATGGATGTTCATACAGAAAAATGGCTTTGCTGGATTAATACTAAATTGGGGATTTTTGATGTATAGCAAAAAAAAAAAGCAAAATTGAAAAAATTTCTTATATAGTAAATTAATGGGCCATTTAGGTAAAATAATTAAAATGCCCTCGTTTTAGTCTAATCGCGATAGCCTTCTATAAGTAGTTCAACTGATATACTTAATCAGATTGTTGCTCACTAACCGTCTTTAATCAATTTTATAAAAAGAGGATAAAATTATAATTTTTAAGAAAACGACTAAGTAGGAATTATTAAAAAAAGAGTTACAATTAAAATAGATGAATGAAAAATGGGTATACGGAATAGTTTTCCTCACAATTTTGTATTAAGGCCAGAGATATGAGCGACCATGGGAGGCGATGATTCATGAGATTGCAGTGACGAATACCGAATAATAGATGTAAATTGAGAGATATTTGATAGCATATATTTTATAACTTAAATCCGGAAAGATATTGAAAAATAAATATTCTCCTTATTTTGAGGTGGCAAATTTGACCAATTAAAATGAGATTAAAACAATAGATTTTTTTTTACTAGGTTTAAAATAGTTTAAATCTAGGGCATGATCAGAAATGTTTTTATTATCTCAGTTTCCAATTTAGGTTGTTTTTTTTGTCTGAAACAACCAACCTTTCATTAACCCAACCAAAACATTCCGATCAACATCCGCATCCAATGTCCACCTAAAAAACAATGTCTGCCGCTCTATTACAAGATCTAGCACAATGTGAAAAATTAACACAAATATCTATGACTAAATTCTTCAACAACAAAGTGGATAACTACATTAGAATTCGATTCCTTCAAAATAGGAGGACACCACGTGATTTTGGCATTCAAAGTAACCCTAAGCCCTTTCCTAATCCCAATGCCCTCCAAAAATTTGACAGAAAAATTCTGGAAAAACATTAATAATTCTGAAATGAAATCCAGGAGATTATGTGGCTTATCAGCAACATTGGTAATAAGTTGATTACGATAGTTCCGTAGGCTCCACATATTGATTAGTGCTTTATCACGCTTATTAATAGATATTCTATAGAACAAACCCCCCAAGAATTCCACCCTTGAGTTCATACACCTGAAAAAACGGGCAAAGTCAAAAAAAAAAAAAAAAAAAAAAAAAAAAAAAAATACTAGACACGCACAGAGGATGTACACTCTTTTGAGAATATGCAAATTAGGTTTACAAATATTGTTGATGCCGAAAAATGGTCAACGGTCTATCCACAGTACTATTTGTTTTAGTAGAGGACGAAAGGGCCTGCAAAAC
>JBBMEG010000021.1:10371772-10399549 GCA_037832605.1 Cyclanthera cordifolia
TGTTATCATCAAAATATTAATTAATTAATTAATTAAAATTAATTAATTTGAGATAATAGCCAAAAAGCCAACAAAGAATCTCTTACCTTGGTTGATATCCTATAAGTTTGATGAAGAATGCTCGAATTACGGCTTCTAGAAGTTCTCCCAAAAAAAATTAGCCCAAAAAAGGCTAAACAATCAGAATTAGCACCTAAAACCATGAAAATCGAACTTAGAGCATCGATAATACCCAAAAAGACTATCTAGAATATACATCCGGCGACAGATTGCGGTGCGTGGCTAGAAAAGTCATCGGCGCGTGAAAGAACAGGTGGTGAATGGTGAATTCAACGCGCGAGGGACAAAAATCGCAACTACAGAGCTACATGATGTAGGATGAGTGGAAAAGACATGTTCGGAAGCACCTTCAGGACTGGCTGACAGGTTCGGAGGAAGCGATCCAATATAAAGTTGAGGGAAGACGATGACGCTGACACTAAGGCGATAGGCTCTGACGCTGCAGGCGTTTTCCGGCAGCGCTGTCAGGTGTCGAACATGCCTCCTGATTAACTTCTAACTCACGAATGGTCGTAAACCACCACTCAATACGCGGCCGAATCATGTTTGTTGGCCCGACGGCGACACGGAACACGAGGTTTGACAACACTGACTCCTAGGCTGGTGGTCGATGACACACGAAACTCGCGGTAATGATTGACAGAGACAGGGAAATGATTGTTGCGATGATTAGAGGGAAATACGCACGATTTTTTCACACGATGATGAGCTAATGATGCCCTAAAAAGGGTTTTCTTGCCCATTTTATGCTGTAGAAAAATCCAATAAATTATCATTTTTCCATTAAACCCTAATTTTACCAAAACACTTCCTTTTCTCAATTCCAAAAAAAAAAAACCCTTTCCGGGTTTTAAACTCAATTAGGTCCTTTAAGACTAAAATTAAATTAAAAATAAATCGAAGTCCGGGTAATACCAAAACTAACCTTTAAGTTATGGGGTGAAATCTTAAGTTATTACAAAACGAAATTGAGAAGAAATTGAAGAACCGTAAGGTTGAAATGAATTGAAGAATAATAGAGAAATAAGGAAAAAATTGGTAACAAGGAGGAAAAGAAGGAAAAGCGCAATCAACGATTATAATATATAAAATAGAAAATAAATTTTAGTAAAAATAACTAGAAATTTGTTGTAAAAGAATTATTAAAAAATATGTGATGTTATTATAATAAACCCCTTAAAAATGTTTATCTAGGGTAAATTCCCTTATAAGAAAGAATTAAATAATATTCATTAATAAAACTAAATAATATTCATTAATGAAACGATGAGTACATTTGCCATCTTTAAATGACTAATTAGCAACTATTTTATAATTTTGTAAGCTTCCCTACTTTTTATTATCCCCAGAATAACTTTTTATTCTTCATAACTATTTTTACTCACGACTTGCCTTTTATTTTATTTTTTTTCATTATCATTTCCTTCACTTCGAACATGAATAATCGTTCTTTACATAACCATTCACTTCCCCCCTAACATCCAATAATCATTCTCTTTCGTATTCACTCCCTAATTTTCATTTTCTTCATAATCATTTTCATTTTTCTTCCTCCAAACACACCCTAGTTGTTTATACCATTTTTTTCAATATCATTTTTTTAATTATATCTTAATCGTTCATTGTCTAATTCCTTGTAGTGATTGAGTCTAACATTATCATCCAATACTTGTATTTTTCTCTAGTTAAGACTTGAATTGTCATGGTTGACTTAAGTTGCCAATCACATAGAAAATAACATTCACGTTTATATTTCCATTTAAATTGTTGTTCATAAATTTTGTTAAAAATCATAAAAAAATCTTACTATAATAATTAATGTCATGGTACAACTACAAAGGTTTAGAGTGAGTACCATCGAAGAATATAACAAATGCTCCTTTATAGCACGAGACTATCTCAACCGCGAGCCAATTCCATTATAACTCTTGTTCCTTCCCATGGTTTCAGCTACCATTTTTCAATCTAAGATTTGGTTAACTCTTTAATCAATCCCTTGATAATGTAAAACATCAATTCAATCTTGAGAATATTTTATCAGTAAGTGTCGTCGAAGGATAAGTCAAATACCGATAAAGATCATAGTATTATCTCTTTCATGAAACTTGCCCTGATATTGATCATCGTGAATATACATCAAAGAGGAAAGACTCAAAATTGTTGACATGTAGCCCGACTAGGATCTCAAGATGCAAGTTCTTAATGGAGATTGCGAGATCATTGAAACCAATCCGAGATCAGTTGAAACCAATCCGAGATCAGTTGAAACCAATCCTTCTCTCACTATCTAATGTTAAATAGGATTTCCTTCCACTCAAATGAACTAGGCTAAATTTGTTTATCTAAGTCTCAATCTTTTACGTATGCTGGTTAGATTGTTTTTTATGTGAATTGCCAAGTTTTTACACAAAAATACCTAATCACTATATTCAAGTTTGCACAAAATGATATATGATTCGTCATACAATCCCAGATCGTGTTCCCGTGTAGAGGTGTTCTATAAATCGTCATCTTAAATACCACTATCATTTGACATAACATTTCTTACGTAGGGTTCCACCAATAATCACATAATAAAATCGCTTTTGAATTAATCGTATTAACTGAATATTAAAGTGATAACAATTATTTCTATTCATTTTATTCATTTTTATGGATTATTAAGCTCCACCTTTTTAAAACCATTTAAAATATTATATTCATTGTCAAAGCAGATTTATATGAATATATTTGGGTTCTATTTTAAAAATTATTTTTCAAATAGTACACATAATACATACATTCAACATAATAAATTATTATTGATTTGTGATGAGATTTTAAACTATATGACATGTTTTATGCAGCATACAATTCATGCATTTATAAACGCAACATATAAAAAAATTATTGATCTATTTGATGTTTGACATATTTTTAGGAAATAAATGACTATCCTATTACAAGATATTATCCAAGACATACCTTGTGTCTTCGTCTTCTTGATCTCCAGGATGCTTTAACTTGGTAAGAATTAACGCCTTTAAATATTATTCAAATATTTAAAAAATATATATTCTAATATTTAAGAACTCAAAGGTTAAAGATTTTTAAAATTTTATTTATCAATATCTTTTAAAGATTATTGATTAAGTTTCAAAATAAAAAATCTTTAAAATACATAGTTACCCATATTTTTTAGAAATAATAACTATATTGAATGCCATTTTATTTTCCAATAATATTGAGTTCTTAACGGATATTTGAGATATAAATATTTTCAAAAAATATTTGAGTTTAAGAAACATATATTTTTCCTTTCTAAATACTTTTTAAAAATATTTTAGAAAAAAAAAAAATCCAACTATCCCGCCGTTGAATGGGTCTCTTTAGCTTTAAGCCAACCATCCTAAAGAGCACCACCGATGATCTAGTCGTCGCTAGTTAGTGGACAGCTCCAAGCAGGTCATGGCCAAAGGCACATCCATCATTCCGCCCTAGGTGAGTGCCCTTGTTGTTTCTTTATTTAGTGTTGTTGGAGTTCTTTGTCTTGGCCAATTTTAAATAAAAAGAAAAACATAATATAAAGCGTTTCCTATATCCATAAATTTGGGTTTACAAAAGATCTCAGAAAAAAAAATCATAATGTCAAACAAAAAATCTCTAAAAAATAATAAAATTCATCAAATGAAAATAAAATATCCACCAATAAAAAGATTCAACAACAATCACTTGAGCCAGAACTCTTATATTATTTGTTGGGAGTAGAGGTATGAGCATGCTATAAATGCGGTAGAAGTGTTAGATAACAAAAATTTATTTATTTATTAATCTACATGCAACATCCTATGTGATTGACTTATTGGTAAATAACTACTCACACTAAATGACAACTATAAACATTTCTAGTGGGTATTTATGCTGAGTATGATCAATTTATCTTCATAGATTACTTGAACGATCTCCTACAATCTCTTAGACTATATCTCATTTGCTAACACTAAGTTCCTAGTGGGAGATTCTTGGAGAAAAGTGTTGGGAGAACTTTGTCAAGGTATAACTGAGGAGGAGAATATGAAATTTATCTATACGAGAAGAAATTCTTCTAATGAAAAGGGATAATCATAGATAGCTCATGAGCCTCATATTTATAGTTGAGAATGAGCATTCAAAGTGTGAAAAAATAATATCTTTTGATATATATTCTATTAAAAGATATTGAAGAATAATCATTAAATATTTTAACTAATAAATAATTTATCTCCTTTTTTCTTATTGGGCAAATTCGAAAATCATTCCCCCCAGAATCGGCTCTTCTTGTTTGAGAGGAGAATTTAAAATTTTACCATAGATCTCATATATTGATTTATTTACTTTAATTGATGTCAATTCCAACAAATGTCTACCTTCTATAATGGGCTTCCAATAAATGTAAATTCTATAATATATCCAATATATTATTTTTTCAATAAATAAATGTCTAGTTAATGTATCTCATATATTAATTAATTATCTCATTAATAATTATAGAATAATTATTAATATAATTTAATATGTCAACATGTTAATTGATTATCTCTTATTAAATAATTATTTATACAATTAATTTATCAAATAAATTAGTTATTCTTCATTTAATATTTATGCAATAAATATTTGGTTTATTAATATATCAAATATATTAATAACTAAGTTTAATAAATTAAACTCAAGCTCCAATTATGCCCAACATTATTAATCTATGAATTTTAACACTTCAAATATTTCAATCTTTAATAAAATAATGTTTCAAGAAATATGAGCTAGCCGGGGGACCAGTTGACCTATAGATTAAAAGCTGCTACTACATGTGATCCAAATCACATTCGTTAACAACATACTTATTCCACTAAAGAACTGCGGTGAACTCTTTTGCACTATAGGACGAGTTGTGTTCACGGATATAATCATTCATCGGTCATGTGATAATTCACAACTTTGTTCGTGTAGTTCACAGTGACAAAAAATTTGTTCTACCCCTGTACCGCTGATTCCTCTAATTAACAACCTATTTATGATCCAACCACAAACCAGTGTTAGTCAGGTTAACGAGATACGTGTACCAATTATTCAAGACACAAAATCAGTTATTAATGGAACAACTCTACATCTTCCTCAATAATAGGGAAGATGCATATTATTTCTTGTGACATTGAGTTCTCAACCACTCACTACGACAATTCCAACGTGTTAGACATATTGACCCAATGTTGTTTGGCTGTTGGTCTCACCCATGCACATCGAAAGACGCTTTCATAAAGAAGAAGTTCACAACCTACTAAGAATTAAGATCATATCAACATAAAATCATCCATGTGAAGTATTTGATCCAAGTCTATAACATAATTACTAGACTGAGCATGGTACTTGTGGTCCAGCCTTATACAAAACTCTTTTTTGCATGAGCACCTCCATTAACATGTCACAACGAGAATAAGGTTGTTTACAATAATGACCAAGTGGGGCGTACTAACACTGTCATGAGAACTTATGTGCACTACCTTAGTCCATATAATGTAAACGTTTTAGGCCATTAACTTCGAACTTGGTTCACTTGTATGCTCCACATCATGTCCAGTGTTCATCCAAATGACCAATGGGTATCAACATTAATCAAATTAATGCGATAAGACTAAAATGTCGTTTGTGAATTAACTGCACAATTAATAAAAATAATAACCTTTATTAATAGCTAAAATAATATACTAAATATCATATAATAAATATTATTCTTTAATTGCAAACTATTATGCTTTTAGAGAATAGGCCCTAATAATAATAACTACACGAGAACACTATATGAGTGTACAAATTTTTTACATTTCAATTCGTCAATCCATCCAACCCAATATATTAGAGTAACCCAATGCAAATTTAAATAAAATACAATATTTCAACAAATTTGTATAAAATAAAAAAGTAAAAAGTCAATGAGTAAATTTATAAAAGAATAGTCTTGAATTCTAAATATGATTCACAATCATTAATTATATATAAATATTGGTATATATTATTATAAATTTAAGTTCAAAGTTTTATCGTATCTAATATATTTAAATATATGGTAAATTAAAAATCTATTTATATTACCTCAAATTTATAGGTCTCGTGGTTCTCTCTGTAGAAACACGAAGAGAGTGGGGTTCTTGTTTGAAGGAAGGTGGGGGTAAAGGCTAAGGGGGAAAGAGAAGGCTGTGTTTTGGCATTCGGGTTCTTACGGGTGGGTAGGCATGGATGCAAATGAGTTTGCAAGGCTGATAAACGGGTTGGTGTTAGAGGAAGTCGAGAAGGGTGATGTGTTTGAGTTGGAGGACGAGAAGATTATGGAATTCAGAGAGAAACTAGAAAATGATGTTGCGTGTAACGTGTTGGCAGCTAAGCCAGTAAGCTCGGATGCGTTTAGAAGATTAATTCCAAAAATTTGGAATGCCGAGAATAAGGTTAGGTTGGAGGTGGTGGGAGATAACATTTTCCTCTGTTCTTTTTCTTCCAAGGTCACGAAGAATAGGGTTCTGGAAAGAGGACCTTGGATTTTTTACAATACTTTACTTGTTTTTGAAAAAAATGAGTGTGGGAAGAAGGATTTCGGAATTGGAGTTTAACAAAGCTCAGTTTTGGATCTGTATTCACGACGTGCCGTCTGCGTGTCATTATGAAGGAGGAGCTTAGAAGATGGGGAGTCTGTTGGTGGAGTTTGTAAGCTGGGACAAAGAAGGTGATTCCAGGAACAGGGGGAAGTTTATTAGGCTTAAAGTATCTCTTAAAATCTCAGAGCCTCTGAGAAGGGCGATTAAGGTGAAAAGGGGTTCTCAAGCCGAGGTAAAATGGGATCGAATCTCGTATGAGAAGCTGCCTGATTACTGCATGGGATGTGGAAGAATAGGGCATTCTGTCTCGGGCTGTAATTTTGTGGTGGTGGAGGAGGGAAATCCATGGCCTTATGGAGACAATCTAAGGGAGTTCAGTCCTTTAAGACATCAAGGACGTCTGGGTCTCAGTCTAGGGGGAGAAAGAGATAGATCGAGAGGAATGGAGAATCGAGACGCTAAAAGTGGGGCAAATTTCGGTGTGGGTATTACGAAGAAAGGAGACGAAGTTGTTGAAAGGGCCGAAGAAAGGGTGGACTCGGAACAGGAAAGGAACAAATCCAGATTCGGCGGTTAAGGAAGGAAGGAAGGGGTGCCGGAAGCGTACCTGAATGAGTTGAAGAACTCGGTAACGAGTCGACCAGGAGTGAGTCAAGGATCGCTTGGCGATTCCAACAGGGCTGCAACGGTTACTGTCGGCGTGCACAAGTATGAAGATGGTTTTTTTTAGGAAGAAAGGACGATGGTTTCAGGTGAGGAAAGGGAAGAGTTGCAGAAGATTGAGATTTTGGGTACGAATAAGGAAACAAAACTGACAAAACAGGTTAGTGGGGGACAGGAAAAGAAACGTGTGGCAAAAGGGAAGGGCAAGTAGTAGACTTTCATTGACGTGGATAGTTTGAGAAAAAAATCTAGGCTGGGCTGTGTGGTGGGTAAAAATGGACGGCCAAGTCCAGGGAGGGAGGAAAAGGAGTTGGGCCTAGAAACAATTAAAAAAAGCCCGTTTTATTATGTGCAGAATGAGACTGAAATGGATGGGCTTGAGCATTTGGGCTGGGAAGGTGATCAAGCTAGTAAACAAGTTGAGGCAGATTTAGAGCAAAAATCTATGGACGGTATTAGGCTGGACAGAAGAAATGTTTTAAATGGAAAAAAGAAATGCCACCTAGCAAGGCCACAACTTGGAATTTAGTGGAAGATGAGGGGAATAAAATTGAGGATTCTTATGGGGTAAAAGATCCAAAGATGGAGGAAGTGAAGGAGGCTTAGATGGTGATGGTAGTTAACATGAAAAATTGTGAGGATGTGGAAGGGGGGGGGGGGGGAAGGAAGGATCATTATTGTGAAAGTAAAAAGACTGTCATAACAAATACATGTATGAAATGGAAAAGAAGGGCCAAATTTAGAGCAAACCAGAGGAGTGATAGGGAAAAACTTAGGGGGTCGATTAAGGGGGCAATTGTTGAGAAAGAGAAAGAGCTTGAAAATTTAATTAATAGAAGTAAAAATCCCAGATCGGAGTTGATCATTAAAACAGAGGGTTGTCTTGAAAGCCTTCTCGAGGAAGAAGAAATTTACTGGAAACAAAGAGCGAGGGAAGATTGGCTTAAGTGGGGGATAAGAATACCAAATGGTTCCATATGAAAGCGTCGCAGAGGAAAAAAAATTAACAATATTGAAAGAATTGGAAAGGAGAATGGGACTTTGGTGAATAATGATAAGGATATTGCGTCAGTTGCTATTGAGTATTTTAGTAATCTCTTCCAGACTAAAACTGGGAGTGCTGAGGCTAGTAAGTGTATCTTGTTGGGAGTGGAAAAAAAGATTTCGGATCTTAATGTGGGGTGGTTAGACAAACCGTTCACCGGTTTAGAGGTGGAGGCGGCTTAAGAGGGATGAACCCCTCTAAAGCCCCTGACATCGATGGTACTAATGCACGTTTTTTTCAAAATTATTGGGATATTGTGGGTAAGGATGCGATTGAGCTTTGTCTGAGTATTCTTAATGGGGGGGGGTCGATATTGGTAATTTGAATAAAACTGTGATAACCCTTATTCCTAAGGTCTTCAATCCCACTAAGATGCAGGAGTTTAGACCCATTAGCCTTTGTAATACTATCTACAAAATTATAGCAAAATCTATGGCTAATAGAATTAAAGGCATTTTGCATAAAGTTATATCTCCGAATCAGGCTGCTTTTGTGCCAGGTAGGCTCGTTACTGATAATGTTATTATTGGCTTTGAGTGCATTCATTCTATTATTAAAAAGAAAAAAAGGCAAGTTCGGGTGGGCGGCTCTTAAGTTGGATATGAGCAAGGCTTATGATAGGGTGGAGTGGAGCTTTCTTTACGATATGATGAGGAAGTTAGGTTTTAGTGAGAATTGGATCAATAAGGTAGAAAATTGCATTTCTTCTGTCAGGTATGCGGTCAAAATCAATGGCACCCCGGTTGGGGAGATTATTCCGAGAATAGGATTGAGACAAGGGGATCCACTCTCTCCTTATCTATTCCTGATCTGTGCGGAAGGTTTATCAGCTATGCTCAACAGGGAAGATGCCTTAAACTCTTTCAAAAGTCTTAAGATTAATCATTTTTGTCCTCATATTTCTCATTTATTTTTCGCTGATGATAGTTTAATTTTTTTTTCAGGGCCGATGAGGAGGGGTGCTTAAAGATTAAAGAAATCTTATTGTGCTACGAGGAGGCTTCTGGCCAAGTGGTTAATTTCGATAAATCGGGAGTGCTATTCAGTGATAGTATTGGCAAATCTAGGATGATCAATCTTAGTAAAATCCTGGATGTTAAGATTTGTGATAATCTGGGGGTGCACCTGGGTTTGCCATCTCAAAATGTGCAGAATAAAAAAACCTTATTTGAGATGATTAAGAGTCGGCTGAAGAAGTGCTGTCAGACCTGGAAAGGCAATATGCTGTCTAGAGGGGGTAAAGAGGTGATGATTAAGGCAGCGAGTCAATCTATTCTTACTTACACAATGAGCTGCTTTAAGCTCCCATAGTCGTTTAACGAAAGCTTTGAGCAGCTGTGTGCCAGGTTCTGGTGGAGGGAGACGGGGGATAAGAGTAAAGCCCATTGGATGGCTTGGAAGAAGATGTGTAAGAGGAAAAATGATGGTGGCTTAGGATTCAAGAATCTTAACTTATTTAACCAGGCTTTACTCGCTAAGCATAGTTGGAGGATCCTGAAAAATCCTGATAGCTTGCTTTGCAAAGTTCTTGCGGGGAAGTATTTTAAAGGGAGCTCATTTTTGAAAGCTGAGTTGAGAAGCAATCCTTCTTATGCTTAGCATAGTATTCTGTGGGGTAGAGAGATTTTCTTACAAGGCTATAGATGTAAAGTTGGGAGCGGGAGTGAGATCGAGATTGGGATGACCCTTGGATTGCTCGGAAGGAAAATCCGTTCGTTATTTGTGTCAATCGGGATTGGGAGAATAGAAGAGTTGATGAGCTGATTGATGAGGGTGGTTGGTGGAGAGAGAAGGATATTAGGGATAATTTTTGTGTGGAGGATGCGGATGTAATCATGGGTACACCCCTTAGTGAGATGAGGGGAAAGGACGAGATTATGAGGAATCGTTGCGCTAAGGGGATTTTCTCGGTTAAAAGTGCCTATCATCTGGCTATGGATTTAGCGGATAGAGGTCTGGCGTCGCCTTCTGGTGGTGCTGTTAGCGCTTCGTTATGGGATAGATTTTGGAATACGAGTTGCTCTCCAAATATTAAGATCGGGGCTTGGAGTGTGATAACTAATGCTATCCCTTCTAAAACCAATATTTATTCTAGAAGGATTGATATTGACACTACGTGTCCTATCTGTGGTAAGAGGGGGAGAGTCTAATATGCATATTATCAAAGAATGCATGATCTCTATTAGACTTTGGAAAGATATCTTCCCTTGGTTTTCTGATTTTAAGGAGATTTTCATTAATACAGATAATGGAATCGAATTCTGGGAAGAGATTTGTTTGAAAATTGGAAAAAAAATAGATTTAAAGCATTGATTATAATCTGGAGTTTATGCAATAATAGGAATGATATTTTGAACATGAAAGGTTCTACTGACTTCCATAAACTCCAGACTTGTGTCTTGAAAACAATATCTTGGTTCTTTTTCAGGTTCTTCGTACTCTTATGGGAGAGCAGTTGTCGCCAGGGAGGAGAAGTGGAAGGCCCCTCCGTAGGGGATCTGGAAGATCAATACGGATGCTTCGGTGTGCCCGAGATCGGGTAAGGGAAAGATTGACTAGATTGTTCGTGATTTCAGAGGAGAGTCGTTGCTTGTTGGGGCCAAGTCTGGTTATTGTAATTATGCGGTCAAAGATCTGGAAGGCGTGGCGATCAAAGAAGGTCTAAAAAGTTTGCTAAACGCAAGCTCTTGGATTCTACCGTTGTTGGTGGAATGTGATGCTAGGAGTGTTATCCTTGATTTAATGGGGGAAAGATAGGGAGATCTCGGAATTTAACAACATTATTTTAGACATTGATAATATCTCTAGTTTGCTGGGTGAGGTGTCCTTTTTGTTTTGTGTTAGATCTTGTAACAAGGTGGCTGATATGTTAGCCAAAACAGCTGGTGATCATGTTGGTGTTTGGAACTTTTTGGCTATCCCGGTGGAGGATAGGCCTTATTTTTGGAGGGGCTTTCCCCCCTTGGTGGTTGTGTGGAGAATGGTTGTAATGTTGGTGCTTTGGTTGGTTAATGAGATGATACCTTCTTTTCAAAAAAAAAAAAGAAAATAATTTACCTCAAATTTTAAAAATTACAGTATTTACGGGTCATACTTTCGAAATTTGTAATTATTATCTTCACCCAAAAATAAATAATCATTATCTTCATCTCAAATATAAATAATCTCTACATATTCTCTGTTTTTTTTTTTTTGTTATTCTCATCCTAATTAGCATTCCTTCATAATCGTTTCCATTTCCCTTCCATCCAAACACCCCCTAAATGTTGATGTTGCCTGCTCTTCATCCTCTACTTTGTTCATAATCATTTTGCACAACTCTAATGGTAACGTCCCGGTCCAACCTTCTAGAACATTATATTGAGGTATTATGGGTGCATCAAATAAATAATCACATAATCTCAAGTAAATTTCAAACATTTAATGAAAGTAATTTGTAAATACCTAACACGAGTCAACAAGATGAAGTAGAGAGACCGTGAATGTGAACGATATAATTGGTATTTAAGTCATCTAGACTCGTTCTTGCATTTTTTTCAAAATCATATTTTTACTCCTCTTTACTTATTTTATTCTTTTCGTAACAATTTTTTTTATCATATTCATAAATATTTTTCACTCACATCATACTAATTATTTTATTTTTCTCATAATCATATCTTCACTCCAAACACAAATACTAATTATATTTCTCTTTGTCACTTATTTTTCACATCATACTAATTTTTTACTAACATTATACTAATTATATTTCTCTCCATAATCATTTTCTTTATATCAAACTCAAATTATAATCACTCTCTTTTTTAATCTCATTTTATTTTTTATTCCCCATAATTATTTTCTCTCTCCTACCCTAGTCCTCCACTATATCTGCTTTGTTTTATTTTTATTTTTTAATACCATTAAATTAGTTATATTTTAATATTTGTATTGTATTTTATTATAATACATTCTCAGAAAGTGTTTGGATTTTTAAAAGAAAATATTATTAAAAATAACCGTTGTTCAACATAAATATTATATTTAGAAAATAATATAAAATGACTTTCGAAAACTGTAAGTTATTGTTTTCTAACCCAAAAAAACAGAAAAGTAATATAGACACTTTTGAAAGCTGACTACAATAAATGAAAAATGAAGTGTTAAAAATAAAAATTAATTACACGTTAATTTTGCTGTTGGATAATAATTAAGTTTTGCTGTTGGATGATAATTAAGTTGAAGAATAGCAGATTCAATCATAATTAGTATTTGGCACTATATTTTAATCTTGTAGCAAATAGCAGAGCATTAGCCATCAAATTACTACCGGTTTATTCGTCAGAGTTAATAAAAAATGAGCTGACAGTCTCTCTCTGTCTGAGTCTTACATAGAAAAACCAACAAACCCTAAAAGTGTCCGTTCAATTTTTGTTCTACTCCTCCAACTGCTCCTTAGATTGAGCTCAAGTCATTCTCTTCCTCTGAGGAAATTTGCAGTTTCAGTACTGGATTCATACTGAAATCCCTAATTATCTCAGCTTGCAGCTCGTTTGAGAGAGATAATGGAGGGAATGCCTCACCCAATACCCCGTACAGTGGATGAGGTCTACAGCGACTTCAAAGGCAGACGTGCCGGCTTGATCAAAGCTCTCACCGCCGGTCTCTTCATTTTCTTCTTCTTCTTCTTCTTCTTCTTCTTCTTCTTCTTCTTCTTCTTCACCCTTTTACTTTGTTTTTGTCCTGTGTTAGATGCAGGTTGACTGTGCAGCTGTTTCTGTTCGAATTCCTGCACTTTAATCTTGTTCTTTTTCCTTTTTTTTTTCAATTTTTGCAGATGTTGAGAAGTTTTTCCAGCAGTGCGATCCTGGTGAGTTTTTTTCTCTCTCTTTTATCGTTCTCTCGGTACCTGTTGATTATCTGAAGTATTTGATAATTAGTTTTCTGAAGTTAATTGTTCGCTATTTCTAGTTCTTCCGTATGTTTGTGGTCTTGAATTTCGTTCCTTCAATGGGTTTGGGTATTAAGTGTTCTTGATAGGTCTGGCCCCATGAAACAGTCTTATCTCGAATTTTGCTACTGAACTGGGTTTATATGTTTTACATTAGTTGTTCGCTTGCGAGCTCTCTTTATTGATTTAGTGTGTTCTTTTGGCTTAATATCGGTCCGTGTGTGGGATGCACTTGGCGATTGTTTTCTTTTTACTTCAAAGTATAAATTTAGTCTATTGAAGTATTTTGGGAATTGAGGCTGTGGTAGAACTGGAGATATTCTTACATTTCTTAAACCCTTGGTATAGAGCTGGGGATAACATGATTAATGGTTGAGTCTCTTCCTAAATTTGATAATAGTGAATATTCAATAACAATCTAATGAGCTGGTACAGGGTCAATCAACACATGGTGTCAAGATTTAAATCTCATTAAAAGGAGGTTGGAGAGTGACTGGTTGCTTTTGATATTTGTTATGACTTCATATGGGCTCTTTTAACTTTTAAAGATAAAATACAATTTTAGTACTTAGGTTTGAGGTCTAGTTTCAATTTGGTCCATATGTTTCAAAATTGAACACTTATACATTTGACATTTCAATCATGTGCACTTTTAGTCCATAGTTAACAAAATCATTAGTTACGTAAAGTAATATTCACTAAACTGATGATTTGAGTAATTTAAACTAAAGCGGTTATTTAGTTTTCATGAGAATTTAATTTTGTAATGTTCACTAGACTAATGATTAGAGTAATTTTAAACAAAGCAGTTATTTTAGTTTTCACGTGAATTTAATTTTTAAAAGAAAATAAGTAAAGAAGTTATGACATTTCACGAGTAATGAAAAAGGGAAAAAAAATCTATGGATATCATGATTTTAGAAAAAGTTTCAAATATGGCAAAAATTGATTCAACTAGTTAAATTGATGGTTTCCATCAAGCCCACAAAATTGATGACGTCAATCAAGCCTACAAAACCCATGGCTTCAATCAAGTAAAATTGATGGCTTGAATGAGGTAAAATTGATTGAAACAATGTAAGTGATAAGCCTCCAATTAGAAAAGTTTATGTAGGTAGGGGCAAGAAGGTTTAGAAGGGGTGTGGTTCTTCAACTACCTGATGTAGTGGTGGTGCATGATTTTTTACCCCTGCCATTGGGTAGCGCAGATATCATTTTTGGTGTGGCGTGGACGTTGGAGAGAATTGAGTTCGACTATGACGTGTTGAGTATGCGGTTCCACGTCGATAAGGGGTCAGTGAAGATACAAGGAGACCCAAGTTTAGTTAAGGCTCAAATTTCCCTTTAATCGATGATGCAGTCCTTCAAAGAGGACGACCAAGGGTTGTTGATGGAGCTGAACCGGTTGATTGTGGATCCAAAATGGGAGGAAGATACAGATTTCACACAAGCCCTAGTGTAGGTGCCCCGGGAGTTGTAACCATTGTTGTAGGAGTAGTAACGGGTGTTTGAGTCTCTATTGTCATTACCTCCGCAGAGGAATTGAGATCATGTCAATGAATTGTACCCGAAAAAGGAGTCCGTGAATGATCGACAATACCTACCATTAGTTTCCAAACAATGGGATTGGATGCCTGGTTCAGGAGATGTTGCTAACCGGAATCATACGACCTAGCACGAGTTCCTTCTCCAGTCCAGTGTTGTTAGTTCGAAAGATAGATGGAAACAGGTGGTTCAGTGTTTTGAAAGGCGCACCCAGGCACACGTCTAGGCGCAAGACATGCAAGGCGAGGCGCCCTTAATAAGCGCGAGCCTTTTGGCGTCTGGAGAGCCCGTACTAGGTCATTCAAAGTGCGAGATAGGTTTTTTAAGGTATCAAAATGTCTTGAATCATTTATGTGTCTTTATATATCATTTTTTATTCAAACTTCATTTCTTTCTATGAATTGAAAGTTTATAGTTGAGTTTGTGTATGTTTTGTATATTTTCCTTAGTTAAACTTCATTTCTTCCCATTAAATGAAGGTCAATATTTGAATCTTATGTTTGTTTCGTATAGTATACTTTGTTAAAACTTTATTTTTTTCATGAAAAATGTTTTGATTGTGCATATATTTTTATATATATTTTTAATGTCTTCTTATATAGCGCACCTCAAGTAAAAAAGCCCGCACCTTTAGGTGTGCCTTGCGTCTTAGGCTCCAGAGGACCATTGCGTCTCAGTGTGCCTTGGACTTTTTAAAACACTGTGGTGGTTTTGTGTTGACTTTAAGGCATTGAACGCGACACCAATATCGGACAAATTTTTTATCCTGTTACTTTGATGAATTGCTTAACGAGCTACATGGTGCTATTATTTTCTCGAAGAACGACCTTAAGGCAAGGTATCACTTGATCCAGGCACTGAATATTCAGAAAACGACATTTTGCACACATGAGGGTCATTATGAATTCATGGTCATGCCGTTTTGATTGCGAAAGGCTCAATCGACGTTTCAGTCTATCATGAATGACATTTTGCGATCATACCTACTTGGGTTTGTATTAGTATTATTTTATGGGATTTTGGTTTATTGTATTTTGATGGTGATCACGATGAACATTTGGTGAGGGTGCTTGAGGTGTTACAAGAACATCAATTTGTGGTTAGGGTCAAGAAATATCATTTTGGCGCTTCCCAAATCGAATATCTAGGCCATTTCATTTCGGTTGAGGGTTTGTTGGCAGACTTGGCTAAAATTGAAGCTATGGTAAATTGTCTAGTTCAAGGTCGATTAAAGAGTTGAGAGGATTCTTGGGATTGGCATGGTATTACCGGAGGTTTGTGGCAAATTATGGCACTACATCCCTACTACATCCCTACTGTTGACTCAATTTCTTAAGAAAGGAAAATTCTTGTGGGGACCAGAACCTGAGGAGCCGTTCCACGTTTGAAGCATGCGATGATCATTGTTCCTGTGCTTCAGTTATCAAACTTTTCGTAACTATGTATGACGAAGACTTACGCATCAAGAGTCAAAGTTGAGGTTGTGTTGAGGCAGCCAAATTAGCCATTGGCCTATTTTAGTAAGGCCCTATCGGTGACTCATGGTACAAGCCAGTATACAGTTGTTGGCGATTGTTAGTGCTATTCAGCGATGGTAGGCATATTTGTTGAGTCGACATTTTGTAGTGCAGACATACCAAAAAAGTTTGAAATTCCTACTCAAGCAACGTGTCATAGTCAGGGAATACCAACGTTGGTTGACCAAACTTTTAGGGTGTGATTTTCGTATTGAGTGTAAGAAGGGGTTTGAAAATTCGGTGGCTGATGCATTTGTCTAGACGACTTGCGGTGGGTGAAATTTGGGATGCTGATTTTAGTGGATGGGATGAACATTGACGTGTTTTTACAACAAGTGAAGGCAAACAAACGTTTGAATGAAGTTTATTCGACTTTAGTAGTCGGCCAACAAGCTCCAAAAGGATTCTAGTTACGAAAAGGTCTGTTGTGTTGTAAGGGATGCTTGGTTTTACCGCCTGATTCACTTACTATTCTGTTGTTAATACAAGAATTTCATTTTGGGCTCATTTGGGGTTATCATGGGGCACTCAAGACGTACTGCCGATTAGCTAAGGTGGTACATTGGGCAGGTATGAAAGGCTGCATACACGCTTTTGTTAGTGAATATGCCCAGTGTGTTCAGGCTAAGTATTTGTCATTAGCTCCGACTGGGTTATTACAACCACTGTCGATTTCAAAACGTGTATGGGAAGACATCTTGATGGATTTCATTGAGGGGTTACCGAGGTCCGAAGGGTATGACACAATTAGTGGTAGTCGATTGATTGACTAAGTATGCACACTTTATTTTGGTGCGACACCCCTGTATACTTCGTTGTCGATTGCTCAAGTGTTTGTTCGGGAAATAGTGCAATTGTATAGAATACCCATGAATATTGTGTCAGATCGGAATAAGGTGTTTATGAGTTTTTTTGGAAAGAACTATTCTGTGCATTAGAAACAAAGTTGTGCCATAGTACAATCTACCATCCTGAGACGGATGGTCAGACGTAGGTGGTTAATCGTAGCCTGGAATCATATTTAGGATGCTTTGCGATGACTCAACCGAAGATGTGGGTAAAATGGATTCCTCGGATGGAATTCAATTTTAATACCTCGTATCACACGTAGCGGATAACACCATTTGAGGTGGTTTATGGGTGACCTTCCCCTCCATTGTTGGGATTTGAGATGGGTAGTGCCTCTTATCGTCAATTGATTCCTTGTTGAGTAACCGGGATGCCATGTTGCGAACCTTAAAAGACTCCCTCATTTGGGCTCAACAATACATGCCGAAGATTGCTAATGCCAACCGACTAGATTTGCAGCTAGACTTAGGAGACTTTGTTTATCTGAAGCTTCACCCATATCGACAGTTAACGTTGGTGGCGCATAAACCTCAGAAATCGGCTCCTAGATATATTGGTCCATTTCGTATTTTGGAGAAGTTGGATGCCGTGGCATACTGTTTGGAGCTACCGGATCATATTTGCATTCACTCAATGTTTCATGTCTCGGTGTTGCGAAACGAAAAAGGGCAGCACTCCCAGTGTTACCTATTCCCGATGAGATGTATAGCGGATTGACAACACCATATGTTTTGAAGAAAGTTTTAGGGATACACAAATCAATGGTGTCTGAGGGAGAACAAGAGGTGCTCAATCAGTGGAAGGGTACTTGCCACAAGATGCTACGTTGGAATTAGCTTCGTTTATCTTAACGCAATTTCTTGATTTCCACCTCGAGGACAAGGTGGTTCTTTGGAGACAGATATTGATAAGCCTCCAATTAGAAAGGTCTATGTACGTAGGCATAAGAAGGGTTTAGAAGGGAGTTATTTAGACATGTGTGAGGTAGAATAGGTTGTTATAAAATGGATTGTGAACAATGGCGGTCATAGGAACTCTTGAACTCCTTTGGCTTTAGTAATAAAGTTGCAAGATTTTACCAGAAAGTTGAAATATTTTGGTATGTATGAATATGAAATATTTTTAAAGGGTCCTTATAATTAAAACAACACATTTCCTAAAAGTAAACTAGAACAACACAGGAGAACTAAAAGTGAGTATTATTCAAATGTTAGTGGTAAAAGTGTTTAATTTTGAAACATAGGACCAAACTGAAACTAGATCCCAAACGGAGGGACTACAAAATTTTTTTTTCCAAACTTTTAATTGTGTTCCCTTGGTTTCTACACAGTTGTAAGCAACATTCTATATAATGACGGACAAAAATTTGAAACCATGATTCCGTTGGTTCAATGGACAAAGTGTGCTCTGGATACTGTCGTATTGGAGTCTTTTAGTTTCTTCATTTTTTTTCTTACTTTTTGTTGTTTCTTCACTTTCAAGTTCTTAATTTTTTTTAATATGAAAGCATTTGATGTTAACTCGTTCTCCTTCGATCCTCCTGTTCTTTCTAGTGTCTATAGCCATGATTTACCAAATTCAGAACGGGGAAGAGATATCTTTTTAAATGTTCTGTGTGGGAAGTCGAAGGATAGTTCTGGGGAGGTAGATAAATCTAGATCCAATAAGAGCAATAATTCACTTTTAATTCAGCAGCATTGCCCAATGACCAGAGGGGGCGACTAACCCTCTCACATAAATTAAGAGCTAATACCAATTTCACGGATCGAATCCATGACGCTGGTGTTGAATTGGAATAACACCAAATAATGAAACCACCGCGCCACTGATCCATTCGATAAGAGATGTTTGTTATTGTTTTAGTAATGTGACATTTATGATTTTTTAATACAAAATAATATCTTTTATTTTTTTATTATTCCAAATCTCAAATTATTATTAATGTTAGGGACCTTCGGTAATATTGCCTAATTTATTTGTCGTTTTATTTATTATTCACACTCTTCATTGATATTTAAAATAAAAATAAAATTTTTACAATATAAATAAATTAATATTTTAAACTTGTTCAAGATAATTGAAGATAAAAATATGTGACTATAATTTAGGAAATGTTTCATTTTTCTACGATTTTTTAAAAAAATACAAAATTAATTATGAAACTAACATTAATTTAAATTCGAAACATATTTGTCTAAAATATGATATTAAGTGAATGAGAACAATTCTCATAAATTAGTTGAAGGTCAAAATTATTTTATGAAACAAAATATTGATCCTATAAATAGTTAAAATTTTTAAATGTTTTTACATAATTCAATATTAAATAATTTAATTTAATTATAAAACGTATTACTTTTATCTCTACTAAATAATTATAATAAATTGATTTTAAACTATTATTGAGCTTACATTTCTAAACATATTTCAAAATATGAAATTGATGATGGAACTATTGTTAATTTAATTAATAAGCATATTTTAAAAATACAAAATTGATTATCAAAGTTCCATTAAAATTAATTTGTAAACATAATTTTAAAACACAAAATTGATTATGAAATTACTGTTAATTTAAAATTATAAAGTATGTTTTTAAATTAAGAAATGTATTATGTAAAATATGATATTAAAAAGAAAGTGAAAGAAAACATTATTATATACTCAAAAAGTGAAATAAAAAAGTTCTTACAAAAAATGCATGCATATAGATACATACATACATATGCATATAGATACATACATATACATATACATATATATACATATATATAATATATATATAACCTAAGAAGCACAGACACGAGATACGAATATGATACGATACATACACGTAAACACGTCATTATTGTAAAATGTAGGACACAGACACGCAGATGACATGTTATTTATTATAATTTTATATGATATACTATTAAAATATAAAATCCAAATAGTAAAAAAATTTTACTAACTATGAAAAATATTTCAAATAAGGATGAATATGAAATTAACTCACGCAGCTAGTTATATGAGTCCATTTAAATCTAATGAAAATCATCATTCTTTACATGTATATTAAAAGCACAAAAATCAAAATTAATAAGCCTACCTTAAACAATCTAAAAATACTTTAATTTTTATCTCATTTTTTTCTTCAACTCTATTTTCTTTCTTTCTTTCCTTTTTTTTTTTTTTTTATCATTTTAGTACGTCTATCTTCAGTGGATGTCGTTGTCGATGGCCTCTACCAACTTGAAACAAATAAGTCTTAAATGGGGTGTCCATGAAGCGTCCAAGGTCTGTGAAGTGTCCGAAATTTAAAATAATAATAGTAAAAGAGGACACGTGTGTAAAGAGTGTCCGGAAGTGTCAGTGTCCGACACGGATACGTTGTCAAAATAGAAGTGTCTGTGCTTCTTAGTATATAACATGGTTGCCACGTGGCACCAAAGATGTTCCCTAAATGCTCAGCAATTGCTGACATTAAAACAAGAAAAGAAAAAAGAAAGAGCAGTTGACGAGCGTCTATAAAACCCAAGGGAGGCAAACGCCTCCTAAGAGGTTATAAGTTCAATTTATGGTGACCACCTACCGAACCTAAGAATTAATTTCTTCCGAGTTATCTCCACAATCAAATGTAGTAGGATCTAGCGGTTTCGTGTGGATTGTGAGAATACTCGATCCCTTTAACTTCTTGGAAAAATGTAGTAGGGTAGATGTTTCTTTTTTAGGGGATGGTTGGGTTTCTTCTTAGTTCTTATATATTTTCTTTATGTATTGCCAATATTTTATCTCCTAAGACGATGAGTATTTTACGTAAGTGGAATGATTCGTCAACCTTAACTTGATTTGTAATATAAATTTGGTTTAGATAATAGTAATTGTTATGATGATAGCTTTTTGCAATAAAGGTAATAAATTTTAAGCCATGTTATGGTCAGCATCGACTAAGTCACCCCAATTTTCCTACTGAATGAATGAGATGACTTCAATCTATATGACCAAGACATGATGGGTCATTAATAGTTGATCGGAGTTGTATCTTCCTTATTTCATCTTTGACCCCAAAAAAATAACCATGTCATGGATGGGCAGTTGAAAGTGATCCTCCAATATTGACTCTCTGGACACCCTCAGTTCTAAATATGGAATTGAATATTGATGGGATCATGAGGAGGGAAGTCACGTTGGTTGGCTATGTTGTTCTCAATTACATTGATAGAGACTTGAACTAGGAATACCTTGTCATATATATATTTTTTTGAGATTACAACTACTGTGGGTGGGGGATTTGAACCCGTGACTTTATGGTCTTTGGGTGTACACTGATGCCATTGAGCTATTGCTCTTTTTAGTACCTTGTGCATATATATTGCAATACCTATTTTCGTTATATTGGTACTTTATAGCTCATAGTATCTAATAAAGTAATACAATTTTTCTGGAGTTTAATTTGAGATTTAATTAGGGTTAAAGAAATACTTTCTTATTATTTTCTGAGGCAACAATGGTCATGCTTATTATAGAGAAGGAGAACCTGTGTCTCTATGGACTTCCAAATGAAACGTGGGAAGTTAACTTGCCTGTGGAGGAGGTGCCTCCCGAGCTTCCTGAACCAGCGTTGGGTATAAACTTTGCTAGGGATGGGATGCAGGAGAAAGACTGGTTATCGCTGGTAGCAGTTCACAGTGATTCATGGTTGCTTGCTGTTGCATTTTATTTTGGTGCTCGTTTTGGGTTTGGAAAGAACGAAAGGTTTGCAACTTTACTTTGCTACTATTATGAATTCCTTATAAAACATATATAACTTAATACTATGCATCACATTCCTTTTTTCGTAGAGAATGAGGTTCACTAATTGTTAACACATGTTGTGTTTGAACATATTTTAAAAAAAAGTGCAGTAGAGGTGCTTGAACCAGTCTATACACAGGTGATAGAATGATTTTGTATTGTAATTTACTTAATTCATTTATTTACTTCAGTATGTGTCTTCCTGAGTTGTGTTGGGGGGATTTAATTTTTGCCTTCGAATTTGAAACAGTTTTTTTACATTTGTATGTAAGAAAAAGGGGCTGCAACAAACTAATCAGAAATTTGCTTTCACAAGATCTAGCTGTCAACAAGTTTGATCTTGCATAAGAATTACTTGATCAAGTTTGAGGGTGAACCTTTTTCGTTTCGAGTTGGATGTAATTAATCTTTTTGCACCGATTCTTTTTCTACATGTAGACAGGCATATGAATTTGAATTGTTTGTATCATTGTTTTTCTGACCTTGAATCTTCTATATCTTTTGTTCATCAAGTTTAAGATGGGACTTCTTCACTTTTTTAATCGAAAATATGTGGTTAATTTTAAGTAATCTTCTTTCCTATTATAGATATATTTTCACTTGTTTAGTTCTAGCATTTATATTTTATTAGGAAGAAAGCTTTAGTATCATGGGTAACGCTCTTGCAGAAGTGGATAGTAAGGATGGATATTTTCTAGATAAAGTCAACTTATAGTCCACTTTGTTTGTCTTTTATTATAGTGTTACTTCAGAGAAAATTATACCCACCTGCCAGTTGCCATGATATTATTTCAATGAATTCTTTGGTGTATTGTTTTTCGATGCTCATAATCTCTGGTTTGTTACATGTCATCAATGACATCTTCCAAGGATCACTTTGTTGTCTCTGATGTGTTGTTCATTTTGTCTTTTACTATAACTAATTTAGACGTTATACATGTCATAGACCATTATTTGTAAATAATCATTTATCTATGTTGGCAGGTTGGCGTATGTATTGGATTCTCAAGTTTCCTATTATGTTGTCTGGAATATGAAAACAGTCGAATTAAAACCAGTTCTGGCTCTAGAATCATTGAAATTTATGAACATCCTAATATGCATGTCTTTGTCATGATCATATCATTTACTTTTACAAAGTAACTTATCACCGTATCTGTGTATGTTTGACTTTGTGGACATGTTTCTTTGGGTAAAATTACCTGATATTATTATTTTTTGTTAGAAGATACTAATTTAGTTGGTGAGGCTAATTTTTATTATTTCATCTTTAGTTCAAAATTATTTTGTAACTTTCTTTAACGAATTCTTATTTCCTAATAAGTCTAGCATCACCAATCCTTTGGTGCCTACGTACTTCTTCCTAGTGGTGTGTTCATTAGTCGGTCGGTTTTCGGTGGAAGTTAACACCGAACCGACCTTATCGGTTTGTTTGAAAATAAAACTGAACCGACCGATCGGTTAAGTCTGTCGGTTTGGTCGGTTAAGTCGGTTAAATCGGTTAAGTCAATTTAATCGTTTTTCTTTTTTTTATAATGAAAAAACATATTCATCATACACTTTTTATTGAAGTGTTGAGAATTAATAAAAAAAAAACCAAAAACTTTTTAGAAACACATTTAAAATTAAGTTAATTTTTGCAATAATTTAATAATAAATGTAATTGATTATATGAAAAATATAAATATTATACGAAGGAATTTTTATTAACCAACCAAAAAAATTCGGTTAAATATATTTTTAACCGACACCGACCAACATATACTTGAAAACTGATCGATAGACCTTAATTCGGTCGGTCAAATCGGTTTTAAAAGAATGTATGAACACCCCTGCTCTTTCTTCTTTCTTTCTTTCTAAAAATCTGAAGTGCTACAAGGAGTTAAATTACATGATTAAGGTTCGCATCCTTTTGTACTGTGCATCACTCATTTTAGGCTCTAGTGTTTACAAAGGAGCCAATTCGTTTGGGTTACTCCGATCTACTTAAATCATATGCTTCAGTGGCATAATAAACCATTTATGATTTTAGTTGCATATCGGTTCAGTGTCTTCGGGCATAGTAATTTTCACCCTAAGGCCATACTGTGCATGAAGTGTGCCGTGTTTAGGAAAGTAGACGAAATATCCAATTGTAGACATAATTTCTAAAGATGGCTTCATTATGATTTACGCCTATAATGTTATTTTTTTTCTAGTTCACAAGGGGTTGGGGATTGGAATTACAAATCTCATCGCCATTTTTACATTCAGATGCCGATTGAGCTATGCTCACTTTAGTACTAATATGTTATTTGCCCATGGTATGAGACCGATATGACTCAGTTAAGATTGGACATTGCAGGAAAAGGCTATTCCAGCTTATCAACGATCTCCCGAGTGTATTTGAAGTTGTTAGTGGAACTGGTAAGCAGCCAAAAGAACAGTCAGCCACGCATAACAACGGCAGCAAAAGCAAGTCAAGTGGGAAGACGGTAAGCAATTTCCGGAGTTCATAATCAATTCAGTTTTGTTCGTCAATCGTCTTGCTGCAAGCTCGTGCCATACATTAAACTTTCTGTTTTATTCTGTCTTGTAGCAGTCCAGGCAATTGGAGTCCCATAACAAGGGAGCGAAGATGTCTCCGCTGCCAAAAGAGGATGAAGATAGTGGGGACGATGAGGATGAAGAAGAAGATGATGAACAGGGTGCAACATGTGGGGCTTGTGGGGACAACTATGGCAATGATGAGTTTTGGATTTGTTGCGATATATGTGAAAGATGGTTCCATGGAAAATGCGTAAAGATTACACCAGCAAAGGCCGAGCATATCAAGCAATACAAGTGTCCAACTTGCAGTAACAAGAAAGCAAGGGTTTGAATTTAGGACCTGAAAGTTGGAGATAGTTGCAGGGAAGGAAAAAAACAATGGAGAAAAAATCGTAAGAAAGAAAGAAAGAAGAAAGCAAGTGGTACGACTCCGTGACTTGTGTTATTTCGATAATGTAGCTAAATATGGTTGTTAAAACCAGTTGACAGATTTGGTGAATTGGGATAGAATTTCAAGTTTTCCTACTTGTGCTATTCTTCTGTCTAATTCTAGAATTAGTGGTTTTCTTTCTCTATGAATAGTAGGGCATTGATCTTTCAAATATTATGAATATTTGTCATCAACATCCCAAACTGAACTGAATCACCCACTGACTAAGCTTAACATATTTCACACCCTGTTTGTGCTAGAAACAACCTGTAGTTAATGTTTCTTTTCCTATTAAATGTTATTAAGGTATAAGAAGAAGAAAGTAAGAGTAAATTAGTGATTGGTGGGATGGGACTCGACTGGCCAAATGAAGGTAAGTTGTTATCCCATTTCACCATCCCAAACATACCCGTAGGTGTGAATCATGGTTACTAATCTGTGTTCTACAACCAGGCTGTCTTTTGCAGGGCCAGAAGGAGGACCTGGATCGAAAGTGATTTGATGATAGCTTTTATGGTTGAAATTTCTATTTTTGTGCAAGAGAAGTTTGACTTTTGAGTCAAGTTGGAAGTTGTGGATGTGTTATGTTTTGTTTTTGTATTATTGTTTTTTTATAAGATGAGAGGAAATGAAGATAATGATTATTGATTTAGAAATGTCTGTAACTGTTTGTTTGTTGGGTTTGGATGATTTACATTATCTCTAACAAACGTTAGAAGACAATGTTTGATTAATGTTTGTGTGTTAGGTTTTTGAGTTTGAGACTTTTGCTCATTTATTTCTGCATCTAACAAAGTTGAGGTACAAACCCTGTGGCTGTCTTCTCTCTATTTTATATTGTTACCTATAACATGACTTAATCCTAACTAACCTCTTTCTTTTTCTCTCTCTAGAGTCACACTCACATCGAAATATTCTCTCTCATTCATCTTGAAAGAGATGGGGAGCGATCACGATAGATAGCTTTGTATCGCGATAGATAGCTTTGAATGATAACTGTTCATGAAAATTTGGTGATTTTGGGGTTTTTTTTTGAAAGGTTAAGGTATTATCTTGATAGATGAATTTTGAAATTTGTTTATGCTTTAGTTTAATATCTTTTAATAACAAAGTCTAAAAGTTAGTTCGTTGAGATTTGTGGAATTTGAGCAAGTCCAATACCTACTCAAATGATGAGAGTTTCTTCTCGACTTCTCTTTTTCAGAAGAATATAATGATTGAGCTAAACGACGAGCAAATGGTGTGGGAACAATGGTATGGATAAAAATTTCTCTTTCTTCTTCTTTCTCGCACTTTTTCACTCTCACCGAGGATGAACAAAGTAAAAATACACAAAATAATTTGTGATAAAGTAAAGAGATAAAGAAAAAAAAGATAGTTGACACTAGGTCTAGAATGGTTCGGCCAGCGTTGGCTTACATCTACATTGAAGAACAAGATTCAAATAGCATTACAAGAGAGTTCTCCGAGAGTAAAAATGAAGACTTTTTGAAGCTTTAATCCTCAATTTAGAAATCTGGAAATTGCTACTACATATTTTTATCAATTATGTGTTTTTGTCATCTACTGTTACCAATTGATCCTTATAGAGAAGTTATTTACAAAAAAATTGTAACGACTCTTTTCTTTTTCCTTTTTCTTGTCCCTCTACGTTAATATCTCCAACAAACTTGTAACTAATTTTGTGTTAGGATTACAATACAGTTTTTGCCTACAATATTATTTAGACTACTGATTAATTAAACTTCCACTAAATGAAGACAATATGTATGAACATTGTTACTATCTGATCATGATTTGAAGTTCTTACTTTAGTTTAATGGTTAACCTTTCTAAAATGATTCACGTATTGTTGAGGTAGATAGAGAAAAACATTCCCCACTTGAGTCTGATTCATTGATAGGGGTGAAAGAATAAAAAATCGAAAAATGGAATCGATTTGGTTTTTTAGGACAATAATGGATCATTTGATTTGATATTTTAGAAAATTGACATATATTGGTTCGGATTCGATTCTTGATGAAGAACAAATAAAAAATCAAACTGAACCGAATATATAAATAATAAGAAAAAAAATATTGGTATCTAAATTTAGTGGAAGAACCAATTTTAATGTGAAATAGTAAAAATATTGTAAATATTGTGATACTTATTAAAAAGATTGTGTTTTGTTAGTAAAATAAAATCTTTAGAATAAAATAAAAAATCAAATTGAGAATGAGATAAAAAAAAATCAAGTTTTTTTTTTATTTTTTTTTATTTTTTTATTTTTTTTTTTAATTGAAATCAAAACCAAACACAATCAAATCAATGATTTTGGCATTTACTTAACATCTGTTTGGACCAAATTATTAAAAAAAATTGAGAATATTAGTTTGGCTATCGATTCGACATATGTTATAACCTAAAAATATCTCGAAAGACTCAGAAGAGGTTGGGACCAGCACGAATGACAAGGAAGCCAACGCCGACCCCCCGGGGTCGGCTACCACCCTTGCCGACCCCCCGAGGGTCGGCCAACGTCCTTTCCGACTCCTCCGGGGTCGGCCTCGCCATTGCCGACTTCCCGGGGTCGGCCAAATGGAGGCCATAACCCCCCCGGGGGTCGGCCAAGTCCATTTCGACCCCTTAGGGGTCGGCCTCGCTATCACTGACCCCCGGGGGTCGGCTAAATGGAGGTCACAATCCCCGGGGGTCGGCCAAGTCCATTTTCGATCCCCGGGGTCGACCAAACAAGTCCGACTCCTCCAGGAGTCGGCCAAGGAAGGCCAGGACCCCCTCGGGGTCGGCCCTTGCAGCTGGTTGGCCAAGGAAGGCCAGGACCC